>CM022704.1:16324560-16840986 GCA_012295165.1 Asparagus setaceus | reverse complement strand
AATTCCCATTTAAGTGGGAATTGATGAGAAGTGAAAATGACATTTATAGCATCCAAAAACACATCATGTTTGGTCGACATGAATGAGAAGTCAGAATAACATTCCATTCCTACTCATTTCAGCGTACCAAACGAGGCGTGAGCATAGTTTATCTTTGAGTTATTGGATTTGCATGGTCTTTAATCAAATGAAACCAAGTTTATCTTAACGTCTATCGGATCACTGATATAAATTGATAAATATCTCCATAAAAAAGTATGTTATGGTAAATCTCCGTGTTATAAAATTTAGTTTTTCTCGGATTTGTCCTATCTTTTATTTGTACATCTGATTTTGGAAGCTTGATTTATACTAGTTCTGACGTGGGTCTAAACCTAGCCATCTTCTTTCTATTATCAAGCAATAAACCTCTGATTGCAATAGCACCTTTCTCTCCTTAGTTGGTAAAGTAATCTGCTTCCTTGTATATTTATAGCCTGTAAGATTCATGAGCAGTTTGATGCATGCTACTTCCTAAGATTTCATGAATTTATTGTTTTTGTCCAAGTTCGTTTTGTGTAGCTAGTAATCTCTACTTTGAATAGGCATGATTAATAGAATGCAAAAATAGATTCATTGGTTTAGCTTTGCAAATGCAATGAATTTAAATTACAATTGGTTTTTTGTTTATTTGTTATGGATCTTTCCACAATGTGTATATGTTCTAATTCAGTCTGTGTTAGAAATTTATGAACTTTAGGTTTTAATTTTTGGTTATCTTTGAAATCAAGATCTTTCTTGAAAAGACATCATACTTGCAGTTCACATGTTTCCTCTTAGAAAAATTGCAGGCCCCTAGCCATTATTATTGCATAACCAGTTTTATCTGTTAAATTTTAGGCTAACCCTGAAACTATGTGTCTGAGACATAATAAACACACTAGTAAAAGCTATTTAGATCTATGTCAAAGTATTCATATAGTCATATAGTCAATGTGGGACTAAATGAACACTGACATGTGAAGAACTACAAGAGGAATCTATATGAAATTTGAGAAATTTGATTGGGAGTTGGGGGAGATTGACGACTTAAAAAAGAATGTCCATGAGGTGTTTGCGAAAATGATTGTGTAAGGATGATCACAAGGAGTAAGCTTCAGTGAAGCAAGTAGTATTCAAATTGAAGACATCATACTTGAAGTCAAGGTGTTCGACATATTTCCTAATAGAATTGCTTCACCGTGCAATATCATCGCATAACTAGCTTGTAGTCCTCATACTTTCTTTCCACCTAAGTTGCATGGAAACGGGCACAGGTACGAGTGCCGGTATGGGACACGATAAATTTGTAAAAGGTAGGGTACAGGGACACACACATATATAATATTGAAATTAATAATTTACATGCAATCAATATTGTTTTTCCTTCATGTGTTATGAGAATTAAAATTCATATAATATTTTTATTATGTGGATTATAAAATGGAAATTATCATTTTTGAACTAAACTCCAAAACAACCCTTTAAAATAGTCGTTCGAAATCCGACCTATGTCCAATGAGTTTTAGGACATGCGTCCAAGAAGTGTATGAGAAGTGTTTTGACTTGAAACATATATTGCATAAGTGAGTACATGCCTGAATAAATATATTCTATATGCAACGAATGCCTGAGGAGTTTGAGTACGTATTCAGGTACGGATATGTGTTGGGTACGGGTACAACCTCAATTAGGAGTACCCAGTTAACATTACTTTCCACACATGCATCTTAAAGTTGTTCCGCAATTTCCTAATATAATCTCTACCTCTTTAGCATCATTATGACTTGATGTTTTCCAGCTAAAGTGTCATTTAAAATTTTCACAGAATCTCTTTTGTTTCGTCTTGTCAAATTAACATGTTGACAAGCAAGGTTATCTTGAAAGTTGAAACCTTTTGAATTTTGAGTTTTCTAGACGACCCAATTTGATGGTTAACCAATATTTCTTCTCATCACAGTGTTGTATGACATTGTTTGCCGTCTTAAACCATTTTAGTATACCAAAAACGTTGAAGTTTTGTTGAGGGTTGAGTATTATAGTTTTATCATCTAAATGTTCGTGCAGGTTGATTTTTTTTCATGAACTGAAAACCTAGAATATTTTTATGTAACTCTATCCTTTTCCTAAACTAAACTTTAAATGTGTTCAGTGAATTTATCTAGGTTGCTTTAATATCATCTTAAAATCCCAACTACAGCTCTTTAGCATCATTATCACCTAGAGCTCTTTAGCATCATTATCACCTAGATTTCTTTTCCAGCCAACTCTTATTTGAACTTTATTTTATGGATCTTGAGCATCTTGTCGGAACTCTATTTTATGGATCTAATCAATTGATCCATTGGCTCTGTATGCTTTTAATGTACTATTGTCAGTCGACTAATGCATGCTTTTATTGGACAGTGTCCCGCATTATGTCTAACAGGATCACTTGGTTTTCATCAACCACAAATTATTTGGGTTTATGTAATAGCTAAAGTTAATGTTGCTTTTTAGGTTGTTTTATCCAACAACAAATTATGGCAATTTTAAACATATAACAAGATGTTTTCTTGTCTAGGATTCTAAATAGCATTGGAAGTTCTATTCCAATGAATCTTTCATATAATGACTGAGATAAGAAGAAGCTTCCATTGGTATTGAGGTTTTTTTTACAAGATACACTCAAGTAGAGTTCTCTTAGATGGAGAGAGTTGAAGGATTTATTCTTTAGATATCAATTAAAGAATTAAAAAATCATGATCGTAGGATTTTTTATTAATGTTGAAAATAACGATAACGCATAATGTAATGTTTTACCTTCTGTTAAGGGTTAAGGGAAAAAAGGGGAAAAACGCAACACATAACATAGGTTATTTTGTTTATTAATTATTTAGATATTTCATAAATACAAACTATTTATAATGACTTTAATAATTAGAATCATCAAAATTTTCAAACATGAAGAAGGACTGGAAGAGTTACAGGAGTTAGGATTTTAGAAGGCTTCATTTCGTCGAAAGGAGTTGGGATTTAGAAGTTGGAGAGACGTTGGAGGTGGAGATGGAGTTAGAATTTTCTTCATCGGCGAGAGGAGATATGGGAGCCAAGAAGGAACCTGAGAGGAGCCTTGTTGTCAGCAAAGATAGAGGATGAGAATAGCCTTGTCCTCGGCAAGAGGCTACGTCTTTGTTGAAAACGCGAGAGGAAGAAGAGATCGATATGTTTCTTCATCGAAGGATTGGGATGGGGTGGAGGGGGAGGAGATGAGAGGGGTGTTGGAGATGGGTAGGGGGACCGCTAAGTTTTTTCACACAAATGAAATTGGGGTCGGGGGATTCAATTGAGAACTTATTTCGGTTAGTGTGATACTGATTTGGACGGTGGAGATATTGCCAAGGTCCAAATCTGATCATCAATTTAACTTAATTTAACAAGTGCTTGTTAAATAATGCTTAACTTAACGCAGATAAAATGCGCTTTTTGGTGTTATTTTCTACGTTAAATGCAACATGGGTTTTCTGCCTGAGTTTTATAACAACTTGGCTATGTTAGGTGTTGAATCAGGTTAAAGCAGGTTTTAAAATGGGTTTTTTTCTACATTGGTTTTTATCAGTTAATAGGAGTGAACGAAAACTATAGCTCCATGATACTTCAGTTATATAGCAAAATCTCTCTTTTGGGTGTTTATATGTAGGTCCACTTTATTTAAAACCACGTAAATGCAGTATGTTTACGTGTCCTTTGTGTTCTTTTTGTATATTAATGATTAAAGTGGTTCATAATCACAAGGCTTCCTCCACTCTGAATCCTCAAAAAAAAAAATCTATTTGGCTTTTGAATCATTGTATAAAGGAAAAAGGACATATGGAAGATTGATAACAGATGATAGTAGAGGCGGCGATTAAAAAGAAATCTAGCTTTTGATTATATGATATTTTTTCTACGCACAGGTTATCTTTGGGTCATTAGATTTGCATTCCTTTTAACCAATTAAAATGCAATTTATCTGCATGTGTATAAGATCAGTAATACAATTGAGTACATATCTCCACAAAGGGCAAGCAGTTATAATGATAAATCCCTACGATACAAACTTAAAATTGTTCAGCATTTTTTTTGTGCATGTGATTTTGGGAACTTGATCGATTCTTTTGATCTTGAGTCTAAGCCAAGTATACCATGCAGATTCTAGAATGTTAAATGCGATTTTGATTTCTAACGTGCAATTTTTGTTCTCCATTTTAATAGGTTTGGATCCTCTTTCTTTCTTTTTTATGTATATATTTAAATTTAGTAGTGGAGACACCATTTTTCAATCATAATTTTAAAATAATGTATAGATTGTTGTGATAATTTCTAATATAACTAACTTTATCATTTCATGCGAAATATACTAACTTTTAACTTTTCATTCAATATAAATAATCATCAACTGTTGGGTTGAAATCAATCTTACCCCAGACTAGGAAAGAAAAGAATATATTGGATCGATCAGTTCATATCAATTTGAATCGATCGATTTAAAGGCTGTAGGGTTACAAGAGGCGGCGGTGAAGATCGATGAAAGGGCGATGAGAATCGATCAGCGGTGAGGATGACATAGATCTAATCGGCGGCGGCGATGGTAGCGGCAACTTTCACGGGATACATGTCGAGGAAGATGACGAGATCTTATCAGTGCAAACAAGGACGACATCTGATATAAGAGTAGGACGATGATAATAGAAGATGATGACTGACAGTTCATCAATCTGCTGAGGAGAAAGCAAAGAGACGGCACCCCTCGGTAGCCGGAGGTTTCGTAAGACAAACACATATTAAGAACTGAAAGTAATTCCAAAATAGAAGCTAAAATCAAAGGAATTGAGGAGATCGTCTTGATCTTCTACTAATTACCACTTTGCAATGGTTGTCGGTATTTGGGTTTGATGTGAAAAGAGGGGAAATAGGTGTTCATAAACTAGATGTAACCCTTTTTATTAGTTTTCTTCTGTGATGAAACACTTTTGTTATAATATTGTTGACTGCACTGATTTTAGTACTATACGGAGTATTTTTAGAACATAAGTACCTGAGGCAAAGAGGAGGAAGACCAAGAAGACATAAGCAGTATATGAAAACTTCACCATCTTTTTTCTATTATCAAGCGAGAAACCTCTGATTGCAATAGCTCCTTTTTCTCCTTGGTTGGTAAAGAAATTTGCTTCCTTGTATATTTATAGCCTCTAATATTCATGAGCAGTTTCATGCATGCTACTTCCTAAGATTTCACAAGTTATTGTTTTGGTCCAAAGTTCATCGTTTTGTTTAGCTCGTAATCTCTACCTTGAATAGGCTTGATTGACCCAATACATGTAAGCATAGATTAATTGATTTAGCTTTGCAAGTGCAAGAAATATGATTGCACTGGATTTATTGTTTATCTGTTCTGGATCTTTCGGCAACATTTACATGTTGTAGTTCAGCTCGAGTTAGACTTTTTGAACTCTTGAAAATTTGGTTAGCTTGAAGAAAATTTGTATCTTTCTTGAAGTGACATTATACTTGCACCTCGACGTGTTTCCTCATATAGACAATTGCAGGCCCGTAGCCATTATCATTGCACTACCAGTTTAATTTTTGGCTGAATCTGAAATTATTTGTTAGAGGCATAATAAACTCACTTTTAAAAGCTATGAATCCATGTCAAACTATTCATATAATCATATAGTCAATGTGGGACTAAATGGACCCTGACTTGAGAAGAAGTATATGAAGAGGAATTTGTATGCATTTTGACTGGGAGTTGGGGGGAAATCGAGGGTTGTAAGAGATAGAGACTTGAAAGTATGTCCATGAGTTGTTTGTGTAAATGATTGTGTTAGAAATAAGGCCAAGTAAAATGAGGAAATTTCAATGAAGCGAGTCCCATTTAAATTGATGACATCATACTTGAAGTCAAGGTATTCTAGATATTTCCTCATTGAAATTGCATCATCTACATTGTATAATTGCACCGCTAGCTTGTAGTCCGTTGATGCTTTTTCTCCACACATGAATCCTGAAGATATTCAACAATTTTTTTTAATAGGAACTACAGCTTTTGAGACTTCATTCCTAGCAAGTCTCACTTGAACTTTCACGACCAATTTTTTGTCAATTTAACAGGCTAACATAGGGTCACAAGATTTGCCTTGGAACCGTCTGATTTTAGAAGTTTGTATTTGTATACAGCACGATTTGATGGGAAAATCCTTTATGATACTACAATAGTATTGCTTCTTTCTTCTCAGTATAATGTCGTATGCTGGTGTTCATTTGATAAAGTCTTTTTGTTTCTCGTGATGTTTTACTTTCACAATCATAATATAAGCTTTACTACTACATTTCTTAATCAGTATGTGAATTTGGTTTACATTAAATTATGGCAAACTTTATAAGAATATTTCTCATGTTCTCTTGTTGTTTGAATATCTCCTTGTATGCATAAATCTAACATGCCTTTTCTTTTTACATAGGTGATAACGCATGTGAGGAGCAGGTTCAGGTTCACAAAAAGCCAGTTAAACCAGAACCAACCTCAGAAAATTGACTATATTCAATCCATTGTATGTCTCTATCTCTAGTTGATAAAATGCCTAGTTGAACTGTCTGATTAGTGGCTCTTCTACGTTGTAGCCTTGTATGATATCTACACCCTTCTGCTTATTGCAATCACTATAGGGAAACCTCTAATAAAAATAAATACGATAGTCCTAGTACTTGTCGCTCTTGAACTGTAGTTCGCCTTTCATTATGCTATGAGTTGGCCAAATAGCCAATGTCATCATATTATATAACGCACCATATACTTTGCAAATTTGTTAGTTACGCAAAACTTAAAGAAATTAAACATATCAAAAAGGTGATGTGGTATACACATTCATGTTATTGATGATGGAGTCATATTCATTCCTCTTTATGGAGCATATGTTGTACTTAGATCTTCGCACAGGGAGGAAATTCAGTGGTGAGTCCACAACCGCTTCTTTGAGCTGTAAGACCATTTGGGTTCAATTTTAGACCGCTTAAAATTTGAAACCTGAAATAATTATCACCACTTGGCTCCAAACTGATATATTTTGAATTGAGTAAATATCGGGTACATGTCAGAACTTGAACTTGGCCTGTGCATAGTGACACAAACCCATGCCCAGCCCTTTCCTGCCCTAATTAGTTGAAGGAGATTTGGAGTGTATGTGTTGTGTTTTATTTGAGTCATTTGTATGCTAACTTATTGATTGTTTCTAAGCCAGAATTTGTACATGAAAAGATATTGATGAATTAGTTGCTTCTAAAGCAATAGCTAACATCAATACTAGTCATTCATGAATAGCAGTTTAAGGGACGTGCCCTCTTTAGAAGTCTAATACTCAGAAGACAATTCCATGAGAAATCATAAGAGAAATACTTGTGTTTTATTTATTATAGGTCCATACATTGCTGCATAATGTTTTTTAGTTAGCAATTGTAGTTGCATTCACATGCATAGTCACTTTGATTGGCGGTAGCAACACAGAGTCCGTTTCCATTCTTCTGTAAGTAGCATTGCTTCTGGCACTCTGGAAGGTTGCAGTTGCTGTTGTTGAGGAACAACTGGCATCTTGCAGCATTTGCCTTTCGCATCATCATCTCTACTGCCCATTTCATAAGCATGACCAAAATTAAAGGAACAAGAGGGCTAAAAAAGTTAAAAGCTAATTTTTTTTGAGAACAAGGATGAGATCTCGAAACATGAGTCTCGGTAGCTACTATATACCAAATTTAGAGGATTATAGAGTGTAACCTTCTTACGGTAAGAAAACATACATTAACAACCTAAAATATCTCCTACTACCCCTACACCATTCACACACACCGTTAAAGATCTCATCCAAAATACGCCATCAACAAAACAAAAAGTTCATACACAGTTGAATACTTAATGAATAAGTAGATGTTTGAATGCTACTTTATTGCAATTAGTTGAATTAGTTTATAAAACGTTTTGACCATTTCCCTTGTTTTACTCTAATAAGAGGATCATGATTTGGCCTAGGCTTGAATACCAAAGCATGTGAAATTTGAAACTAGGAACCTAGAGTTGCTCTTTGAACTTCAATTAATTATTTAGCTTTCAAGAGCATATATGATGAAGAATGCGGACTATATGGTGATAATGGGGTTACTTCTTGTTGTATTGCGTAGACAACGTTATTTACAAGAATAGTGTTTACTGTAATTCACTTTTCATGAATTCTATTTATATTATATCACTAAGATGTCAAGGCAAAGTAGATAGTTTCTCGAGCTGGAAAACTATCAAATGCACTATGTCCACTAAACATTGATGCATCAAAAGCCATCTAATCTTTAGATCGGTGCATATTCATAAGTCTTGTTGTTTCTGATGATCCAAAGATAAGTAGCCTTTGACGGACCAACTTTGTAGTTGATAAGGTCCACTGGGTAGTTTTGTGCGAGTGTATAAATAATACCGGAAAGTAATTTACTTAGTATTACTTGATTGAAAATGTCAACATCGAAAAACTAGATGAAATCTTATATTAGTTTTCTATACTGTGTGATGTACTGATTTTTAATACTATATGGTGTATATCTAAAGTGTAAGATAAGATATGTACCTGAGGCAAAGAGAAGGAAAATCAAGAAAAAATAGGTAGCATACTAACGCAGCGCGGAAGTGATAAATCTCGAAATCCACCAAGGGTTGTTCTCTGAATCCACAAAGAACGATCTCCGAATCCACGAAGAGCTTCGAATCCACGAAGAAAATATAATAAGAGAAATTCATTGATAAAAATATATGCCTCTAGGGCTTACAAGACTCTGTTTAAATAGAAAATAAACAAGACTCCTGCTATGACCTGAATTTTGCCAAAAATAGAAATAAGAAAACTCTCCTTATAAGATATGTACCTGAGGCAAGCTAAGCTAATCACACAAGGAGAGAAACCACAAATAAACATTGACTTTTAAGTGTCTAGTTTCATGCTTCTCTCCAGCTATATAACAAAGTTGATTGTAAGGGGAGAGCAAACCACAGTGCGATACCAAAAACCACTATTTATCCCTTGTACATCTCTCTCTCTCTCTCTCTCTCTCTGCTTCCTTTGTTTGCATCTCTTTCCTTCTTCGTCCCTTTCCCTCTCTCATTTAAACTTCTTTTTAGCCTTACCATTGTGATGGCTTTCATTATGTCCTTAATAACTCCACTCATCGAAAGATTGAGAGATCATATCCTAGACCATGTATTGCAAACCATCCGCGTTGGTGATAATGTAGATGCGCTCGACAGAAAAATCGAGAACTTGAGGCAGAAGCGGCAAGATGTGGAGGATGCTATCAAAGCGGAGGAGCCCACTGGAAAGGTGGCCTCAAAAGAAGCAGAAGGCCGGATGGCTTGAGGATGCAAAAAAACTCGAAGAGGAGGCTGCAGTTATCAGCAACAAGTATCTGACGAAGCGCATGGTTCTCGGCAGTTACTCCTTCAACTGCTACTTGAGCCATTCCATCAGCGTGAGCACTTTGGATTTAAAGACTAGAGTGGAGACCGAGCCAGAGGATAAATACTATTCAACTCACCAAATTCCGCCTCGCGGCAATGCGGCTCGCCAGCGGCCACTCTTAGTCCGGAGACCGGTTGAAATCGATCAAAAACTCAACATGGCTCTTGACTTTCTCAGAAGCAGAGATGGAGGAGTACTCGGGATATGGGGGATGGGCGGGGTCGGAAAGACCACTGTTCTCCAACACATCAACAATGCATTGGCGAGCGACCTATCACTCGGGTTTCATCGGGTCATTTTTGTAACTGCTTCCAGAGACTGCAGTATTGAAAAGATTCAAAAGGACATCGCCAAGGAGTTGAAGCTACCTGAAGACGGTGATCACAAAACCAATATCTTTAACTTCTTGAATGATAAGAGCTTTGTGATACTATTAGATGACCTATGGGAGAGTCTAGATCCGAACATGTTGGCATCCCACCTCTTAAGAGTGAACGCTGAACTCAGGTGCAAGCTGATCTTGACGACGCGGATCCATCAGGTGTGCTTTAACATGGATGCCCGTCACTACACTGTTAGGGTGGATTGCTTGTCTTGGGATAATGCTCGTCGTCTATTTCGAGAGAAAGTAGGAGAAGAAGCTGTCAACTCTCATCCCTTCAGAATCTTGCTGACAAGATCGCTGATGAGTGTGATGGCCTTCCAAGGGTACTTATCACCATTGCTCGGGCCATGGCTGGGAAGACTTCATTCAATCTTTGGAGCAAGGCCTTGAATGATCTTCGTGCTTCAAAGATCTCAATGATTTTAGGTAAACAAGACCCTCTCCCTCTTTTGAAAATTAGTTTTGATTGCTTGGAAAATCCTTCGTTGCAAGAGTGTCTCCTGCTCTGTGCCCTGTGGCCTGAAGATTGTCGAATCGACATACCTGAAATCATGAGATGTTGGATGGGGCATAACTTATTGGGTGAGTTCAATAATATCGAAGAGGCTTATGAAAATGGCTTTGATATAATTAACCGCCTCCACAAAGCAAGCTTATTAGAGTGTAATGATATTCTTCATGAAGGTCAAGTGAGTCTTCATGATCTTATTAGGGATATGGCTTTATGGATTGCACAAGATTGCGGAGTAAATGAAAAGAAATGGGTTGTGTTTACATATTTGAATACTGATACTTATATGAAACTTGTTGAGGCACCATGAGATAAAAACATATGGAAGGAGGCATTAAAAATATCGCTTATTGGTAACCGTTTGATGGAATTACCATCCAACATTAGTGCTCCCTACCTCAACACCTTGATGCTCCAATACAACAATCTTAAGTGTGAAGGTCTTTGAATCGTCAAAAGTTTCCATGAGCTTAAATACTTGGACATGAGTAATAATAAGCTAGGAGGCTTTCCAATTGAGATATGTAGTTTGTATAAGCTTGAATATGTTGACCTTTCAAACAACAAGATCGTCAGACTCCCCAAGGAATTAAAAGATCTCAAGAGGTTAAAATACTTGCTTCTAGAGGACAATTTATTCTACGAAGTACCTACTCTATTGCTTTCTGGCTGGAATAGTTTAGAGGTGATAGATTTGTCTTCCAAGTATGTGGGTTCTCATAGTTTGGTTATAGGCTAATTGGATGGCTTGAAAGGACAGTTGAAAGGTCTGGGGATTAATGTGTGCTCACAATTGGATCTCGACAAGCTAGATCAGCTGTTTACTTCTCTCCGGAGACAAATTAGCATGGTGGGCAGTGAAACCTCTCTTCAGCTATCGTCACAAACTAGTAAGGGGGAAATTGAACCCACTTTGGACTTATTGCCATGCCAAAAACACCCTTACAGTGTGACATGGTCTAGCCTGCAATTCTTGGGTATCAAAGAACTTCCGGGTGTCGGGTAATCTGAAGGGATTAAAGAAGTAGTCATCAACGAGAGCTATGGGTTGTTTCCGAAATTTCAGCACCTCAGCAATTTTTACTATTTGAAGATCATATGGAAAGGGGTAAACAATAAGGATGCTTCTCTAAACAAGCTCACTCATGTTGAAGTTTTTTCCTGCTATAAACTGAAACATTTGAACTGGCTTGTCCACCTACCACTCCTTAAACATCTGCAAGTTCACAAATGTTACGACATGGAGCACGTCATTGGTGAAGAAGCGATTGATGTACCACCAGCAAACTTTCCTTGTCTCAGAATCCTACTCCTGGGTTATATGCCACAGCTGGAAGCCATTTGTAATCGGGCGCTTCATTCACCCTCTTTGGAGTACTTGGCTGTAGGTGACCGTGGTAGTTTGAAGAGGCTTCCATTCGATACCTGCCTCCTGTAGCAAGCTAAATACGATAATTGCTGAGAAAGAGTGGTGGGAGAATACTTTAGAATTGGAAGATGACATGAAAACGTATCTACAATCTTCGCTGACATTTTTTGATTCCATTCTCTTGACAAGTAATTCGTAGAGGTGTGTTTTTTTCCTTCTTTTTTTTTTGGGTGAGAAAAATAAGGGTATTGTTTTTTTATCTTCTTTTTCTTCCTTTCTTGTGCATTATTTCTTTTATTCATCACCAAAAACATTATCCTCTATAAAAGCGACATATATTCCAGTGACATGAGGAAACATGATAGAGAAGTAATAAGTTTAAACAACATTTACATTTTTTTGCCAACTATAATTAAGATCTTTCCTTAACATTAGCACGAGGAACACACAAACCATTTGTTACATTGATCGCACTGTTTTTTTTGTTTTTTCCCCCTTTTACTAATAGTTCTCGGTGTTATGTCTAGCAACTTTTGTACATTTCAAACCCAACCATTGAGTAGCCCAAAAATCAGCGGAAGTTGTGTCTCATCCTAATTGTAGCTCAGCTACATGAAATAGGAGGACAATTTGAACCTGGGACCGCCAATTAAGGAGCATAACTCACCGACCATCCTGGTGCACCCGGGTGGGTAAATAATATTATAGTAATAACTAGACTATACTTTTTAAACTACTTCACATTACAACACCCAAGAATTATAGGTCCATGATGGCTCATCAATTTTAATAGCAATCCAAGTGGGAGGACCCCACACCTTTGTGTCTATAGTGTAGGAGTTGCTTAGAAAGTGTACTTTAGTTATGATTATTCAATAATAATGTAAGATATTATTCTATTAGTATTAGTAGATTTAATAGATAATATGAGATGTTGACATATATGATATAATCTCATACCTATTTTATAATATCTAATCTCTATTAAGAGAGGTTAGAGAGGTTAGAGAGGTTAGAGTTAAATGGAAAAAGAACTTTGTCTTCTCTATTTCTCTACAAGCATGTTTCAATGGATATATCTTCTGTCAACCATGCCTTAGTGGGTTTAGTTCATTAGAAGTTGGGTGAATGCACCAATATTCGTTTTGGAAGGACAAATGGGTAGTCCTTGTTCTCTAGCATCTCAGTTTCCCTTGGCTTTCAAACTTGCATTCTCTAAAAATGTTAGTGTCAGATCTCAGGGCTATTTTCTTGAGAACTCTTGGAGGTGGGCACCCTCTATTGCAGAGACCTTCATGTGATCTTGAAAGGGAAGAGGTCATAGCCTTGAAAAACCTCATCATTAACTTGACCATAGTGCCTAACTCCAACAGAGATGAAGCTTGGTGGCCTTTTCAACAGTCAGGTATATTTTCAGTTAAATCTCTGTGTGAGATCATCAATGGGGTTGGTACGAAATATGAGGGATACAACTTTATATAGAAGTCTATAATTTCACATTAAGTTTTTCTTTGGATTTTGTCCAAGAGAAAGCTTCAGACCAAGGAGCATTTGATGGCGAAAGGATCAATGGGTGATCCTAATTGTCCTTTCTGTAACGGTAACATAGAAACGGATAAACATCTTTTTTTATGAATGTTCTTATGCTAAGGAGGTGTGGAACTGCTTCCTCCCAAAATTGCAGATTCATATTTAGCCTTTAAATTTCACTGATATGATGGAATCATATGGTAGCTTTGTTTCTGATTCAAGAGTTTGTAAATTGGGGTCAGTTATGCTTCTCGCTTTTTGTTGGTGTCTTTGGTGGGCTAAAAACAATCTCATCTTCAATGAGACTTCTAGTAATCCTCAAAAGCTATCATTTAATACAGCCCACTTCATCATGTACTGGACAGGGAATTATCTAAAGATGAGACTTCTTTTAATCCTCAAAAGCTATCATCTAATCTCTATTTAAGAGAGAAGTGACTAATACCTCTTTCCCTGATGTTGTCCAATATTTTGCTTAATTTTTGTTATCATCTTGTTTCTTAGAGGTTTACTGCTTATAATTATGCATGTTAGACTAAGTACTCCGTTTAGCATTGTCGGTTGTTGGTGAGAGGACATGAGATTATTGTAGCCTCATTAGCCTTGTTCGTCCGTAGCCTTGTCAAAATGCTCAACCTAAGATTATATGCTAACTCTTAAACTCTTTTGTTATAAGTTGATTCACTTTTAATAGGGTTAATAACCAGCATATGAGGAACTTGCAAGGGAATTTATATCATATTATTTGCACTTAAATTAAGGAACGATTTATTTTAGAACGTTCACTTGATGATATTAAAAGTGTCGCGTCATTTTCTTAATCTATACCTTGGGGTTGCTAAACAACTTGCCAAAATTAACATCCAATTAGAGTCTCTCTTTATTATATGCACTTGAACTAATAGTATGTGTTAGCTTGGTTGGCTATACTTCTTGCAACTTGCCCATCTTCTCGGACTTGATACTTTTTTTTTCTTTATTTTTTTATTTTCTTTTTTTTTGGAAAACGCGCAGGGGTCGTACATAGTACATACATAGAGTATGAAGAAAATTTAGAAGCTGAGGGTGTTTGCTTATCAGTTGGTGGAAAGGAATGATGCAAGTATTCCATGGATTGGACCTCCTTCCCTCGTTCAGTTCTAAAGGTGCATTTCTAGCTCTTAATTCAGTCGCTCAAAAACCTGCTTGGAGAAGGTTAGTTCGGAGTCATTTTACTTTACCAAAGCAGTCCATAATTTTGTGGCTTGCTTGCCATGATAGGATTATGCCGAAAATCTTTTTGAGAAGCAGAGGTTTAGACATAGATCCTATTGCTCTTTGTGTTCACATGCAACTGAAACTAAAGAACACTTGTTCTTCGAGTGTCGGTTTGGTAGAGAGGTTTGGTTTGGTGGTGTTAAATTTATAATGAGGGATCAACTGACTTGGCGATGGGGCGAGTTAATTCCTTGGGCAGTAAAGAATTGGAGCGGGACTGGGGCTTTCGCTAAAATTCATCGTAGTGCGTTGGGCGCATAAATCTATTTTGTTCAGCAGGCAAGGAACTATTTGATTTTTAGAAGTATAAAGCCAAATGTGAAAAATACTATCAAAGAGATTATTACCTTCTTCTTAAAGATTCAATTAAGCAGGATTAAGGTCATGGAGGATGCAGCGAGGAATAGAAGAGGATGCCAACATTTTTGCATCTACCCCTGATAGCAGAGTACTAAGAGCTTGATTGTGCAGGTTCTCTGTTTTTGGTATTTTACTTGTGTTTAAATGTCTTTGATAGAGCTATTTTTTCCATGGAGCTGGAGGTTTTCTATTTTGATAAAGTGTGATGAGGTGTTTAGTGACTTGTAAATAGCAAAGTTTCGTTTTGCTATGAAAGGTGTCTAAATGTGGAGTTTGTACACAGAGCTTACTTGGTAATGGAATTATCTAAACTGTCATGACAAAAAATAAATTTTTTGGCCCCTCTAGCTTTAGTAGGCTTGCAACTGGTAAGACGTCTGGATTAGATGCAAATTAAGTACCAATTGATCTTCATGTATTTCATAGATTAGGTAAGGCCTAGAGATATTAATCGGCATTAATAAAATAAAGACTAGGTCTTGCAAATTGTTCATTTGTCTTGTTCTTTTGACATCACACAGCTATATAGATCGAAATCCAAATTGACCGACGGAGATTCTCTTCAACAATTTGTTACGTTATTTGCAACTTTCTTATCAGGACTAACTAATCGCAGAAGGAAATAAAAAATAAATATTGACTCTACATTGTTGGGTTTTGTTTCTCTCCATACACAAGCTGTTTGTAATTGGATGTTAAAACAGAATTTTAGAATTTTGACAATTTCAGGAGCTCTAGAACATCAACAACAATATATAATTAAGGTAGCATAGTATTAGCTCGGGAAACAATTAAAGAGAGCTTGATATGGAAGTAATAACTGAAATAAGGATAAAAAAAAGCAACTAAAGTTTCACCATCTTCTTATCTTCGGAATTTTGAACAGCAGAATCCTGTTCCATGTCAGAACAATTCTCCTAACATTTTACCAACATTAAGCAAAAGTGTAAATCCATAGACTTGGGTTTATTTACAAATATTAAAAGTTGGAGGACTTTAGAATAAAAACCTTTCACGGTGTATAAAAGCTTGCATTATAATATATCAAAACAACACTGACCTGTACCCTCAGCTATTTTCTTTCTTTTGCCTTTCTCTACAAGAAAGATATATAAATAACAAACACAATCGATACAACAAACAAATTGATAAGAGAACATCAAATGAACATCCTAACAAAATAACAACTCCAATATCTAAATAACAACTTCATTCTAAACAAATATCTAAAATCAAATCCTTCACACACACACACACACACAATCCTAACTTCTAGTCTGTCATGAGTCAAAGGTGGAATTATTACTCCCGAAACGACCTTCCAAGAAATTATTTCGTGCGTATTACAGAGTTCACCTGTAAAAAACAATAACTGTTATTCATAATCATATTAATTTATGATGACAATTAAAATTAAGATTCTAGAGATTCTCATGTAAATTTATATATCCAGCAAAATGAAAAATTACGTGTGGGCTCCACAGAAAGATAATTCATAGCCAGCAACAAAATGTAAAAGTTATTTAAAATTATTTACTCCACATTCTCCGAGCTAGTGCGTAACAAGATTGTGAAGCAGGATGCTAAATTAATTAAGTAGAGGATGAAAAAAAATTAATGAAGAGCAAAAACACATACATACATGTACCTTTACTAGATTATTCACCATAGGCAGACTCAACGAATCTAGATTGAAGATGGGTTCTCATGTCGCCATCCAATTCTAAAGTATCCTCCCACCACTTTCTCCCAGCCTCTATCTTCTTAAGCTTCTCACAGGAGGCGGGTGTGTCGAATGGAAGCTTCTTCAAACTTGGACAGTTTAGGACTATCAAATTCTCCAGACAGGGTAGACTAATCGCCCTGTTACAAATGCTCTTCAGCCCCGTCAGATACTGCAGCTGTAGAGTTCTGAGAGCGGGAAAGATAGCCGATGGAAGCTGAGATGGTACCTGATGTTCATATTCTATCTCGCTCGCTTCTTCTTCCCAAACCACGTGCTCCATACCTCTACACCAATCAACATCCAGAACTGTAAGGAGTGGTAGATTGAGAAGCCAGCTCAAATGTTTTATTTTGTCGCAGCTGCGAATACTAACAGAAGTCAGCTTGTTGAGAGAAGCTGCATCCCTGTCCTTCACCCCCTTCCATACAATCTCTTTTAAATTGGAGTGGCCGTTGACGCTGAGATCCTTGGGAAAACAACCGTAGTCCTCGTGAACGATGACCAGCTCTTCAATCACACCTCCATCTTCACCTTTGACCTCCAAGTATTTCATGTTTGACCACGTGGGATCACAAGGGTGTTTTGGGCGCGGCAATAGATCGACAGAGGGTCCTCTTTCCCACTTTCTGATGAATCTCTTGAGTCTAGTAATGGGCATAGACAACTCGTTTAGCTTGTCGAGATCCAACTGTGAGCCTGCATTAATCCCAAGACCTTTCAACCTTCCTTTCAAACCATCCAGATTGTCATTTATAATTGAACTTTGTGAAAAGTCAAAGAAGTAAAATGAGGAAGATAAATCCAGCACCTCCAAACTATCCATGCTAGAAAACAGTTCACTGGGTGCTTTGGAGATGTAGGTATTCCTTAGAAGCAAGTATTTTAACCTCTTAAGATCTTTTAGTTCCCCAGGAAGACTACAGATATCACTATTATCTGAAAGGTTTAGATATTCAAGCTTATACAGACGGCATATCTCAATTGGAAAGCCATCTAGACGATTGGAAGAGAGGTCTAGGTATGTAAGGTTATGGAAATTTTGGATGTTTCCAAGAGTTTTAATCTGAAGATCGGTATTATCTTGGAGAACCAAGGTGAGAAGGTTGGGAGCACTGATGTCAGGCGGCAATATACTCAAATCGCCGTCAGCAGTATCTAAAAGCACCACCCACTTCTTTCCATTTTCCCCACATGAATCTCTTGCAATCCATAGAGCCATATCCCTAATAAGATCATGAAGCCTCACTACGCCTCGCAAACCTTCATCTTCATAATACTCCAATAAGCTCGCCTTATGGAGGCTATTTATTATCTCATATCCATTGTCATAAGCCTCCTTCATGCTATTGAAATTGCCTAATAAACCGTGGCCCATCCAGCATTCTATAATATCATCTTCGTCGATTTCAAAATCTTCAGGCCACAAGGCACAAAGAAGGAGACACTCTTGCCGCACAGGATTTTCCAAGTAATCATAACTAACTTTTAAAAGAGAAAGAGGGTCATTTTTTTTACCTGATATCGTTGACATCTTTGAGGCACGGAGGTCATTTAAGGCCTTTTCCCAAAGATCGGGCCGAGACTTCCCAGCCATGGCCCGAGCGATGGCAATAAGGGCCACCGGAAGGCCGCCACACTCGTCAACAATCTTGTCGGCAAGATCCGAAATCAGACGATGAGAGTTTATGACTTCTTCGCGGACTTTCTCTCGAAATAAACGACGAGCATTGTCGGGAGTCAAGCAAGCCACCCTCACAGTGTGATGCGCATCCATGTCGAAGCAGACCTGATGGTCCCGTGTCGTCAAGATAAGCTTGTGCTTGTGCTTGAGTTCACCAAACACAACAAGAGGTGGGACGCCTACTTGCTCCAGATCTAGGCGCTCCCATAGGTCATCTAGTAATATGACAAAGCTCTTATTTTTCAGGAAGTTGAAGATGTTGGTTCCGTGATCTTCATCTTTAGGTAGCCTCAACTCCTTTGCAACTTGCTTTTGAATCTTCTCGATGGTGCAGTCTCTCGAAGCAGTTACAAAAACAACCCGATCAAAGCTGAGTGACGGGTCATTCACCGTTGCCAAAGCATTGTTGATGTGCTGAAGGATGGTGGTCTTTCCGATCCCACCCATCCCCCAGATGCCGAGCACGGCCTCATTATCGTTTCTGAGAAAGTTGAGCGCTATGTCAACTTTTGACCGGATCTCCGATCCAGTGTCCGAACCGAGAGCAATCGTGGGCACTTCTTGCACGCGAGGAGGAGGTGGGTATTCGGTGCGCTGGATATGTTCGATCCTCCGCAGCTCAGCCTCCACCTTGGTCTTCACATCCACAGCCTCCACGCTGATGGAGTGGCTCAACCAGCAATTGAACGAGCAATTGCCGAGAACCCTGCAGTTTCTTTCTTTGTACTTGTTGCTGATGGCCGCAGCTTCTTCCTCCAAGTCTTTTACCTTCTGAAGCCATCCATTCACCTCATTCGTGGCCACCTTGCCCGCCGGTTCATCACGTCGGATAGTTGCCTCCACATCCTGCCGCTTCTGCTTCAAAATCTCAAATTGGTATTCGAGCTCAGCCACGATATCGCCAACGCGGATGGTTTGCAGTACACGGCCAATGAGAAAATCTCTTAATTTTTCGACCACCGGCGTTATCAAGGACGAAAAGAAGCCCATCACGATTAACAAGTTAAGGGAGCAACCAAAAGAAATTTAGAGAGAGAGAGAGAGAGCGGGATGCTGATGGTGTTTGGGTACTGCAATGTGGTGATCTCCGCTTGCTAACAAGTTTGTTATAAATAGGAGAGCAATTAGCAAGTTAAATTGATAATATTTTAATTATTTTTCCGATTCCTGGCGTGATTAGTTAGCTTGCCTGCACATGGGTTTTGGGAAAGTTGAGAATAGGACAAAGTAAATGTCGGATTGCTTTTAAAAGTTGAGAGGAGGACAATTGAAAGGAAGGAATTCTTCAAGTGATATTTCATTGTTTGGATTCCTTTCTTCCCTGAGCTGAAATACTAAATAGAATACTTAGATGAGACACACATGCATTATGCACGTGATAAAAAAGGCAAATAAAAAATATATTATATTTTAAAATGTTGGGATGCGGGATCACGCCCGCACGCCGCGGAAGCGATATCACCTGAGAGAAGGCTTTGTATATTCTCGTTTCACGAAGGAAACAAGAATAGAAAGTAAAATATCCCAACAAAGTGAGATATCTACTCTTCCTCTCCAGATACTGGGCAGAATCAAGGAACCTACAAACAATAGCAAATTCACAAAGAAAACAAGAAAGACACGAGATTTACGTGGTTCTAAGAAAATTGCCTACGCCCACCGGAGGGTGAGGGAGATTTGACTATAAAGAATACCGACGACTTGTACAATCCACAAGCTCGTCCCAAAGAAAAAACTTTGATTTTTACCCAAGAGAAATTGACCTCTCTCTTGTAGAATCTCTCCAAGCTCTCTCTTTTTCTCTCTCTAGCAGCCAAAAACCTAGCTTTTTCTCCCTTTTCTTCACTTTTCTCCACACCACAAATCCTAGGTTTAATTCCCTATTTAAAGGGAATTAATTAAGAATTTTCCTTCAACCTAGCCGATGTGGGACTAAAACTTTTTGTTTTGTTTTTATTTTATAGGGTTGCTCAGAAGCGGGTTCTCGTAGCGACTCTTCGATGGAATTGTACGCGTTCACAATTCTCCACCTCGTATATCATTTGATAAACCTCAAATTTTGGACGAGCAATGAGAAGAACACCGGAACATCACTAGAGATCTCCATCGGCCAAATCGAGGCCAATCCATTTGCGCCACTATCGCGGTACGCCTCATTACCCTCCACCGGGATCAAGCTAATCGTAGTTCTGCACTTATTCTCCATATAGTCTCCACCTCACCTCATCACCGTCCCGAAGGGCCATGCCTTCTTGGGCAGATCAACACGGGTTGATATGAAGCAAATCCAAGCAATGCTTAAACATGCTATCTGTGACCACCTTAGTTAACATGTCTGCGGGATTCTCATTCGTGTGTACCTTCATGAGAGAAATATCGCCTTCCTCTATGACATCTCGCACGAAATGAATCCTGACATCGATATGCTTGGTACGAGCATGATGAACTTGATTCTTCGCCAAGTGAATTGCACTCTGACTGTCGCACCACAAGTTCACGTTCTCCTGCTCAATCCCCAAATCATCTAGAAGACCCCACAACCACAATGCTTCCTTCACTCCCTCTGTCATGGCCATGTACTCGGCTCTGCGGTAGAAAGTGCCATCGTAGCTGCAAAATCGACGCCAACTAACCGGGCCCCATGTATCCGAATACATAATCGGTAGTAGATCGCCGTCTATCTAGATCGCCGCATAATCGAGTCCACAAACCCATCAATCGACATGTTTCTCCACCAAAACACGGACCGTATCAGCGGTACCCTTTAAGTACCTCGGGACCCACTTCACTTTGCTTCCCGGTCGCCTTTCCGGATTCGCCATGAATCTCGCGACCACACCGACCGCTGTGGAAATATCGTGTACACACCATTGCGCATATTGCCGCCAACTGCACTAGCATAGGGAACACGCTCCATATGCGCCTTCTCTTCCGCTATAGTGGGAGATTATTTACCAGAAAGCCTAAAGTATGGAGCCAATGGAGTTACCACCGACTTAGCACTTTGCATCCCGAACCTCGCGATCACCCGCTCTATGTAGCCCTTCTGACTCAAGAACAATCGTCGGTTCGCCCGCTCTCTTCTAATCTCCATACCCAGTATTTTCCTAGCAGCGCCCATGTCCTTCATCTCAAACTCTTCACCAAGTTGAGATTTTAACCTATCTATCTCCACCCTGCTCTTAGAAGCAATAAGCATGTCATCCACATATAAAAGGAGATAGATATAATTACCTCCACGAAGCTTCCGAATGTAAACGCAACAATCATAGTCGCTTCGGGAAAATCCATGCTTCAGCATGAAGGAGTCAAATCGCTTGTACCACTGTCGGGGAGATTGCTTCAATCCATACAGTGACTTCTTCAAACGACACACATGATCCTCCTTGTCCTCAACCTTGTAGCCCTCAGGTTGATGCATGTAGATCTCTTCATCCAAGTCTTCGTGCAAGAAGGCCGTTTTAACATCGAGTTGTTCCAGCTCAAGATCACCGTGAGCAACAATACTCAATAGCACCCGAATAGAAGTGTGTTTCACCACCAGAGAAAATATCTCATTGTAATCCACACCCTCTCTTTGTGTAAAATCCTTAGCCACTAGCCTTGCCTTGTACCTTGTACCACCGAGCTCTGAAAAATCTTCCTTTCTTTTATACACCCACTTACAACCAATAGCTTTTCTTCCTACGGGCAATGGGACCACCTCCCATGTTTGGTTCTTTCGAAGAGATTCCATCTCTTCCTCCATCGCAGCCAACCAACTCTCACTATCCTTGTCCCGAATAGCTTCCTTGAAGGAGACCGGCTCGTCCTCCTCCACCGAGAGTGCGTATTCAACCAAATTAACATGTCCATAGTGTTTCAGGGATTGATCAGCCCCCAGCTTCTGTACCTGCTTGTATGCTCGCCTTGGCCTAGTGGAAGCCAAACTATTCTCGAGCGGCTGTTGTTGTAGTGCCTGTATATTCTCCTGCTGAACCTCCTCCTGCTCAAGCTCATCATCTACCTGACTTCCCACTTGAACACGACTAGAACCTGGTTGGTCTTTAGGTTCTATTTCAATAACCTGAGACTTAGAAGTCTCATCAGTACTAACACCATCATCCTTGGGTTCCCTAGCACTCATGGATTTCTCATCAAAGATAACATCCCTGCTGATCACGAACTTCGAATCTTTCGTACACCAAAGGCGATAGCCTTTTACGCCCTTCGCATATCCCAAGAATATTGCCTTCTTGGCCCTCGCGTCAAGCTTTCCCTCGTTGACGTGATAGTAGGCGGTACATCCGAAAATTCGAGCCTATCATAATCGTGATGTTCTCTCGACCACACCCTATAGGGTGTATCACCATCAATATCGAATGTGGTGAGCGGTTCACAATGTAACAAGTCAGAAGCACCGCCGCCCACTATTCGTTGCCCAATCCGGTATATGATCGCATACTCATTGCTTTCTCCGCAATGTTCGGTTAAGTCTCTGCGACCCCATTCTGCTGTGGTGTTGACTGACGTCGGTGTCGAAGCAGACCTGATGGTTCCGTGTCGTCAAGATAAGCTTGTGCTTGTGCTTGAGTTCACCAAACACAACAAGAGGTGGGACGCCTACTTGCTCCAGATCTAGGCGCTCCCATAGGTCATCTAGTAATATGACAAAGCTCTTTTCAGGAAGTTGAAGATGTTGGTTCCGTGATCTTCATCTTTAGGTAGCCTCAACTCCTTTGCAACTTGCTTTGAATCTTCTCGATGGTGCAGTCTCGAAGCAGTTACAAAACAACCCGATCAAAGCTGAGGACGGGTCATTCACCGTTAAAAGCATTGTTGATGTGCTGAAGGATGGTGGTCTTTCCGATCCCACCCATCCCCAGATGCCGAGCACGGCCTCATTATCGTTTCTGAGAAAGTTGAGCGCTATGTCGACTTTTGACCGGATCTCCATCCAGTGTCCGAACCGAGAGCGATCGTGGGCACTTCTTGCACGCGAGGAGGAGGTGGGTATTCGGTGCGCTGGATATGTTCGATCCTCCGCAGCTCAGCCTCCACCTTGGTCTTCACATCCACAGCCTCCACGCTGATGGAGTGGCTCAACCGGCAATTGAACGAGCAATTGCCGAGAACCCTGCAGTTTCTTTCTTTGTACTTGTTGCTGATGGCCGCAGCTTCTTCCTCCAAGCCTTTTACCTTCTGAAGCCATCCATTCACCTCATTTGTGGCCTCCTTGCCCGCCGGTTCATCACGTCGGATAGTTGCCTCCACATCCTGCCGCTTCTGCTTCAAAATCTCAACTTGGTATTCGAGCTCAGCCACGATATCGCCAACGCGGATGGTTTGCAGTACACGGCCAATGAGAAAATCTCTTAATTTTTCGACCACCGGCGTTATCGAGGACGAAAAGAAGCCCATCACGATTAACAAGTTAAGGGAGCAACCAAAAGAAATTTAGAGAGAGAGAGAGAGAGAGAGAGAGAGAGAGAGAGAGAGAGAGAGAGAGAGAGAGAGAGAGAGAGAGAGAGAGAGAGAGAGAGAGAGAGAGAGAGAGAGAGAGAGAGAGAGAGAGAGAGAGAGAGAGAGAGAGAGAGAGAGAGAGAGAGAGAGAGAGAGAGAGAGAGAGAGAGAGAGAGAGAGAGAGAGAGAGAGAGAGAGAGAGAGAGAGAGAGAGAGAGAGAGAGAGAGAGAGAGAGAGAGAGAGAGAGAGAGAGAGAGAGAGAGAGAGAGAGAGAGAGAGAGAGAGAGAGAGAGAGAGAGAGAGAGAGAGAGAGAGAGAGAGAGAGAGAGAGAGAGAGAGAGAGAGAGAGAGAGAGAGAGAGAGAGAGAGAGAGAGAGAGAGAGAGAGAGAGAGAGAGAGAGAGAGAGAGAGAGAGAGAGAGAGAGAGAGAGAGAGAGAGAGAGAGAGAGAGAGAGAGAGAGAGAGAGAGAGAGAGAGAGAGAGAGAGAGAGAGAGAGAGAGAGAGAGAGAGAGAGAGAGAGAGAGAGAGAGAGAGAGAGAGAGAGAGAGAGAGAGAGAGAGAGAGAGAGAGAGAGAGAGAGAGAGAGAGAGAGAGAGAGAGAGAGAGAGAGAGAGAGAGAGAGAGAGAGAGAGAGAGAGAGAGAGAGAGAGAGAGAGAGAGAGAGAGAGAGAGAGAGAGAGAGAGAGAGAGAGAGAGAGAGAGAGAGAGAGAGAGAGAGAGAGAGAGATTCACCTCATTCGTGGCCACCTTGCCCGCCGGTTCATCACGTCGGATAGTTGCCTCCACATCCTGCCGCTTCTGCTTCAAAATCTCAACTTGGTATTCGAGCTCAGCCACGATATCGCCAACGCGGATGGTTTGCAGTACACGGCCAATGAGAAAATCTCTTAATTTTTCGACCACCGGCGTTATCAAGGACGAAAAGAAGCCCATCACGATTAACAAGTTAAGGGAGCAACCAAAAGAAATTTAGAGAGAGAGAGAGAGAGGGATGCTGATGGTGTTTGGGTACTGCAATGTGGTGATCTCCGCTTGCTAACAAGTTTGTTATAAATAGGAGAGCAATTAGCAAGTTAAATTAATAATATTATAATTATTTTTCCGATTCCTGGCGTGATTAGTTAGCTTGCCTGCACATGGGTTTTGGGAAACTTGAGAATAGGACAAAGTAAATGTCGGATTGCTTTTAAAAGTTGAGAGGAGGACAACTGAAAGGAAGGAATTCTTCAACTGATTTCATTGTTTGGATTCCTTTCTTCCATGAGCTGAAATACTAAATAGAATACTAGATAATACGCACATGCATTATGCACGTGATAAAAAGGCAAATAAAAATATATTATATTTTAAAATATATAATAATATATTTTTAGATTGATGTACGTAATTTTGAGCAGACAGGCAAATCCAAAATTTGCATATATAGATAGATCTTTATCTGAAACATAATTCTGTAAGAATTTGGATCTTAATGTAGGCATAAAATCCGACCGCTAATACTTCGAGACAAAATAAGGTGGAATCTTATCTTTACTAGGGTATACACTAAAAGCAAACCAAAGACCAAAACTCACAAGAGCTTGCCACATAGGATTTATCCTTCACAAATAATTTTGACACGTGGACACTAATCTTAGCCGGATTTTTCTAAAATTTTCGAATTTATTATTAGCCGTTCAAAATTTCAAAATTAAATCTTCTCATAAACAAAATAATAATTTCGATATGATGCATATTTCAAATCTATATGTAAATGATATCGAAACGGAATTTCAAAAATCTCGGATATTTAGAGTTAAACCAATATTTTCGGAAATTTTGAAGATATATCTATTTAATTTATAACCGAAATATCTTTTTCATTTAAAGCAAAACCGAAATATATGGTAAATCTCGGATTTTTAGCATAACCGAAATATAATATTACCTATTTTATGTTTCTAAATTTTTTCAATTAATGTAAAACCGAAATATAACACCTCCATGGGCTTGAATTGAAAAAATATAATTTTGATATTTATACTACCTAAAAATTTAGTTTGTAATTTTTCCGATTTGAAAAACTTTTTTAAAATTATTTGTTGTTATATTTATTAGATTTTGATTATTTTTCTTATGTTATAGGTAAGCAATCATCGTTAAGAGGGAGCTTGCAACGGATAGATAAAACGAGGTAATTATTTAATTATATGTGAAATAATGTTGATTTTCAATTCAATTTAGTTCTTATATTTTTGATTTTTAGATTTTTGCATATTTATTGTTGTTATAATTATTGGATTTTGATTATTTTTCTTATGTTATAGGTAAGCAATCGACGCTTAAGAGGGAGCTTACAACGGATAGATCAAACGAGGTAATTATTTAATTATATGTGAAATAATGTTGATTTTCAATTCAATTTAGTTCTTATATTTTTGATTTTTAGATTTTTGCATATTTATTGTTGTTATAATTCGATTTTTAGAATTTTTGCGTATTTATAATATTTATTTTGTAAATATGCAAATGTATATATTTTCTAATGATTTATATTCTAATTATAGTTAAATAGATTTTAAAATATAATTAATTTTCTATAAAAGATATTTATGCTGAAAATATTTATGCGAAAAATATTTTGTTGATATTTTCGGTTTTTAATATTTTTATATTAATTAATAATTAATTAATTTTGGTGAAATTTTTTATTTTTTTACATATTAGTTGTTATATTTTCGGATTTTATTTGTTATTATGTTAGTTGTTATATTTTCGGATTTTATTTGTTATTATATTATTTGTTATATTTTAGGATTTTTACTTTTTATATATTAATTATTAAGATATTTATGCTAAAAATATTCCCTTTATATTTTCGGATTTTATTTGTTATTATGTTAGTTGTTATATTTTCGGATTTTATTTGTTATTATGTTAGTTGTTATATTTTCGGATTTTATTTGTTATTATATTATTTGTTATATTTTAGGATTTTTACTTTTTATATATTAATTGTTATGATATTTATCCAAAAATATTTAGTTTATATTTGCAGATTTTAGTTTATTTTATATTAATTATTTTTATATTTTCAGATTTTACATTTTTTGGATCAAACGATTTAAATAATATATTTTTTCAAATAATTTTGATTTTTATATCGATTTAGTTGTTATATTTTCGGATTTTTACTTTTTAATGTATTAATTGTTATGATATTTATCTTTAAAATATTTAGTTTATAATTTCGCATTTTTAGTTTATTTTATATTAATTATTTTTATATTTTCAGATTTTACATTTTTTGGATCAAACGATTTAAATAATATATTTTTTTCAAATAATTTTGATTTTTATATCGATTTAGTTGTTATATTTCTGATTTGATAAGATTCTTCCGCAAGTTGGGAACGTGCCTCACATCCGTCAAGGTTCGGACCACTCCATCATGCATTTTGATCTTGATATCACCTAGCCCCACCGTTTTACAAGCATGGTTATTCCCCATCAATACGGTTCCACCATCAATGCCTCTGTAGGTAGTAAACCACTTCCTATTTGGACACATGTGGTAAGAGCAACCAGAATCAAGTATCCACTTCCCGGAGATATCCTCGCCACCCGTGACGACATAGCACTCTTTATCGCTCCCTTCCTCTGAAACGTAGCTCGCTTCTTCCTTGCCCTCTCTCCTCTCAGTCTTGTTGTTGTTCTTCTTTCCACCTACTCTCTTATTTGGACAGTCGACCTTGAAATGCCCAACTTCACCGCATTTGAAACACGATTTTCCCGCAAGAGGTCTCGATTTAGATCTAGACTTTCCTCCCTTGCCTTTTCCTCGCTCATTGCTCCTTCCTCTAGCAAACAATCCCTGCGCTTGTTCTTTGTTACCACTAGTAGTCATGTCACTGGTTGCAATCTTTCGAAGGTCATCCGCTAGAAGTCCCGTTCTAGTCTCATCCATCTTCAAATTGTCTCCTACAAGCATCAGTGTTTGCACCATGTTCTCATAAGACTTCGGCAGAGACAGAAGTAGTAGAAGCGCCTGATCCTCATCTACAACTTTCACATCTATGTCTTTCAAGTCTGATATGATCCTATCAAACTTGTTGATGTATTCCCGGATTGATGAGCCCTCCTCCATCTTGCAAGTATACAATTTAGATTTTAAATAGATCAGGTTCGTTAGACTCTTCGTCATGAAGGTACTTTCTAACTTCGACCACACGCCTGTTAGTTTCCTCTCCATCTACCAAGAAAGCTACATCCCTTTCAAGGCATAGGATAATCGGCGCCCGTGCTTCGGATCGGCTCCTCCCAATCCTCATCGGACATATCATTGTGGTTCTTCTCTTTTCGGTAAAGCCTTGTGCAATTTTTGCGAAATCAGTGAGTTTTTCATCTGCATCCTCCAATAGGAAAAATCATTCTTCCCATTAAACTTTTCGATCTCGAATTTTCCCACTTTGACCGATTTACTGGTAGACGCCATTCTCTGTTTGTATTAATAAATCCGCTTCTCTCAGAAATTACCGAGCACCACCTCAAACCAGAAGTTACACCACTTCCAATCAATAATGTACTCGATACCAATTGTTGGGATGCGGGATCCGCGCCGCCTTGTGAGCGATATCACCTGAGAGAAGGCTTTGTATATTCTCGTTTCACGAAGAAAATAAGAATAGAAAGTAAAATATCCCAACAAAGTGAGATATCTACTCTTCCTCTCAACAGTACTAGGACTGAATCAAGGGAACCTACAAATAATAGCAAATTCACAGCAAAACAGTAAAGACACGAGATTTACGTGGTTCGGCAAAATTGCCTACGTCCACGGGAGGAGGTGAGGAGAGATTTGACTATAAAGAACACCGACGACTTGTACAATCCACAAGCTCGTCCCAAAGAAAAAACTTTGATTTTTACCCAAGAGAAATTGACCTCTCTCTTATAAAATCTCTCCAAGCTCTCTCTTTTTCTCTCTCTAGCCGCCGCCAAAAAACCCTAGCTTTTTCTCTTTTTTTTTTCACTTTTCTCCACACCACAAATCCTAAGTTTAACTCCCTATTTAAAGGGAATTAATTAAGAATTTTTCTTCAACCTAGCCGATGTGGGACTAAAACTTTTTTTTGTTTTATAGGGTTGCTACAGAACTTCGGGTTCTGTAGCGACTTCTCGAGAACCGAGGTTCTGTAGCAACATGGGTGGCCCCACGTTCACATAAAATATATAATAATATATTTTTAGATTGATGTACGTAATTTTGAGCAGACAGGCAAATCCAAAATTTGCATATATAGATAGATCTTTATCTGAAACATAATTCTGTAAGAATTTGGATCTTAATGTAGGCATAAAAATCCGACCGCTAATACTTCGTAGACAAAATAAGGTGGCATCTTATCTTAGAGAAAAGAGCCAATTATTCATGTTAGTCAGAAGAAATTGAGATGACATATATATATTTTACCAGATAATTGTGAAAACTTAATATAACAAATATGAAACAAGTTTAAACTTAGGATCATGTACAAAATAAATATGTATATCTTGGTGAAAGACAAGTGAACAAAGATCATGTCACCAACTCACCATCTTTGTAATTTATTAATTTAACAAACGAAAGTTAATATTTTGAATTTTTGTAATGAAGGTTTTGTCATTCAGAAAAAGGTCTCTTAAAAATGATTTCTTTTTTCTCACACTTAAAAATTTTAAAATTTTGAAATGATAGCGCATAGCTTATTGTGAAGTTTTACTAGCCATGCAAAATTGATTAATTAATGAATATAAAAAATAAAAAGTTAGATTACTACATTTCCAAATTTTTAACGTCTCTTTACTGATGCTAGGAGGATATATAAATTTGAACTAAATTAACAGCATACTTAAATTATTTCATCTAATCTTTATATTTTCTGTTAGCAAAAGTGTGGAAAATGTATAATTTGATAATTCTTAAAATATCTTATTCATTTATACAAAGTATAAACGTGCTAAATAAAAATAGTTATTTCCTATTTTTTACTCTGTAAGAAGTGTGTGTATAGGCACTTATGACCCGAAATTTATCTCCTAATTTACCCTTTACTCATTATACCTTTTCCCTTTGCCCAAAGAAAATTGTGGAACATATTCTTTCCTTCAAAAAAAGTTATTCCGTGTAGATAGATGTTAGATTGCTTTTAATATATTTAGATTCCTTTCTTCTACATGTCGATATACTTTTTAAAGCAATCCAACATTTACTTTAGTAAAACAGAATATGTTGGGTTGCTTTTAAAAGTCAAGAAGAGTATAACCCCCCCCCCCAAAAAAAACAAAGATTTTGTTGGCTTGCAACTGTTAGAGCCTGTCTGGATTAGATGCAAATTAAATACCAATTGCTCTTCATTTATTTCATAGATTAGGTAATGCCTAAAAAATTTAATCGGCATTAATCAAGTGTTCGTTTTTCTTGTTCTTTTGACATCACATAGCTATATCGATCCGGATCCAAATTGACCGCTTGTGAGCCTCTTTATTAATTTGTTACGTTATTTGCAACTTTCTTATCATGACTAACTAAATCGCAAAAGGAAAGAAAAAATAAATATCGACTCCACATTGTTGGGTTCTGTTTCTCTCCACATACAAGCTGTTTGTAATTTGGATGTTAAAATAGAATTTTAGAATTCTGACAATTTCGAGAGCTTCAGAACATCAATAACAATAGATAACTAAGCATAGTATTTGCCGGGGAAACAATTAAAGAGAGCTTGATATGGAAGTAATAACTGAAATAAGGATTAAAAAAGCAACTAAAATTTCACCATCTTCTTAACTTCTGAATTTTGAACAGCCGAATCCTGTTTCAGGCTCATTGTATTTCTTAGAACAATTCTCCTGATATTTTACCGACATTAAGGGGGTATTTGGTTCAATTACTATAAAAAAAGGAAAAAGAAAAGTACCAAAAAATTGATTTCCTTGTATTTCTATAAAAATTTATGGAAAAAGTATATAGAACTCAAAAAGTACAACTTTTCTTGTTCCTTGAAATACACAATTAAGCAGGATTGAGGTCATAGAGGATAAAGGGAGGAATAGAAGAGGATGCCAACATTTTTGCATCTATCCGGGGCTTGCTAGTAGAGTACTAAGAGCTTGATTGTGCAGGTTCTGTTTTTGGTATTTTATTTGTGTTTGAATGTCTTTGATAGAGCTCTTTTTTCCGTGGAGCTGGAGGTTTTCTATTTTGGTAAAGTGTGGTGAGGTGTTTAGTGACTCGTAAATAGCAAAGTTTCATTTTGCTATGAAAGGTGTCTAAATATGGAGTTTGTACGCAGAGCTTCTTTGGTAATAGAATTATCTAAACTTTCATAACAAAGAAAAAAAAAATTTAAAGTCAATTTTCTTCTTCCACACCTCCCTCTCCAGCTTTAGTAGGCTTGCACTTGGTAGAAACTGTCTGGATTAGATGCAAATTAAATACCAATAGAGGTGGAAATGAACCAAATAATAAATAGTTCAATGATTGTACGAGTAAGTATTTGATCATATTCGATTCGGTAGTTCATTTACCTGTAAACAAATATTTTTTTAGTATTCGAGTTTACCAACAAATAGAATTTAACGGATATATATTGATTCGTTTGTCTACCAAGTATTTATTTAAAATTTAATCACTTATTATTAGATTATTGCAAATATGATGTCATATTTTTAACCCACTTACCATTTCTATTTATGTACTAATTTTAAGACTTAAATAATCTTAAATCTGTTTTCTAATGAAAAATTTGATTTATATATATATATATATATATATATATATAGAGTAATGCTATTGTGAGATGGTGAGCTCAAATCTTATCGTGAGCTAGACTAATCGGTTCATCAAATTCATGATAAACCGTACATCTTGTTCAACCGTCATTAAGTAGTCGATTGGGCTAGCTCGATAAGAATTTGAGCTCACCATCTCATTTTATTTTCCTATATATATATATATATATATATATATATATATATATATATATATATATATATATATATATATATATATATATATATATATATATATATATATATATATATATATATATATATATAGAGCAAGGCTTCTATAAACTTAAGTTGATAGGGAATAGTCATCCACCAACTTTCCTATCCATTGATGTTTAAGTGGGATCAGTGAAGATATAAAGCTTTGAGATTTGTGTGCATCTTGATTTCTGGGATCATGAGGCAAGATCATGGATATAAGATGATGGACACTCCTCCTATCAACTTTATAGGAGCTCTATATATATATATATATATATATATATATATATATATATATATATATATATATATATATATATATATATATATATAGTAAAGCTCTATGAACTTAGGTTCATATGAATAGTGGTGCACCAACTTTTGATCACTCATCTTGCCTGAGATTTGTGATGCACAAATCTCAAAGTGACTATATCTTTCCGGATCCCAAGCAAGATGAGTGATTAGAAAGTTGGTGCACTTCATATGAACTTAAGTTAAACTCTTCATATATATATATATATAGAGAGAGAGAGCAAGGCTCACATGAACTTAAGTTCATAATGAATAGTGGTGCACCAACTTTTTTATCCTCATCTGCGAGATTTGTGATGCACAAATCTCAAAGTGGCCTTATATCTTCGGATCCCAAGCAAGATGAGTGGTTAGAAAAGTGGTGCATCATATTCATTATGAACAGTTCATAGGCTACTATATATATATATATATATATATATATATATATAGAGCTTGCTCTATAAACTTAAGTTGATAGGGAATAGTCTCATGACTTCATCCATGATCTTGCTTTGGGATGAAGATATAAAGCTCTTTTGAGATTTGTGCATATCTTGATTTCACTATCTCATAAGATCAATATATAAATATATATATCTATATATATATTCTTCTCTCTCTCTCTCTCTCTCTCTATATATATATATATATATATATATATATATATATATATATATATATATATATATATATATATATATATATATATATACGATTTAAAGGAATAATTTTCATTTATAAATTTAAATACTATTTGAAAACCAAATTTTTAGCGGAATAAATATACTTTGATATTCGATAAGGATCCGAATATTCATAAATATTTATCAAATACCAAGTATTTGAGTTCAATTTGAAAAACTCTAGATATGAATGATAGAGTTCGCATTGAATTTGATAATTTTAAACAAATACAATTACGAACACCTTAGCATTCGATTCGATTCAATCGTTTACCACCCCTAAATACCAATTGACCTTCATGTATTTCGTAGATTTGGTAAGGCCTGAAATATTAATCGACATTAATCAAATAAAGACTAGGTTTTGCAAATTGTTCATTTTTATTGTTGTTTTGACATCACATAACTATATAGATCCGAATCCAAATTGACCAACTGAGAGCCTCTATTAATTTGTCACGCAACTTTCTTATCTTGACCAACTAAGGTGTGTGTAATTGGATGTTAAAACAGAATTTTAGAATTCTGACAATTTCGGGAGATCAAGAACATCAATAACAAAAGATAATCAAGGTAGCATAGTATTAGCATGGGAAACAATTAAAAAGAGCTTCTAATAACTGAAATAAGGATAAAAAAAGGCAACTAAAATTTCACCATCTTCCAACTTCCGAATTCTGAACAGCAGAATCCTGTTTCAGGCTCATTGTTTTCTTAGAACAATGCTCCTAACATTTTATCAACATTAAGCAAAAGTGTAAAGCCACAGACATGGGTTTATTTACAAATATTAAAAGTTGGAGGACTTCAGAATAAAAACCTTTCACGGTGTATAAAAGCTTGCATTATATTATATAAAAACAACACTGACCAGTACCCTCAGCTATTTTCTTTCTTTTGCATATACAAATAACAAACACAATCGATACAACAAACAAACAGCTTCGGCTTTCACCCCATCTTTAAAAATCAAGATACAGTGCGACCATAGCACACTGAAGCAAGATAGAGATTCTTTGCCCATTTGTCCTGATCCAAGAATAACACACAAAAAATGATTCCAAGAATCTTATAAGCTCAAACGAAAGTCACTAGTTGAAAAATAGACCAGTACTAAACTTCAAATTTAATTTCCTAGTTGGTTTATTTTCTGTATTGTTTTCAAAAAGTATACTAGAGGTAGGCTGAGAACTTGGTTGGAAGCAATTAACAAAGAAATGGTAATAGTTTAACTTATTGTAGAATATGATTCATGTAGTTAATCCCAAATCTTGGATAAAAATATTTGTTTGCTGTTCTTCTTGTTGTTGTAACAAGGGGATTATTTTGTTCTTCTTCATGCATAACATATGTACCGTACCAACCTTAATGATGAAAAAAGACTATTATGGTGGTGATTTTGCAGCAGTGCAGATATAGTAGCACATCAGTGATGAAGAGATTTTAGGAGCTACATAACATACAATTTTGGCATGTGCTTTAGGATTTTAAATCTGGGAAGTATCTACAGAAGCCTACAAAGTAGACAGCTTGGCAACTGAACAGAACACAGCACAACACTAGGTATAGTATGTGAATAGTACAGCCATCCCCTTGTATTTGTTTCCTTCCGAGACAGAACCAAGAGTTCGCATTTACTAATAGGAGAGCGTGAGCTGGTGATATCATATGGAAAGGATGGATAAATGGAAGAGAAATATAAGGGTAATTTCAAGAAAACCCCACTTAATTTTGGGGTTGTGCAAAACCCTCCTGAACTTTATAAATCATAGAAACTCCCTTGAACCTGTCTCACTTAAGTATCAGTACTAAGCTGAGGACTACCTGCAGTTACTGGAGTTGTCACCTGCTCCTTTGGTCAATTCTATCCCTATTTGCTAAATATAACTTCTATATTACCCTTCTAGCGTAAAGGTAAGTAAAAAGTAAAAAGAGGCAGTTTAGACTTTTACTCTACTTGTTAACGATATAAAGCCTTTGAGATTGTGCATATCTTGATTTCACGGATAAATCAATATATAAATGGCATCGTCATATTTATAATCTCTCTCTCTCTCTCTCTCTCTCTCTCTATATATATATATATATATATATATATATATATATATATATATATATATATATATATATATATATATATATATATATATATATATATATATATATATATATATATATATATATATATATATATATATATATATATATATATATATATATATATATATATATATATATATATATATATATATATATATATATATATATATATATATATATATATATATATATATATATATATATATATATATATATATATATATATATATATATATATATATATATATATATATATATATATATATATATATATATATATATATATATATATATATATATATATATATATATATATATATATATATATATATATATATATATATATATATATATATATATATATATATATATATATATATATATATATATATATATATATATATATATATATATATATATATATATATATATATATATATATATATATATATATATATATATATATATATATATATATATATATATATATATATATATATATATATATATATATATATATATATATATATATATATATATATATATATATATATATATATATATATATATATATATATATATATATATATATATATATATATATATATATATATATATATATATATATATATATATATATATATATATATATATATATATATATATATATATATATATATATATATATATATATATATATATATATATATATATATATATATATATATATATATATATATATATATATATATATATATATATATATATATATATATATATATATATATATATATATATATATATATATATATATATATATATATATATATATATATATATATATATATATATATATATATATATATATATATATATATATATATATATATATATATATATATATATATATATATATATATATATATATATATATATATATATATATATATATATATATATATATATATATATATATATATATATATATATATATATATATATATATATATATATATATATATATATATATATATATATATATATATATATATATATATATATATATATATATATATATATATATATATATATATATATATATATATATATATATATATATATATATATATATATATATATATATATATATATATATATATATATATATATATATATATATATATATATATATATATATATATATATATATATATATATATATATATATATATATATATATATATATATATATATATATATATATATATATATATATATATATATATATATATATATATATATATATATATATATATATATATATATATATATATATATATATATATATATATATATATATATATATATATATATATATATATATATATATATATATATATATATATATATATATATATATATATATATATATATATATATATATATATATATATATATATATATATATATATATATATATATATATATATATATATATATATATATATATATATATATATATATATATATATATATATATATATATATATATATATATATATATATATATATATATATATATATATATATATATATATATATATATATATATATATATATATATATATATATATATATATATATATATATATATATATATATATATATATATATATATATATATATATATATATATATATATATATATATATATATATATATATATATATATATATATATATATATATATATATATATATATATATATATATATATATATATATATATATATATATATATATATATATATATATATATATATATATATATATATATATATATATATATATATATATATATATATATATATATATATATATATATATATATATATATATATATATATATATATATATATATATATATATATATATATATATATATATATATATATATATATATATATATATATATATATATATATATATATATATATATATATATATATATATATATATATATATATATATATATATATATATATATATATATATATATATATATATATATATATATATATATATATATATATATATATATATATATATATATATATATATATATATATATATATATATATATATATATATATATATATATATATATATATATATATATATATATATATATATATATATATATATATATATATATATATATATATATATATATATATATATATATATATATATATATATATATATATATATATATATATATATATATATATATATATATATATATATATATATATATATATATATATATATATATATATATATATATATATATATATATATATATATATATATATATATATATATATATATATATATATATATATATATATATATATATATATATATATATATATATATATATATATATATATATATATATATATATATATATATATATATATATATATATATATATATATATATATATATATATATATATATATATATATATATATATATATATATATATATATATATATATATATATATATATATATATATATATATATATATATATATATATATATATATATATATATATATATATATATATATATATATATATATATATATATATATATATATATATATATATATATATATATATATATATATATATATATATATATATATATATATATATATATATATATATATATATATATATATATATTTGTTTGCTGTTCTTCTTGTTGTTGTAACAAGGGGATTATTTTGTTCTTCTTCATGCATAACATATGTACCGTACCAACCTTAATGATGAAAAAAGACTATTATGGTGGTGATTTTGCAGCAGTGCAGATATAGTAGCACATCAGTGATGAAGAGATTTTAGGAGCTACATAACATACAATTTTGGCATGTGCTTTAGGATTTTAAATCTGGGAAGTATCTACAGAAGCCTACAAAGTAGACAGCTTGGCAACTGAACAGAACACAGCACAACACTAGGTATAGTATGTGAATAGTACAGCCATCCCCTTGTATTTGTTTCCTTCCGAGACAGAACCAAGAGTTCGCATTTACTAATAGGAGAGCGTGAGCTGGTGATATCATATGGAAAGGATGGATAAATGGAAGAGAAATATAAGGGTAATTTCGCAAAACCCCACTTAATTTTGGGGTTGTGCAAAACCCCTCCTGAACTTTATAAATCATAGAAACTCCCTTGAACCTGTCTCACTTAAGTATCAGTACTAAGCTGAGGACTACCTGCAGTTACTGGAGTTGTCACCTGCTCCTTTTGGTCAATTCTATCCCTATTTGCTAAATATAACTTCTATATTACCCTTCTAGCGTAAAGGTAAGTAAAAAAGTAAAAAGAGGCAGTTTAGACTTTTACTCTACTTGTTAACGATATGATTTATAAAGTTCAGATGGTTCTAGATGATAAGACCGAGGGAAAAGAGAAAAAAGGCACCTTAACATGTTGAGTTGGGAACGCTGAGGTCCTGGGAGTCTCCTGAGTTTCATCTCCAATTTTACGTTTCGGTACACTAAGAATTAAAGCAGCCTGATCTCCTGTAGCAGCCATTGATGTGATTTGATAACTACCATCCCATCGCCGGTGGATTCCCTCACTCGGATATAAGAAGTCTAGTTCTACAACCTGAGGAAAACAGGAATAATTAAAACCAAGAGAATTTGGGATTCAGTTAGAAAATAAATGAATGCAATTGGTGAAACAAACCCATATCCTTGGTGCTTAAACGAATCTTATAGGTTGAATTCACCAGTTCAAGCTATAGATGGTAAGAAATAACAACGCATGTATGCTTGACAGCCATAAGATTTAGTGTTTCTTGGCAAGTGGCAACTACTATCAGCTCCAATAGTACTTGATGGTGGTGAAATTTAGGTCCCTTTATATGGTTATATATTTGCACCGACGCATAGTTTACTTGTGTTAGATGCAAGGGAGTATATTCCTTCCGATCCATTTGGATGTTTTTTCTAGCTAACTAAATTCAAGTGCAACTGCTCCATCATAGTAGATTCAGACAGGTCCTAATTAAAAGGGCATTAATGCCTTAGAGCTGACCAAGGGGCTTTTCAACAATATGTAGGAGAAATTTTAGTAAGTCAATGAGTTGTACAAGAGTTGAGAAAAGGAAAAAGGAATCAAACTTCCTAGTCTTCACAATAAAATAATTGGTTTTCGTGTAAAATAATAACTGGAGAATTAGTTATACAAATAATTCAATGTGAAAAGACCATTATGCCAACCAGTGGCGGATCTAGAAAAATTGTCTTGGGAAGGCGGAAGCGAATAGAGTTTGGTAATGGGCTTGGGGTTTAAGTGTTTGTTTGGGCTTTTAGTGTTTGGACCTATGTGATTTGATCATTTGGGCAGTTAAATGAGCTACTAGTTTCAAATGAGTTAAATCTAAAGGGGCTATCAAATTCTTTGTGAGTATACAAGGACTGAAGGTGCGAATAGTTTAAAAATTGGCGACAGATTTTAATTTTGCAAGGGCTGAAATGATAATTATTAGAACATTTAGGGGTGCAATTGCCCTTCTTGAGCACCACATAGATCCGCCCATGATGCCAACTGAATGCAAAACATGGGCAGTCCAAGAAATCTACAGTATAAGTGAATGGTTTCAAGGCAGCGATGAATCTTGTAATAATCACTTTGATGGGTAGAAATTAGCAACTAATCCAGATAGAGATGATATTTAGCTGATAGCTAACGAATAGCCCTTATGATATTTAACTTTAATGTGGTATTATCGATATGAAAAACAAACTCTTTTTGTTTTAATGTTCCCTTTTATCACTCTTAATGAATTTGTTCATTTCTGCTGGTTGAGTGTGTTCCTTTTACATATATATACACATGTTTATGTTTTGTACATTGTCCATTTTCATAGGCATACATATATTATCTCTTGTTTTTATATAACATGAATATGGATTTTAGGCATGATGCAACCCAAACAATGTAACGGAAAATTCCTAAAGTAGGACATGCAAACACAACTAGCATGGCATTTTTTTTATCGTGCATTATATTTTAGATTTATAACTACTTTCAGAGCAACACAGTTTAAAGTATCTTCTCGTTACCTCCACTATCTTTGTTTTCCCAAGTAGGAATATTCTAGTCATTGGCTATTGAACATTTTGTATTCAGTAAGCAGAGGACTCCTTTGCCTTGGAATTCTCCAACCCTAATTACCCCTAGTTCTACAATGAAAAAGTAATCCTCCAACCTTAATTTACCCCTAATTCCCAAATAGTATCTGAGAAAACCCTAAATTGAGAAAGAAAGGGGCAAAAACTAACATATTCAGATTCTATAAAAATTTCCCAGAGCTAATAATCATCATAGCACCCAAAATTATAAGCAAAAGTAATCCCTGAACCCTAATTACCCCTAACTCCCAAACATTACTTAAAAATCCCTACATTGCCAAACTCTAGATCAAAAGGGGAGAGAATCAAACCGACAAACAAGAGAGATCGCCGTCGTAGGCTTTGGTTCTTTGGTTGCCTTCAGTTTCTATTAAAAAATCCCTAAATTAGAGCTCCTAAAATCATCATAGCATCAAAAACTATCACGAAAAAGTAATCAAAACCCTAATTGCTGAGAAAACCCTAAATTAAGAAACTCAAGCTAGAAGGGGAAGAAAAACTACCCAATAAAGAGAGAAGATAGATTGCCGTCCTCTTCAGCGTCTTCAGGAGGAGATCGTCGTCTTCTTCTTCAGTGAGGAGTTTTACCTTCGGTTTTTTAGCCGCTTCGTCTTCGTCGTCGTCTTCCGCATCGGCGACGTCGATGGATGAGAGAGAGAGAGAGAGAGAGAGGAGAGAAAGCGAGAACTGTCACATGTCAGCACTTTAAAGCACGCGATTTTTCCCTAATATACGGGTGTAAAACTCGACCCGATAATTTTATGGGATTGGGATCCTCTATTAATGCATAGTGTTTTCTAATATTTGCTAATATATTTTTATCTTTTACTTTGTGGGCTTTACCTTTTACTTTGTACTTGTTCACAAAATCAAAGGTGGAGATGCATTAGCATATATTAGGAAGCTTTGTCTGATCAATTAGAATCAATCAATCATGTTGCATCCCTTAGGAGTATGTAAAGTTTGGAGTTTGAAAGTGTTCTTTTCATGGTAAATTTAAACATAACTTTCGGATGTTTTTTTCACATTACCCTCAATTAGTATTAAGCTGTTGTTGCGGGTATTTTTTTCTGAGGTATTTCTGTCGCTAATTTGATAATATAGTTTTTATATATAACTATTTATAAAAACTTGATGATAATTTTTTTTTACTCTTGTTTCTTGAGTGAACTTTCAAATTAGTTAACAAAATGATATACCAATGAACAATATAATAGAGCTATAAAAGATTTATATTTGTGAAATGTTTGATAAAGTTAAAATTATCATTTGCAAGTATGTAAAAAAGAGATTTAAAGAATTTTTTAAAGTTAAACAATTTTAGTTTAGCTTGAACTGTGGATAAAGGGGTAAAAAATTATCAGTAGCATATAGATTATGTTTAAAATCCTATTCATGGTACAATATTCATGAAGGAAAATAAGTTTAGCGGAACATTAAAATATTACTGCAGTATGAACAATATTTTAATATTATGCATCACACTGTACCAAAAATAGTGTTTACTATACCAGTAATTTTGAGGTTTTACTTTTAAGTTAGAAGTAGTAGATACTTAGCTTTTCCGCTTAACTTCCTACTTAACTCCCATAGCTTTTCTCACTTAACACCTAAAACGCCAACGTGTCTCATATAACCCTTTATATTTTTTATTTTTTACAATTAATCCCCAAACTTTCATAGTGTTTTGAATAACCATAAAAAAACTGTGGGAAAAGTTAAAAGTACATAAGGGTTAGCTAAAACACTTTGAAGTTTTAGGGGTTATAAGTGGGTAAAGTTAAGAATAAATGGGGATTATCCAAGACACTTTTGAGTTTTGGGGTTTAAGTGGGAAAAGGTTTCAAGGCTAAGTGGGAAAAACAAAGCATTAGAGGTATTGTAGGAGACACTCCAAAGTTCGGGGTTCTTTTTAAGATTTATCCTTTTTCTTATATTGGTCCTCAAAAACTAACCTAATTTAAAATAGAATTAAGTGTGGACAAATTTCATGTAGTATCACCCAATTATGAATAAACCCCCTATACTTCTAATGTGCAGATAGACCCTCGAGAAATTTTTTGTAAAATTCAAATGAAAACTGTAGACGCAAATAGGCCCTTTGTAGTTATATTAGTGTGGATATCCACAATTGCCTTTTTTTTGCTCTCAAAGAGAAACAATAAAGTTCACTAGCAGGTTTTTCTGGGTGAAAATTGTTATAATTTATAAATATAAATTATTACAATTGCTCGTTTCTTCACTCTAAAACAATAAAAATTATGTCATGGGAGATGTGCTGAAAGTATCTAAATTCTTAATCCTGTTGACCACACCAACAATGAAGTTGTCAGTGAAACTTGATCTCAAAATGGGTTGTCTCGGTCTTTATGGAAGAAAAAGAATAACTCTTGATGAACTCTTAATGAACTTGTGTTGAAGGCTCTAGGAGGCACACGAAAACTAAAGTACCATATCAAGGAGAAGATGATGCACAAGACTCTTAGAAAACTTGAGCCAAAAGGGTTATCTTGGTCCTCAAGTGAAAAGATCACTCAAAGAAGGAGAAAGAACTTGAGTTTTCTTGGTCTTCGAATGATTATATCATTCGACGAAGGAGAAGAAGAGTTGATGAACTCTTAAGGATCTTGAAGAATTTGAGTTGGAAGAGATATATATATATATATATATATATATATATATATATATATATATATATATATATATATATATATATATATATATATATATATATATATATATATATATATATATATATATATTTGAGATTTGTGCATCACAAATCTCAAGACAAGATGAGTGGATAAAAAGTTGGTGCACCACTATTCATTATGAACTTAAGTTCATAGGAGCCTTGCTATATATATATATATATATATATATATATATATATATATATATATATATATATATATATATATATATATATATATATATATATATATATATATATATATATATATATATATATATATATATATATAGAGTAAGGCTCTATGAACTTAAGTTCATAATGAATAGTGGTGCACCAACTTTTTATCCACTCATCTTGCCTTGAGATTTGTGATGCACAAATCTCAAAGTGGCCTTTATATCTTTCACTGATCCCAAAGCAAGATGAGTGGTTAGAAAAGTTGGTGCACCACTATTCATTATGAACTTAAGTTCATAGGAGCTAGCTCTCTCTATATATATATATATATATATATATATATATATATATATATATATATATATATATATATATATATATATATATATATATATATATATGGAAATAATGTATATGAGGTGGCTGACTCATTTTGCTAAATGATCTACCAAGTACCAAGAGATAGCATGTGGTGAGGCCCACATTGCTAGTCACATCAAAATGTGTGGACCTCACCATTCTATCTCTTGGTAGCTCATTTAGCAAAATGAGCATGACTCATATACATCATTTCATATATATATATATATATATATATATATATATATATATATATATATATATATATATATATATATATATATATATATATATATATATACTAGTATGCAATACGTCGTTGCCGTGATGCATGGTAAGAAACTACAAGAAATGAAATATTTGAAGGTCAAACAATATTTAGCGTACCAATTATATACCTATTTATTAAATAGATACTTCACATAAAGCAAATGCTTACTACACATTGCTTGTATTTTCAAGAAGCAATTCACTAAATAAGTTCTCAAATGTGTAAATTTTTAATATGAGATTAAAACTTTTAATAACCAAATAAGTCCTACGAAGTTTGCAATATGCTAACAGAGGAAACATAATTAGTATCTTAGAGATAGTAATTTAATAATATATCACTCATCATTTTCCATCTTAATCTTTTAACTTTCATGTTATTTTATTGTTCATATCTTTTTCGGGCTTGTCATACTCTTTCACTCCAATGCTATGCCCTTGAATTCCTCATCTTCATCACATTCTATTTGTTTGAAATCTTCTGCCTTGCAGATTTCTTAAGCAATTATTCTTCCTTCAATTTTTTTGCTCCTCATCCTTTTTGTTCACTTTTATCAAGAAAAGATATTCTTTCTTGCAATAGTTCATCATTTTGTGGTACATAGGTGATAAATGTTCTTGCATTATATTTTTGGTTATTTAATTATTTTTTATTTTTTATATTTTAAAAAATATTTTTCATGTAGAAATAATTTTGTCATAGTTCCTTTCGTTCTTCATCAAATGAGTCAATGCATTCTTCTGGTGTATAGCTAGTTAGAAATCGAGCTTCATCAAAAGAGTAACATAGACCTTGTTCATATGATCCTTTACTTTCAATCGCATGAGGCACATTGCTTGAAAATATTTCATATTATTGTTCTTTTTTATTTGAATAATAAAAGATTTATGAAAAACATATGCATAAAAGATAAAAGAGGTACAATAGTATGAAAATAATTAAAATTAGTTCTTCCACTTATATAACTTTTTGACTTCATATTAAAGTTGCAAAAATACATGCAAATAAAATGACAATAGGACAGTCTTAGAAAATAGTTATTGTAGCATCAAGTAGCATACTTGATCAAACAGTTAAGGGGCTGTTTGGTTCATGGAAAACTCAACTATAGGAAATGTTTTCCACCCATTTTTATAGGAAATATTTTCCACCCAAATAAAATATTGAGAAGTTAAAAAGGACAAGTTTTCCTTTTCTTGTGTTTGGTTCAAAACAAGAAAATGGGCCTTGTACTTTTAAGAAATGTCAAATTTTCCTTTTCTAGAAAGTTTTTTTTTGGTTCAAAATAAGTAAAAAAAGTACGGATTTATTACTTTTTTAATAGTATTGTCAGTTTTCCATGAGATTTCCTCTCAAAAAGCTAGGAAGTTGTTTTCCAACTATTCTGTACCTTTTAGGAAATGTTTTCCATAAATCTAGAGTGAACCAAACACATGAAAACTCAATTATAGGAAAACTTTTATTTACGAAATTGTCATTTCCCAAAAACTTTTCCCAAAAGTGGTGAACCAAACACCCCCTAAGACGATAAAATCAATATAGACAGTGCATAACCATTAAACCCTTGAATGCACATTGAAAAATTATTACTATTTTTAATTTCGCAAAATCTTCAAAATGGAATAAACAATTTACGACTTACATATGACTCCACCAGAAAATGTAATAAAATCTCAGTTTTCCGCCAATTTCAATTCTTGTTTGAGCCCATTATTAAAACTCAAAAGGAAATATGCTCAAACACAAGCAAAGCAACCCATTTCTCCACCAATTCAAACTCAAAAGTCTATTTCATTCTAAACCGACTAACACTCGGGGAAATTTACTCAAATACCTACAAAGCAACCCATTTCTTCGTTGAGAATTGAGAAAATGTTAAGAAAAGAACAAAATTTTCATCTTTTTGTCAATTAATAAAAGATTTTCATTCACCAGTGAGAAATAGAGTACATCGATAACCTGGGCGTACCCGAGTAAATACAACTTCTCCTAATTGGAGATATCACGAATTACATGATACTATATAAACACAAGATATCATCTCAACCTGTCCACCCAAGCATGAAATTCACAAGGGACACCACATTGATACAAGATAGTAAAAACAATTAACTTGATAAATGTAACAATAACATCAGGGCTTTTATATCCTTTGTCATGGAGTCTCAAATTCCTTTCTTGCCACAACCCATGTACTGCAGCAGCAAACACTACTCTTTTGAGCTTAATTTTAGAGGAATTCCACTTAAGCCTAGAATTGAAGTAGTATGAAACCAGTTAGTAGTAGCAGGACAATTAGAGACCTCATAATATATGTATAAGAAAATTTCATTTTACCATCATGAAACCGCTCTTGCATAAGATCAACAGTTTTTCCAGCAAAGCCTCATTGATGGATAACATGATATCTGAGTTTAAGCAATTGCCTCCACATCCATTAGTTCCCAATTCTAGCTTGCACAAACCAAAACACATTAAAATTTTCAACTTTCTAATTATCATTCCTTTTAAAACAACATTGTCTAACTTACAACCAAAACCCATTAAAATTCCAACTTTTAATTTCTAAAATAAAATTTGAAGATCTTACATGCTTAGGGAAGTTTGGAATGATGAAGATTTGTGACACAAACCTCGAGACGAGACGATCTTTCTTGTCATCAACAAACATGCGGATCGAAGATTCACTGAGATGAGACTGTCATCTCGGCATAAGTGCATGGATAAGTGGTGATGGAGGGACAGCAAATGGCATGGGCGGTGAGGGGAGGAAGGTCTTCGGTGATTGTCCTTGGAGAGAAATTAGAATTTTGATAGAGAGAGAAGTTATTATAGAGAAAGGTAGAAGGTGAAAGAGTACAAAGTGAATGCTTCACGCAAATGACTTGAGCATGGTTGGAAGGTGAAAGATCACAAATGTGCATTTCGTTTGAATATCAATATAAAGTTGGAAAGTCGCTGTAAAAAATAAATGATGGAGACCATTCTCAAACCTTTAGCGGTTCATTGAGGTGAATGAATAGCTAGTGGTCATGGGGAAGTTTAAAAGATGTTAGAGTTCTAATATTTAATTAGGAATTTTAGTACTAATTTTATATCCATTACATATTTATGCTATAATATGTTAATACCTAAAGTAAACCAATTATTAATATAAAGCTAATATGATTAAAAAATAATATTATCTAGTTTATAATTTATAATATTATTTCTTATGTTTATTGCAATAATATTGATGGTGCAATAAATAGAATGAAATTGAACAAAATTTGATGACATTTTGGTGTGTTAAATTAAATTAAATTGGAAATTATCAAATTTGGGAATTATATATATTGAGAGGGGTGAAATAGGAATTTAAAAGTGTTGACACTCATATTCTCTTTTATAAGTAGTATAGATAATAATTTATAAAAAGTTCTCTCTAATCATTCTAGATGTATCACCTGTTTGCAAAGGTACGCGCTTTTCAGCACATTGCCTCATAAAGATTTGAGATTGGAGGAATAGATTTGACAAATATGCTTGCTTAAAAAAATTCATAAGTTCAATCCTCTAGTAAATATTAATTTTTTCGGTATAGAAAACTGAAGGAGTAGTATGCTTGGTGTTCAGAATATCAAACTGCCTTTGAAAAAACCAAAACTTCAAGCCAGAAGGAAATCTGCACCCTCCCGGGTAGACATGTTTTTATTAGTCTGAATACTAAGTTTATTATCAATTATATAATCCATATGCCACCATACCGTGGCCTAGGCAAAGTTTGATGTGTTTCTCATAGTAATTTAATTTTCTTCTAGCTTAGGGGGTGTTTGGCAAAATGAAAGTGAATTGAAAGGGTGGAAGTCACTTTTTTTTGCAAGTGAAACAATGTATCCATGTGAGCATACAAGTGAAATACAATGTTTGTTTGTAAAATAAATAATTAGTGAAAGTAAAAAAATTGAATATGATGTGGCAATTTATTTATTTATTTATTAAATCAATTTCTAAATCATTTTCAAAGTAGTTAGATTATTTGTTGCCATTATTAACCTATTTTATCTAAATTAAAAGTTTATTATTCTTATCCTTGACTAAAAGTTTATTATGTCAATTCATGTGCATGTTAGTTTTAGGCATAATGGATACACGAGTCTATTAAAAAATATAAAAAATATTGACCACATGTGTTATAAAAAAATTTAACGATGCCTTTGTTATCCCTGAATTGCCGAGATAATGCGAAAGGAATAAAACTATCGGAGTAAAATAATAATAATAAATTTGGTTATGGTAATATATATATATTAGTTAATATAGTATTTTAATTGGGAGTGGTCCCCACTTTTCTCACTTTCATCTGACTTCAACACTTTTTTAGGGGAACTTAAACCTGCATTAAATTTGACGTGGATTCTTTTTGACATTTCACTTTCATAACCACTTACAATTAAACAAACACCCGAAGTGTTAAATGCATTTCACTTTCTCACTTTTGACTCTCACTTTCATACAAACAAACACCCCCTTAATTTCTGAAACAAATAATATGCCAAAGAGGGTCTCTGGCCCCGCCAAAACAAAGCACAACGAGAGACTGAAACGTAGATCGGATCCTAAGTTAAATTAGCAACCATCATAAGTGAAAATATTATTATTATATTTTACATAGTGATTTTCCAAAAGCTATAAATAGGTCTAGAGTTCTTCTTAGAAACTCATCAAATAACAACTCCTCTACATATAGAAGTGAGAAAATAATAGAGAGTATCTCCTTGTAAAAGAGAGATTGTAATCCTACTAAGTTTTTCCTCATAGTGAATTCTTCTATCCTCGCATGGTTTTACCCCAAATTCATTTAGGGGTTTTCCACGTGAATCCGCTTTATTACTGCAATACTTATCATGACTCTTTATCGTTGTGTTTCCCCAACAACTCATTGGTACCTTAAAGCATAACTGATGTAAGTTTGTTGTATGACAACTAAATTGATTCCCAAATGTTTAGTTATATGCTCAAACTATTTTTTTAGAAGTATAATTTGGTCAAACATTTCCTTTTAGATATTATTGGGTATAGGCAACTCTATCTTAGCAATTCAGGAGAACTTAAAATAGTTAACAAAAATCCTGAAAGTAAATCATGATACATGCTAATTAACCAAAATCCTGATAATTAAATTTAGGAACCACTAAATGAAAAATCAAATTCATTGGTAAAGACAAATAACATATCCCTCTTATGATGCTCATTGTCAAAATAGCAAAAGAATTTACCTTAATAAATTGGTTGCCCCACCAACCTCAAATCCCGAATCCAGAAACCTCCAAAGCGCTGCAACGAAAAGAAAGGAAAAAATCACAAAATTATTACCTACAACCAAAACTAATTGCAATTTGGTAATCTACGAGAAACATTAAGATAAGAAAGAAATCAATACTTAAATTCAAGAAATCAACTTTCTTTTCTCCATAAAAATTCAGCTAACGAGCAATTTATAGAACCATCAAGCATCAAAATTTTAATACTTTAATTAATTTGAAGTTGGGAGAGGTGGGGAGTTGAATAGCTACTACAATTACTGGCTTACTGGCAATTTTATTTTATTGATTATGTGTGAATTGAGAAAAATCGGGGAAGTTGGAGAGAGAGAGAGAGAGAGAGAGAGAGAGAGAGAGAATTGATTTGAGGAAGTAGATTAGTCACACGGACGGGTTGTGGGAGAGGAATTCGATCAGGTTGAGAGAGAGAGAGAGAGAGAGAAAGTAAGGATTTACATAGAGGGGAATAAATAAGGATTTTTATTGATCTTCTTTAATTTTTTTAATTAATAATTAATATTAACTAATAACTGAATAAAAATAAAAATTGGGAATATGAAAATTAAGAGGGGTAAAATAGTCATTCAAAAGTTTTGACATCTATATTCTCTTTAGAAGTAGTATATATATATATATATATATATATATATATATATATATATAGTAGAAACTTATGCCAACTTAAGTGGACAAGAGGACTTGTCCACCTAAGTTTTTCCTCTTTGGATTTCCTAGGGATCCACGCATCATATGAATCCAATTTTTTATTTGTTGCCCACAAATCTCAAGAAGATGTGTGGATAGAAACTTTGGTGGACAACTTTTGCTATCCACTTAAGTTGACATAAGCCTTCCTCTCTCTCTCTCTTATATATATATATATATATATATATATATATATATATATATATATATATATATATATATATATATATATATATATATATATATATAAGAGAGAGAGAGAGAGAGAAGCAAGGTTCCTATAAATTTAAGTGTATAGGAATAGTCATACATCAATTTTTCTATCCATTGATGTTGCCTTGGGATCCGTGAAAGATATAAAGCTCACTTTGAGATTTGTGCATCTCTTAATTTCACGGATCCCAAGGCAACATCAATGGATACAAATGTTGGTGAATACTATTTCCTATCAACTTAAGTTTATATATATATATATATATATATATATATATATATATATATATATATATATATATATATATATATATATATATATATATATATATATATATATATATATATATATAGCAAGGCTCTATGACTTAAGTTCATAATGAATAGTGGTGCACTAACTTTTCTAACCACTCATCTTGCTTTGGGATCAGTGAAAGATATAAAAGACACTTTGAGATTTGTGCATCACAAATCTCAAGGCAAGATGAGTGGATAAAAAGTTGGTGCACCACTATTCATTATGAACTTAAGTTCATATATATATATATATATATATATATATATATATATATATATATATATATATATATATATATATATATAAGGCTCATAAACTTAAGTTGATAGGGAGGAGTGTCCATCAACTTTTATATCCATTGATATTGTCTTGAGATCCGTGAAATGAAGATGCACACAAATCTCAAAGTGGGCTTTTATCTTTCACTGATCCCAAGGCAACATCAATGGATAGAAAAGTTGGTGGATGACTATTCCCTATCAACTTAAGTTTATGGGAGCATTGCTATATATATATATATATATATATATATATATATATATATATATATATATATATATATATATATATATATATATATATATATATATATATATATATATATATATATATATATATATATATATATATATATAAGATTAATGGGTATTCTTGTCATATGAGGGATTTTCCTCATATGCTTAGGTGGCACAATCTCCACCAAGTATGCTTTTAATAAAATAAGAGACATTCTCTCCTACTTTATTAGCTTGGTGGAGATTGTGCTTGCCTCAATATATGAGAATCTCTATATGAAAGAATCCGATATATCTATATATATATATATATATATATATATATATATATATATATATATATATATATATATATATATATATATATATATATATATATCACAGTTACAACTCTTTATAGGTATACCCTCCAATCGTGTGCCCTTTTAGATTTTGGACACACAAAGTCACAACTCTTTATCGATGTGCCCTTCATCTGTACGCCCCTTTGCACCCCTTCATATGTAAACCCTGCGTGCTCCTTCATATGTGTGCCTCTCTCTTACACTAAAAAAAATCTGAGTTTTTAAAGTTTAAACTCCAACTCTTCAATTGTGATCTAACTTAGATTTTAGCATGTTAGAACCCCAAATCTTCATTTGCGCAGCCTCTGGGGCTTTGACACATCCAAGTCATAATCCTTCATTGGTGCACTCTCAAGGTTTGGGCACATTCAAGTCATAATCCTTCATTGATGTGGCCCCTGGGATTGTGCACATCCAAGTCAAAATTCTTCATTAGTGTGTTCCCTGAGGTTTGGGCGTGTCTAAGTCAAAATTCTTCATTGGTGCGCGCCCCTGGGATCTGGGCACGTCTAAGTTAAAATCCTTCATTGGCGCACCTCTTGAGGTTTGGACGCATCCAAGTCGTAATCCTTTATTGGTTCGCCCCCTGAGGTTTGGGCGTGTCCAAGTCAAAATCATTGGTGTGCGACGTGAGGTTTGGGCACAGCCATTTGACTTTCGAGTCCATTTTCTAACATATTTTGATGTTGAATTTGGGATCTCTTTCCCTTAGCTAGTTCACATACTTCCTTGTCATGTTTGATAAGTTTTTGACTTTGTAAAATGACTAAAATGCCCCCTGATGGGGCTCACACTATACCAAACTAATTTTGTCTATACTTTATCACCTACAAGAGGGACCATCCGTACTTTGGCAAATAGCATAGGGGTCTATTGGCACAATTAGTACTAAGGAGGAGTCTATCTATAACTAGGTGACACTACAACGGGTCTATCCTACAATTAACCCTTTAAAATAAATCATCCAACTCTCATATCTTTCCACAAAATTTATCAATTCTCCTAAAGTAGTCTCCTCGACCGAAAATTATTAATTTTACTCCAAATTGGCAATACTCCATTAATCTTATAAACTTTGCCCTTAACCTCCACATATATGTAAAGGCCCTACCCCACATCGGACCAACTTAAATAGTAAGCCTAAACCGGATAATTTTGGACTGCTAGTTTTCCTTGAGCCATGAAATTGTGACACATGTACAATGCACTTTGTATTTTATGAGTATTAGTTTAGATTTCATTTGGGCTTTCAATGAGTTTATCAAATTGGCTTTTCAATGGAGACTCTTTTATTGGGCTTTTAGGGAGGATTTGATATTATGAATATCTTAGGCTTAATGGGTTTGGACCCAAATGGTTATGGACCCATTACCCTTAGACTCAATAGTTTAAATCCCCTATAACAGCAACATTTCTCTTCTCATTTCACGTTAGGGCTAAAATTAGAAGAAAAGGAGGCAAGGAGAGAGCTTGAAGAAAGTAAACGCAATGACTTGTCAAACTTTGTTTTTTCCCTAAATTTTAGCTTATGGGCATTTGAGATCATGAGTTTCTCTATCTTTTTAATCAAGAAAACTTTGATTTTGTTTACTTTTAAATTCATGGCTTTTTCACGAGGATAGGATCTCTCTTAGAGGTGAGATTCATTCTCACAATGTCTTTCAAGGGAAAGGATTTGTTATTGTTGGATGTAAGAATATTGCATAATCATGGATTTTTGGTGTATTTTTGTGGTTTTGTTGTGGGTATTTTGTGGAAGAATGGGATTGGAATGGGTTTATCCATATTTTTGGTTGAATGAGAGATTCAAGCTTCTCTAATAGTGAAATTAAAAATGGGTGATGGGTTTGCATGAAAGTAGTTGCGATAGCTTCCCTCTAATACTAGAAATCATAGGTAAACGTAGATTTGGATTTGGTTGAGTTTTGATGAAGATTTGGATTAAGAAAGTGTCAAAACTCGCGGATTCCCAGGACTAGCACATGCACTCGTGCTGTGAGCTCTGGTGTTGGAGAGGAAATCATCCTCAAAGTTTGTGATTATAGTGTTCAAGCGTCTGCACTCAGACTTGTTAGCGCCTGCACTCTGACTTGTCAGCACCTATGCTCGAATAGGCTTTCCAGTTGACTTTGTTTAACCACGAACCAATAATTTGATGTGGCAGGAAGGGCAGCGTCTGCGCTCAGCCCATGAGCGCCTGCGCTCTGCTCTAAAATAGTATGTTTTGTATTTCGATTTTGGACTCGATTGAGGTTTCTTTTGGGTTCCTTTGCTTTCATAGATGTATTTTTTATGCCTGAAATGTAGCATTGCTTATTCTTGTCAACTTATTAGATAGTAGTGGTTAAAGTAGAGTTATTGCTTTTATATTTCGGTTAATTGCATGTTATGATATATATACATGTTAGACACAAGCAATGATTGTTGTGCTTTAATGTTACATATGTAGTTGTAACTTTGTTATGCCATATTTTTGACCAAGAATCCATGGACATTCTATGTATGTGGACTTAGGACTCACCTTGGACTTATGTTGTGCTTGGTACATTATCATGAGACTGGACAACTAGTGGCATGCATGATTAGGCACCATGATTTGTATTATTATATGATAATGATGAATGTCATGTACTAGATATTAGGCATGTCCTCGTGACACTAAATTTAGAACAAGTATGGTAAATTAAGAATAATTTCTTGCTTTGGAATACATAAAACTCATGAATGGAGGCTCGTGATCCTCCACCACTCAAAACTTGATTGAGTATAAAAAAAGCATGATAAACCAAGAAAGAAACCATTATCAAGTATCCTCATATATCAAATCATGTTTGACTTGTGTTCCGTGTTTGATGAGCATGAATCGTAGCTTTGAAAATCCAGTCATAGAAGGAACTCACGAGAAGGATATTCTCTATTGATTGAGTTGGTCATGCATAGTGCATATCATATCATGTATAAGAATTTAATTAATAAGTTTATATGGGTAATTATCAAATAGATAGCTGATTAACATTTTTTATTATAATTCTATACCTTCAATACCTATAGTTTTTTTAATAATTTTAATTGTTACTAAAGTATTTTTAATGAATTTTCAAGTAAAGAAGAGCACAAATAAAGATTATGTTCAAGCTCAAGAGAAGCCGAAAGAAGCCCAAGAAGTTCAAGAATCCAATATGAAGAAAAGTCAACAAATCAACTCATTGTCTTCAATCTGCTATGAACTCATCGATAAGCCCATCGATTAGCTCATCGATTATCTCATCGATGAGTATACAACAGAATTGAGTAATGGCGGATTTGATTTTCTTAGAAAGTAAGTTTGATTCAATAGTTGTAAGGGACTCTTGTATGCTATAAATTTGAGGAGGGTGGAGGATAGGAGTCATGAAAAAATTTGTAATCCATTTTTGGATTCCAAATTTTGTAAAAATTAGTTTTTACAATAAAAGGAAAAACATCTCCTCTCTATAATTTTTCTATATTTGATGATGATAACTTGATGGGTTTTTGAGCCTACAAGAGGGGTGTAGGCTGTCAAAAAATTACTACTGATAAGCTACGACCCACTAAATACTGTCGAACGATGTTACAATCTGAAGGCTTCCACGACAACAAAATAGGGTTACGATTCACTGACTCTAAAACACAGGGATTACAACTTGACAATCCTTATAAGATCCAACCAAGAGAACAATCTCTTCAGAACAAACCTTGGAGCTTAGCATCGCGTCCAAGCTCAATGCGTCCAAGCTCAAAACGTGGAGTTCATCATCGCGTCCAAGCTCAAAACACGGACCTCATGACCGCGTTCCAAGCTCAAAACGCGGACCTCATGACCGCGTTCAAAGCTCAAAACGCGGACCTCATGACCGCGTTCAAAACTTAAAACGCGGGTCTCAACCCCCGTGTCCCGGTTCTAAGCCAGAGACGCGGAGGACGTTCAAAAACGCGGAGCTCGCGTTCTAAGTCGTTCAAACACGATCTAAACGGTTCTAAAAACTATTTTCCACGATTTGAGGGCCATGAATCCTCATTCTAAGGGGTCAGTTACACCCCTTAAGCCTCTATAAATAGGCTGAAAAATCAGCTGAAGAGGGGATCGGAGATTTTGGGCACCTGAGGAGCTATCAACCGGTTCTTTTGGAGTTTTCAAGCGGGTTTAAGCTTTTTGAGAGAGGAGAGATCGGCTTGGAGGTCTAAAGCGTATTGAGTTACAAACTTGATCGCAAGTTCTTCACAACTCCTAAGAGTTCCATCGAAGTTCCAACGAAGCTAGGCGTTCGGATCGTCAACGGGATACAAGGATCAAACTCCCACCGCTACCGAAGAATCCGGCATTAAACAAAAGGGATGATCAAATCATCCTTCCTTCTTTTGTAAATCAGATCAACCAATAACAGCTTGTGAGGGGAGAGAGAGAGGTTGTAAGTCTTTCTTCAGTAAAAGAAATTAATACAATACCTTTCTCCACTTTCTCTTTACTATTTTCCGACGAACAAAAGATGGCGACTCTGCTGGGGAATACTTCTTTCACCAACAAAGAGGTGGTGGCGCAGTCTGACGTCCAACTCATTGGAACAACGGTGGAAACTCTAACTGTAGAGTTCGACCAAGCAAGGTATGAAGAACTACTCTCTTCAGGGTCCCTTAGCCCCAAGGCTATGCAAAAAATCCGCAAAGTCTCCAAAGAGACTAAGGCCCCAAGTGCGGTCGATTCATCAAAGGGAGACTCCCTTAAGCTTGACTGCTTGAACCGTCTCTCCTCTGAAGAGGAGAGTTCTGTCTCAGAGAAACTCATTGATCGAGTTAAGAATTCTACAATCGAGCCACAACAAAAAGGCTCGGGTCACAAGAGGCCTCTTGAGGCAACAAATCCAGTCATTACAGAGGATGACATTGCTGCAAGAGCCTTGAAATAGGCCAAGAAGAATGCTGTTCAACGGAGGAGGAGATCCTAGTAGCGAGCACAACTCCGAGAGAGCCGATCTCTCAATCAACTTGAACTTCGCGTTTGTGAGCCTCGCGTTTGTGAGCCAAAATGTGAGCCTCGCGTTTCTGAGCCCAATCGTGAGCCCCGCAATGAGATGGACGCAGCCTCCAAAGACGCGTTGTACAAACAAAACGCGGGTCCCGAACCCGCGTTCAACAATTAAAACGCGACCCTCAGGGAGGCGTTTCCAATACAAAACGCGACCCTCAGGGAAGCGTTCCCAAAACAAAATGCGGACACCAAATCCGCGTTTCACAACCAAAACGCGACCCTCAGGGAAGCATTCCCAAAACAAAACGCGGACATCAAACCCGCGTTTCACAACCTGAATGCGACCTTCAGGATAGCGTTTTTCAAAGCAGACACGAACCACGCGTTCCAAATGCTAGACGCAATGTTCGTAAAGACCAACATGGATTTAAGATTCATGTTCATCATGAATCCGAATCGTCTAATGATAGACAGGGGGTTCAAACCTCAAATTCAGATGGAGGCTCTTTGCAAGTTGCTGACTTGAGGGAACTCATACCGAGAGAAAGCAACAAGTTGGCTCATACACGTTAATGTGGCGACTTATTTATGCGGATCCTCGGAATACCAATGTTGTGCATCTCTCGACGATCCGTCTTTGAGCGGTTGTGCGTCAATAATGCCTAACAAGCGGCGGCGTTTTGAAAGAAAGAAGCTTTAGAAGATGAATACCACAGGTTACCATCAATATGGTTGGTAGAGAATCCCGTCAGTTACGATGAATGAAGCGAGGTCAATCGTAGAGTGTTCGGGAGATAGTGAATGAGTTCGAGGAGTTTATCGACACACTCGGACGAGCGGAGTTATCCCTCCCGTCAACTATCAGAGATTGGCTAAGGGAAAGGAATCCGATGATGGAATCCGATGATGAACATTTAGCAATCGCAGAATCCCAATCCTCCAGTTCCTTCATTGAACATCAGAGTTTCGCGTATGTGACAGGGAATCCTGAAGATTTCATGAAGAGACTCGATGAGCAGCAGGCTATGCTCCAAGCTCAACAAGACACCATCAATGAGCTTCAAACTATGATAGCCGTGCTTATTGCAGATAAAGCCAAGCCTCAAAGCCGAGTCTTCCATGAAGCAGAGAGCATCTTAAACCGAAGAAGGAAAAGAAACGATCTGCAGAGTCGCGAAACTCAGCGTTGGCGGAAAAGTAGACTTGTTATTCATTGCTCGTTTGAACTTGTTTACGGCTTGGCCTACAACAAAATTCAAAGAAAGAAATGCCTTTTATTTTAGGCGTACAATGAAAACAAAAATTACAACTTCTTCCTTTTGTGAACAAACACGAGGATCTCTATTTTCGGGATCACCGGCTTGCGTCGGTTCTTTGCTGTGCGGGGACTTTTTATTAGTCGTGGACCGCGCCAATTCGATCGGTGGAAACCGGGTTACGGAACTTCTGAGGCGTGAAGGGCTCGTTTCCGCGAAGGAAGCAGCGCACAGAGGATCACACTCACGCGAAGGAGGATGTGGGGGCGGGTGAGATCTACTAGGAGAAATCCACGTATTTGATGTGAGCGTTAAACACCTGCGGTTTGTAGATCAGCGTGCTTTCGCGCGGTGCTCGGGGCTGTGTGTCGGCGGCTCGTGGATCTCGCGAGGGCTCTCTCAAGAATATCGAGAAAATCTAATCTCAAAAATCCAGCCCTTTGCAAATGAGGCACCCCAGCCTATTTATAGGGAACAGAGGTTATGGCCGGCGGACATCATTTGGTGTCCGCGGACACCTATGGTGTCGGCCTTATCCGGACACCATTTGGTGTCGGCGGACACCATTGGTGTCGGCGGACCTAATGGTGTCGACCTTGGCGGACACCATTGATGTCGAACCATTGGCCGGACATCGCGGTGTCGAGGTTTGGCCGAGCAGCCGCTTGGCTCCTCGGTTTGGTTTGGTTTTCGGACTTTTCGCGACGTTCGTTCGATCTTGTCATTGTCGTTATGAGTCGGCGCTTGGTTCGCTTGATTGGTTTCATCCCGTCAGCGGTTTAAGTGGCGATCGGTCGAAAATCGATCTCGTTGGCGTTTGAATCGATCGATCTCGTTGAAGCTTTGCTTGTTGGATTCATTCCATAACACGTAGCCTCGTTGATTCGTGCGCTGCCCACTTCATGAGTTTGTCATTTCGCTTTCTGGCGTTATCGCGGCGTCGGTTTTGTCGATCGTCGGTTGTCAACTCAGATTCACGAGTCTTGCTTCGGTATTGACAAGCAATTTTTATGCCTCTGGATACCCCTCCAAAGCGTCTCGGTCTCGATTCTTTGGCGAGTGGGATGCTTTGGACATCTGACCCTTCACCCTTCGATCGGCATGATGGGTCTTGTGAATGACCTTGGCGTTTGATCTCTCCACTCCTTTCGGTCTTTCCGGTGCTTTGTAGGATTCTTTGAAGGTATTACGTCTTGCATTTTTTGTCCGTGGTTGTGAGATCTTGACAGTGGTAGATAAATTTCTTTTGAGATTAACTCCGGTATTTGATTCCTCAATTCTCGGGTTCTCGGTGCTTTGTAGGCACGGGGTGTTCTGATCTTTGCATTTATTGCTTGACCGTTGTTGGAATTGGTAGCTAATTGAGTTTATTTGATGTTGACTTCGTGTCGATGGATTGTCGTCCAATTGACCATCGAGATTCCTCCAGATTGATCGGGGAATCACATGGCAGCTAGTGGGCGTTGAACCATATAGGTTTTAGCCTTCAATCGGCAAATGCAGCGTTGGTGGCGTCACGATCTTCGTGAATTGAACCGTTGATGGTGAATCCTTGGCTAGCGTTGGTTGGCATGCTACTGTATTACTCCTCGTTTAGAGTGCATTCATCCACGGTGGAAGGTATTCTTCACGGTTTGTTCGATCCTCAATTGCGATTGGTAGGCCCTCGCGGCACAAATGGCATTGATACGATGGGGAGTTCTTTCGGGTAGAGCGTTGTTAAATCTATATAAGTCTCGTGAATTTATTAACTTTTTCCACGGTGGGAGGAAATTGAGGATTATCGAGTTATCCTTAAGAATATGGTAGTATTCTCCGGGAACTTCTTAATTTGGGAAATAGTTTATACTCATAATCCTAGTTAGTAGGGTAAGTTAGTAGCGTTGATTTCGTCGGCACAATCATACGATCGAGTTATCCTAAGAATATTTCTTGTGAGAATATCCTTCCGGGAACTCCTCGACAATTTAGGAAACGGTTTATACTCGTAATCCTAGTTGGAGTAGGATAGGATTGTGGTCGTCGGCGTCGATGCAATCCATACGATCGAGTTATCCTAAGAATATTTCTTGTGAGAATATTCTTAGGAACTTCGACAAATTAGGAAGCGGTTTATACTCGTAATCCTAGTTGGAGTAGGATTGGGCTGACAGCGTTTGGTTGGCGTCGATGGGCCTTCATAAGGTGTTATTCGGAATAAATCTTGAATCTTTCCAAATATAGCGGAGGGTAGGAGCCAATCAACGGACTGATTTGGCACTTATTTTGACATCGGATAAGGTTCGATTAGGACTCCTAATTAGGGTGATTAGAGTTCTAATTAGAATTGGTTTGGGCCCATTAGGAGTTGTTATAAATACCCATACCCTCCTATTCTTGACCTAGGCGGCCCTTTTATGATTCTCACGATTTCCTCACGTGCGGAGAATTTGATGGGGATGCCAATTTTGATTTTCCCTTCCACGACTTTGCGTCGGCTTCGTGGAGCAAGTACTTCGGGCAATGGGCGGAGAGCCCGAAATACCGGCATAGGACCGGATTGGAAAATCCGGTTCGTCTAATATTGGTATTCTTCTACCATTACATCACTTGCAAAGACATGAAATTTGTTTCCTGCAGTTCTCATCTATACTTCACACTCTTATGCGGCTTTTTCGATGGAGGAGTTCGAGGATTTGATCGCGATTTACCGAGGCGCTCCTCCTCACAGCGATCTTGAGCTTGAGTTAGGAATTCCTAGGGATATCGGGATTCCTTTGAAGGTAAAGCTTCCCTTCGATAATCATAGGACTATTCAATTTTAAATAGTTCGTCTATGATCAAAATGTCTCCCATTTGATAAGGGACTTCGTCCGGTGATATTGAACGCTATTCCTCGAGTCGGCTTCGCAACTATTGATATGTCGGACGTGCGAGGTTGAGATCCGGATTGAGGCTGTTGATCGCCCATGACTGCTGTTGTTCGCCGGTTTCATTAGGGCAAAGGGCTTTACGGTATGAACCCTTCCTGCCAATACTCATATTGAGTTTGTTTTTGGGGGTTTTAACCCTTTTCTTCCTTTTAGCGGGGTCTATCGACTCTTCCGACTTAGTGAGAGCTTTGATGTCGGCGGCGATCCATCTCGGCTTATTATCCAGGGAAATTCGTTCGTTCTTTTCCTATTTGGCCATAGTGGTAGACACACTTCGGTACCGGGCTTTCTCTTATTCGGTTTGGCCATTCCTTGATCCTAGGGTAACCACGATACGAGATCGCGGGTTATCGAATTAGCCGGACCATTCTTGATGATCTTGATCATTTGGAGGTTAAGCTCAAAGTCGCAAGACTTTGGGCAGCCGGACTCTCCTCATATATAGTCGACGGAGAGGCGCTGGCAGCGTGATGCTGGCGTCATGCTGGACTCGAAGTTCGGATCACGGCAAGACGGGTCGTCTTTTGGAGGCTAATCACCGAAGCTTCGTCTTCCGTGGAGCATTTTCAATCTTGTGTCATTGCTGGAGGCGAGGATAGTAAAGCTCGAGCAGGAACTTCAAGCGGCGAGGGTTGATCATCTTAGAAGCGACAAAGGCCAAGGGAGGAGACTCTTGCAGTCATGTCAGAAGCTTGAGTTTTCAAAGCTGGTCGAAGTCGAGGAGGAAACCCATAAAGACCCTTAATGGCGAGGAGACTTCGGGGCGAGCCGGGAGGAACTTCAGCAAGCTTTCCTCAATAAAGTATCGATTTGAAGCGGCAAATTTGCTATCACAAATTTGATGTTTAGAAACTTTAACCAGTCTTTTATCAATAAAGCGTGTTTCTATCCTCTTTTGTGCTTTATTACGATTCTTTTATTTATGAAATAATTAACCGTAATAGTTATAGGATTTTTGCAAACCCTCGGCGTCCGGATTTGATTAGCCTTTACCAACTACCGTTTGAATTGGGCTAGCGTGCGGATTATCGGACCCGTTCCGCGTGGCGTTGTCTTTGGAAGAATGAAACTCTTCTAGACTTGTTGCTATGATATTGAATACATAGGCTTGGCTCTTTGGGCAAGAGACCACCCGGCAGCAGCGTATTACGTAGACTCATCCCTTCTTAGGCTTGGGATGAAATACCCGAGAATCGGTGTGTCTTCTTGATCGGAGAAAGACTAAGCTGACCTTAGCGGCGTTGACTTTAGGAGTTATTGGCCAACCCTTCAGCGGGTTTGATGAGCCTTTACCAACTACCGTTTGAGTTGGGCCGTGCGGATTATCGGACCCGTTCATGCGTGGCGTTGTCTTTGGAAGAATGAAACTCTTCTAGACTTGTTGCTATGATATTGAATACATAGGCTTGGTACTCTCTTTACGGCGAAGACCCGCGACAGCGGCGTATTACGTAGACTCATCCCTTCTTAGGCCGGGGCCGAAATACCCGAATCGAACTCGGTGTCTTCTTGATCGGAGAAAGACTAAGCCGACAGCAGCGTGTGGCGTTGACTTTAGGGTTATTAGCCAACCCCGACCTTCAGCGGGTTTGATGAGCCTTTACCAACTACCGTTTGAGTTGGGCTAGCATGTAGATTATCTAAATCCGTTCTACACACAGCGTTGTGCTAAAAGAATGAAACTCTCTTAGACTTAATGCTACGATGTTGAATCGTGACTTATCTTTTCACGGGAAGACTAACCGGTAGCGTACCGTGACTCATCCCTTCTTAGGCTTGGACTGAAATACAGAATCAAACTCACAGGTGTCTTCTTCAATCGGAAAAACTAAGAAAACCGACTAGCGTGTGAGGCGTTGGCTTTATCCTTCTTAGGCTTGGGATAAAATTCCCCAAGATGAACCTTGGTGTCTTCTTTTGGCGGAGGATGACTGAACGGTTAAGATTGATTGAGGTGGGAAAGGAAGAATGTATTCTATTTCGAATGTGGAGAGGAAGGAGGATCTTGTCTCTATCTCGGGTGAGGGACGAACAAGAGAGGAAGGTTTTGTATCCTATCTCTTGCCGATGGAGAGGAAGGAGGATCTTGTCTCCTATCTCCGGGTGAAATGTGGGATGAACAAGAGAGGAAGGTTTTGTATCCTATCTCTTGCCGATGGAGAGGAAGGAGGATCTTGTCTCCTATCTCCGGACGTTTGGAAAGGAAGGATTTTTTCACTGTTCAGTGAAAAGCTGAAAGTGGGATTTCCCGAGAATCTTGAAAGGCGAAACTAAGAGCGGGATCTCCACTCCAGAATCTAAAACAAGAGAGGAAGGTTTTGTATCCTATCTCTTGCCGATGGAGAGGAAGGAGGATCTTGTCTCTATCTCGGGTGAAATGTGGGAAAGGAAGAATGTATTCTATTTCAGATGAGAAACTAAGAATGGGATCTCCACTCAGAATCTTGGAAAGTGCGGATAGCTTTCACTTTATGGGATTGCTAACAAATTTGAAAGTGGACCTCTGGTTAGTGGAGGGAATCGAGAGGGATTTTCTTGGTGGTTGGACGGGAGATTTTTAGTGGGCTCACCGTCAATGAATTTGATCGGTGAGAGAATTTGGAGGAGAACACAATAATTTAGGGTTATCCTCATGAAAATGAGTGAGATATTCTCGAGAACTTCCCATCAAAATGGGTTATCTGAGATGTATTAAGGATAATACTTTTGAAACTTCCATTTATCGGCATTAATTGCGTTAAGCCATCTGTGTGATAAAGTGATATGCCCGTTGAATAGGCTGTGTCTATTACAAGCGGTCCTTCTTGGGGTTGAATTTACCTTTCTTTTTAGAGGTGAGGATTATCGGAGTCGGCGGCGGGGCGAGATCTCCCTCCTTAAAGGTTCTCTGTCGAACTTTCTTGTTGAAAGCCCTCGACATTCTAGCGATAGAACTCAATGCATTGTTGAGCCTCCGGCTTCTCATCTAACATCTCAAGCTCTTGAGGCGTTTGATGTTGTTCTTGATGCGTCATCTGTTGAAGAGGCGTCGCGAAGTGAATCTGGATTTCAATGGGAGAATTGCTTCACACCGTGAGCCGGAGATGCGGGGTAGCTCTGTCGGCGTGCGTATCGTTGTGCGATATGCCCGAGTGCTTCTCGAGTTTATCGTCGGTCTCGCTTATTCTTCACAAGCTTTGACAAAATCTTGATGATCGTCTTGTTGAGCGCCTCGGCTAACCCATTATTTCTTTGGATTATAGAGCTGTCGGCGAGGCGTCTTGTATCTTAATTTCGCCAAACGATGAAGGATGGCGATGAATTGGGGACGTTGTCATGCACGATCCGTCTTGGGACACGTATGGATAGATGACATGGTGTTTGATAAACTTGATGGCGGTACTTGCCTTTACTTCTGGCGGGATTGCTTGACCACTTGGAGAAATAGTCGGTGATCGCTAGAATAAACCGATCTCCTTTAGCGGCGGAGGAAAAATGGGACCTACAAGCGTCCATTCCCATGTCTCGAATGGCGGGGATGTGGCGAAGGATGCAAGCGCTGCACGGAGGTGATGCATATAATTGGCGTTTGACAGCGTGGCATTTCCGGCGTGCTTCGACCGTCATTAATCATTGTTGGCGAAGTAGCCCATTCTCGATTCGATCGTAGAGTTTAGGACGGTAGTGCGCACCACATTCACCTTCGTGTGCTTCGAAGGACCTCTTACGCCTCTTTGTTTGAGGCAGCGAGATAAAAGACCATCATACCCGGACGATATAGCATCACGGGTTTCAGTGGTAGAAGAATCTTGGAGCTCTTCTCGGATTGACTCTCTCTCCTTCGTCTTGGCGAGAATACTGGTGCAAAGGCGTAGTCGATGATAGGCGCCAATCTCGGGGCTCCAATTCGGTTTGGGTTGCATGTACCTCTTTGGACACCTTTGTCTTCTTGTACCCCATCATATCTTGATGCGAAGAGCGAGGTGAGTCACGACGTAACTAATTGCTCGGTCGGAAGGTTGTGCTAACGACCCGCTTCTTGCCCGGTGCATCCGGCGTGGCGTTTGGGCGTGGAATATATTCGATGAAAACTCTTGAATGAGTCCGCCATTTCAACTATCTAATGATAGGGGATTAGATCAGTTCGACCGTGGTCACGCGAACTGTTTAACTATCAATTGCGAATCGCGTGCGGCGAGATATTTGACCCCGGCTCTTGGCGGCTAAGTCCAATAAGTAAGCGCGTATTGACTCGTTATTAGAACAGGAGGTTCGGTGAGTGAATAAGCGCGAGGCATGACATGATTCCACAGGAAACTAAGACAACTCGGACTCGGAGAAATCTTAGAACATCGGGGGTACTTGCTACATTAGTAGCTTCGAGAGACTCCGTCAAAATACAATCGCCATATTTGTTGGTGCGATGTAGTGTTAACTTCTTGAACCGTCGGAAGATCATCATATAGCTCTTGCATCGTTGTGGTGGCGACCAAGAGATCGCAAATCGCTTGTCCTTTGGTACGACTTCGTTGTTTGAAGTGCAAGTCATATTGGGACAAAAGCGACCCATTTAAGCAAGCGCCAACTCATTGAGGCGGTGGGTCATAAATATTCGGACGGTTCGTTAGAGATAACATAAATCGTCATCGACCAAATAGTGCGCATTTTACGAATCGCGAACACTAATGCAAAGCCTTTGCTTCGACCATTGGATCTGGGCTTCGGCCAACTAATGTTGGCTCGGGTAATACCTTTGCTGTTAAGTGACGCTGTCGTCGTCTGCTTGCGAGTAAAGCACTTAGCGTGATCTGTTGCCTTGGCGTAGATCGAAATGGTTTCCGTAGCGGTGCAGCGAGAGGAGGCTTAGCGAATCTGATTTGATCTCTTCAGCGCCACGGCGGCGTCGTCCCAAATAAGCGACCGCCCTTCTTGTTTAACTTAGAAAATGGTTGGCACTTCGGATAGGTTCGATATGAACCGTCGGATGTCATGATCGCCCTTATAACCCCGAGTTCTCTCATTTCCGGAGGTTGCAACTCTTGAATGCCTTCACTTTGTCAAGATCGGCGTGGATTCCTTTGTCGGTGGCGACAAAGCCGAGAGCTGCCACTAGACATCAAGGATTTGGCGGGGTTCATCTTTAGTTGATGAGTCGCGCATGATCCATCTGGTTCTAAGATCTTTAATGTGATCTCCTCATCACGGCTTTACGACTAAGTGATCGGCGTAACATCGACCATTTCGAGAGATAATCACGGAAAATCTTAGTCATTGCACGTTGATATGTGCACCGGCATTTTGAGGCGAGCGGCATGGCCAGTGTAGCAATATATATCGAAAGGCGTTGAATCTTTGTGTGCTTGGCATCATCGGGGTGCATCTTGATTTGATTGTAACAGAAACCATCCATGAGCGACATTCTTTCAAATCCACCGTGTTGTCGACTATGACATCCAGTGATTGGAAGAGGAAAGTCATCTTTTCAGACAGCGTTGGATCTCGTGACGACAGTCCTAATCGAACCATTCTTCTTGGTAGGGACTATATTAGCCACCAATCTGGATGTTGAATTTCCTCGATGAATCCGATTCTATGAGTTTCTTTACTTAGTCAGCGATTGCTTGCAATATTTGTGGGCGAAACCGTCTTCTTGATTGCAGCGGGTTTGACATCCACTTTGATGTTGAGGTGATGAGTGCCACATTAGGGTGGGAGTCTGGCATGTCCTCATAGCTCCAAGCAAACCGTCGATGTATTCACGATTAGGGCAATCGCTCTTCCTTCTCTTCAGGGAAGAGTATTGCTGATGTTTATGAGCTTAGGATGCTCCTCATCACTCATATTAATCTGGACTACCTCGTCCTTAGTGGGGGGTTCTCTTTGTTCGAACTTATCCCCAAGCTGCTCTTGGAGTTGATGGATCCATGGGTCTTCCCATGTTGGCATATCTTCATCATCCTCGATATGATCTGGAAAATCTTAGTCATTGCTCCATATGTGGCACCGGCATTTTGAGGCGAGCGGCATGACCGTGTAGCAATATATCTTAGATGAAGTTAGAATCTTTATGTGCTTGGCATCATCGGGGTGCATCTTGATTTGATTGTAACAGAAACCATCCATGAGCGACATTCTTTCAAATCCACCGTGTTGTCGACTATGACATCGGTGATTGGAAGAGGAAAGTCATCTTTCGAGACAGCGGCGTTCGGTCTCGTAGTCGACCACGGATCCTAATCGAACCATTCTTCTTCATGGCCAGGGACTATATTAGCCGTCACGGATGTTGAATTTCCTCGATGAATCCGATTCTATGAGTTTCTTTACTTCGTCGCGATTGCTTGCAATATTTGTGGGCGAAACCGTCTTCGCGATTGCTTGCGGGTTTGACATCCACTTTGATGTTGAGGTGATGAGTAGCCACATTGAGGTCGAGTCATGTCATCCTCATAGCTCCAAGCAAACGTCGATGTATTCACGATTAGGGCAATCAGCTCTTCCTTCTCTTCGAGGAAGATTATTGATGTTTATGAGCTTAGGATGTTCCTCATCACCCATATTAATGGGACTACCTGTCCTTAGTGGGGGTTCTCTTTGTTGAACTATCCCCAAGCTGCTCTTGGAGTTGATGGATCCATGGGTCTTCCCATGTTGGCATATCTTCATCATCTCGATAGTAGCGAGGATCAGCGTAGCCATATTTGACATCAAAGCCTTGAAAGCTTCTCAGAGGCTGGTGTGGGGATCCCAAGCGATGAATCGGATGTGTCAGTCTCCCTCATTGGGTGGATTATTATCAATCGACCATGAGCATTCATCTTCGAGGAGGATTAATATCCCAACCCTCTGTTGGTCATATCGCCTTTGAGACTCGATCTTGTTGCCAAGCCTATCAAAAAGCGGCGCTTCCGGAGCTGGCGGATGGTTACGACAACACAGCCGAATTAGTTTGGAACACGGACAATGCGTGTTCAATTAGGGAACTTCTCTTTGAGATTTACTCGTACCCCGCCGCGATAGTACAACTCGCCGGCATGAATGCGGAGCAACCCGCCGTGTGTTGGTATGACTTCGGGTATAGCGTCATCGTCGTCGGATAAAGCGTCTCCTTCGAGGATGAGTCACATTATCGGAGGTTCCAGAGTCACTAATCTCAGCGTTAAGCCTTCGGCGGGCTCTCGAACCCGATCCGAATTCGGTGAAGCGACTCACGAATCTTCTTATCACGGTTGAGGTGGGTGCGACCCACATTACCGAAGTGACCGGGACTTCCTTGGGCCAGACGTCGTTCTTTGATCGAAATTTTACCTCGATCATCATGCAATGAGCGAGGTGCTCAAAACCGTTCTTCTTGCGGGATGCATGCGAGTTGACGGCGAGCCGCAGGCTGGATGGACATTTGGATGAAATGTTGGAGGTGTGATCTTCTTTTGAATCAAGTCACCCGTGGCGGCCGAGCTATAGCGAATCGGTTTGAGGTGGCGATTCTTGATAACGTTTGGCCTTGTCCGAATCGTTGTTCGGATTCGGACTCCAAACTTGGCGCATTTTACGGCTTCTTGTCCACTTCTCCCTTCTTCTACATCGGGCCTCTGAACTAGAGGCCGTGTGTGTGCAGTAATGCCGCAGGCGCCTCTGAATCGTTCTTCAAGTGTTGATGGTTCCGTTTGGCGGAACCAATCATTTGTTAGCGGCTTGGAGAGTTGCGTGCACTATTGATGAGTTCTTGACCTCTCGGACTTGAGATCCACTTTGTAGCGAACACCGTCGGCGATTCGGGGGCAGCGAACTCGCAGCGGAGAGTGGCGCGCCATCGCGGCGATCTCTGCGTAGATCAGCGATCTTGGATGCGGGAAGGATGCCATTGGTGCAACCGGCCTTGGCGAGTTAAGATCCTGCCTTAAAGTTCGGGCCGAGGACAAATGGGTCTTTCTTACCGCGGAGATCATACGGATTTGTGTGGAGGGAGGGCGATCACGGACAAGGATGATAGTATGATACTCACGAAACCGGATCAACTGGATTGGTTGGCTTAACTGGGCGTAATATACACCCTGAGTTTTGGTCCCGCTAGCGGTTGGCGGTGAAGTCAGAGGGGCAGCCCCCTCTGTGGTCGGTATGCGGCGCCACTGCTCGTCGCCAGGGCCTTTGACTTCTTCTTGGCCGGGATGCGGATTAGCGGCTCGACCACGGCGATCTCGACTTGAGACGTTGGCTCCTTGTAATCGCCCGGCTTGTTGGCGGGAAAAGTAGACTTGTTATTCATTGCTCGTTTGAACTTGTTTTACCGTTGGCTGGCTACAACAAAATTCAAAGAAAGAAATGCCTTTTATTTTAGGCGTCAATGAAAATAAAATTACAACTTCTTCCTTTTGTGAACAAACACGAGGATATCTATTTTCACGGGATCAAACTGCGTGAGGTTCTTTACTGTCGCAGGGACTTTTTATTCGTCCGTGGACCACAGCGCAATTCCGATCAGTGGAAACGGGTTGGAGATTCTGAGCGTGAAAGGCTCGTTTCACGAAGAAGCAGCCTTTGAGGATCCACTAAAGGAGGAGGATCGCCGGGGGATCGCCTCCACGAAGAGGATCGCCGGAGTGAATCTACTAGGAGAAATCCGGTGATCACGTAGCCGGCCGAGTTAAACACCTCGCGGTTTGTAGATCGGCGTGCTTTCGCCGGTGCTTTCGGGATTTGTGTCGGCGGCTCGTGGATCTGTGAGGGCTCTCTCAGAATATCGAAAATCTAATCTCAAAAATCGGCCCTTTGCAAATGAGCACCCCGGCCTATTTATAGGGAACAAGAGGGGTTATGGCGGCCGGACATCATTTGGTGTCCGTGGACACCAGTGTCCGGCGTTGAACGCAACGATGTCGGGTTTGGTAGAAGCGCCGCTGGCTCCTCGGTTTGGTTTGGTTTTAGGACTTTTCAGCGACATTACGTTCGATCTTGTCATTGTCGTTATGAGTCAGCGCTTGGTTCACTTGATTGGTTTCATCCCGTCAGCGGTTTAAGTGACGATCGATCGAAAAATCGATCTCGTTGGCGTTTGAATCCGATCGATCTCGTTGAAGCTTTGCTTGTTGGATTCATTCCATAACCACGTAGCCTCGTTGATTAGATGCGCTTGCGACCCACTTCATGAGTTCGTCATTTCGCTTTACAGCGTTATCGTCGGTTTGTCGAATGGATGCGTCGGTTGTCAACTCACCGTTCTGAGTCTTGCTTTCGGGTATTGACAAGCAATTTTTATGCCTACACTCACGACTTGAGATTACGCCTCGCGAAGAGGAGAAAGGATCTGAGGATAAATAGAATTCTCAGTCGGTCAAAATGGAGGAGTTTGAAGCTCACCTTAATGCCATTGCCAGGAGTGAACTCGAGAGGAAGGTGTTGTGAGGCCATATCATTTGAGTGGAATGGCCTTACCCTCAAAATTTAAAGCTTCAACTTTACAAACTTTTGATGTACGGGGTCACTAAACTAGCATATCTACTATTTCAAGTCTCAGAGTGAAAATATGATATCACATGTTGCCGTATTAACGTTTATTCATTAGCACTCTTAAAGGGAGTTGCCTTTGAATGGTTCATGAAGCTACACATGGGATCTATCGAGTGGGCGGAGACTTGGAAAGGCTATTTTTGGCGATTCTTGAAGGCGATCAGGAAGTTTAGGTCCTTACTCTTCGCCACCAAAGCAGAGGAAGAGAATCTATCAAGGCTTTTGTAGAAAGATTTGAGGAATAGCCCAATGCCCATCCAGTGCGGCACAACCTACTCTAGTGGAAACTTGCGAGGCAATTTGCAGACCAACCTTCTAGCTCAAATGGGGGTTGCAGAATGCCGATCTCGGAAATAGCTAGTTTTTCAAGGCGAGCAAGCCGAAGAAATTGTTGCCCGAGTCAGAGCCAAAGAGACAAACAAGCCAAAGTCACCGGTGTGGCGGAATCAAGGCAACACCTCTCGAGCAAAGGGGAAGGATATCTTGGCCGCGATACTAATACTCAAGCCCACCTTGGCGGGGTAGGGCACCAGTGACCAAAAGAGCACGCAATACTCATTTAAGGAAGATCGCGTGGTCACTTTATTCAAGTTACTTGGAAAAGAACAACAAGTTAAAGTTGCACGAAGTTAAAAGACCTAAGAAGTGGGAAGGTAGATGATCCAAACTATTCTATCATGCATGTTGGGACATTCTACAAGAAAGTGTTTTATCTTCAAAGACATCTTGCAAGCGGTGGATCTTGATGTGCTCAAACTGAAGCTTAGAGCAAAAGACCGTCTCCACCAATGTGACATCGGTCGGTTGGGAATTTTCCACCCATTGAGACTCTAATGGTGCTATCCCCATCCCTAAGGGGAAGATCGTTTGACAAACATCGATCCTCATGGTCAAGAGGATAAAGGTTTGGTACCTTGCTACGAAGGAGGAGCAATGTGGGTCCTACGACTTGCAAAGACCAGCAATGGGCGAAGCTTCAGGTAAAAAGAAGAAGGGTAAATCTTCTAATATGATTATCCCATCTTTAAATGAAGATGATAGCAACTGGTCCCTCTCACCGATTCGGAGGAAGACAAAGAGTGCTCATTGCCGAGCAGGAGCAAATCGGGCGAGTACAAGATCGGGGAAAAACATACTTGAGGAAGTATGATCAAGATGTTCATGAAGCACCTAGCATAGCGAAGAAGGCTGGGGTCTGTTTGAAGCCGATGAACAAAGGAAAGTCGAAGGAGATCCGTTATAACAAAATCTTCTTTAAGAATTTGGAGGTCAAATACTCCATTCGTTTGGCGTCATGGCTCAAGCGGCCAATATCCGGCGAGGATCACGCTCTATGAACTTTTGAGGCTGTCGGGTCTACAGCTTTGGTGAAGCTTTAGCGGATCTGAAGAGCTTCATTACACAAGTTCTGTAGTCGAAGCTACGAATGAGCTTTCTTGTGTCAAGTGCTGCGAGACAATGAAAGTGTCCTACATATCATTCACACAAGAAGATATGCAAATCAATCACAAGCATGATAGGCCCTTGTACTACCACGGGATACATGGGATCTTGAGAGCGATCGTGTCCAAGTTGACCCGGGATCTCGCTCGGCATTATGCCATACCGCGTCATGCAAGTCTTAGGGATCCCCTATCGGACTAAGCTCTACCGGACCACCATCTTCGGTTTCAGCATGCAGATACCCGACCTGCAGGCAAAATCAAGCTCAAATGTCGGATCGGGGACCTTAAATCGAAGTGACTGCTATATCATGGATGCGGACCGTCCTACAATCTATTATTAGGGCGGCCATGGATTCATCACGAATCGCATTGTCGAGTCTACCCTCCATCAAGTCATGAAATATGTTGATGGCGAGGAGAAGTCAAAACTTTGATAGGCGAAACGGCCGTTCAAAGGGTAGAAAACTACCACAACTTTCGATCTTCTACTTAGATTCCCAAAAGCGGAACAATCGGAAAGAAAGGCAATGGGCGGACGGTGAACCGAGCAGGAAGATGTAACGTAGAATTAAACTTGGATATAGAGTCGAGAATGGGGTCAATAATGACAATGTATCAAGCGAGTCACGAGTGGTACATTAATGACAATTCGATTTACACTTAATGCGGTGCATCTTCGAGATGTGAAAAACGAGGGGCGATCTGGATCTAAGCCGCAGAGCCTTGGCATACACTATATCTTAGAGGCATGTCACGAATATCTTTGCTCAAATCATCCCTCCTTACATCGGAAAGAAATAGATGATGTACAAAAAGCTTTCTTTATGGTTCGACCAAAGGAAAAATCAAAATCTATTTACTTTGGGAAGGTCAATCACGAGCCATCCTATCAAGGAAGCTCACGAAGATGACTGGATCTCCCTCAATATCATCATTATGAGCTTAAAACTCTTCATATGATGAAGAAAATGGCTATGATTTGATGCGAGGAAGGTTTAAACCGGAAAGGAAGCGAGCACCTATTGACTTTTGTCGGAAGGAAAATCTCACGATTATTATCATAAAACCGGAAGGGGTTGGGCTACATTTGACACCTTTCCCTTGAGAAAGCAGTCGTGATTGTCTATGTCCGGGACCATTAAATGCGGAACCTCATCTTAGAATCCGATGCTAGCGTCGGTCACGATCTTCAAGAGCATGCTGCCAACATGACTTCAACCCGATCATCTAGGCGATGGCGAGGAAAAGCGAACTGTTGAATCTAGAAATGATCCATGGATCAAAGCGCCTTAATATCTGTGGGATACGTGTTTGAACAACGAGAACGCCCACGAAGACAAAGTAATCCCAGTGAACATGGGAGACGAAACCAATCCCAAACCAATCTTCATAAGTGAAAGTTTATCACAATCCGAGAAAGAAGACCTAGTGTCCCTCATCAGAGTATATCGGCGTCTTTGCTTGAAACTATGAAGATATGCAAACGATCGAGAAATAGTCATGCATTGCCTTAATATCGAATCACGAAACGAGCGTTAAACAACGCGTAGGTTCCGTGGAGATCATGGAAGCGATTGTAGAAGAAATCAAAAGCTCATTGATTCGGGCTTCATTAGGAGGAACAACACCGGTGGGTAGCTAATATTGTCATTGTACCCAAGAAAATGGAAAAATCGGATATGCATCGATTTGCGACCTAATGGCATGTCCAAAAACGGTTCGCTCCCATTCGGATGTTATGATCGATAACACGTGGGTATGAGAGGATATCTTTTATGGATGGATTCTCATGATATAATCAAATTAAAATGTATCACGAATCTGAAGCATCTGACCTTGAGGACACCAGGGGTATTTTGCTACGGTAATGCCATTCGGATTGAAGAATCTTTGGAGCAACCTATCGTGCAATGAGCACAATCTTATGCCAACATTTCACGTGAAAGATCAAATGCTATGTGGATGACATTGTGGTGAAGAGCGAGGAAAGAAGATCATCTCGGATCGAAAATGATGTTCGACATCATGCGAGCACACCAACTAAAGATGAACCACGCAAAATCTTTTTAGGAGTATCTAGTGGTAAGTTCTTGGGATTCATAGTCACATCAAAGGAATCTCTTGATCCAAAAAGGTTCGTGCCATCAAGAGATGCCACCTGGCAAAAATATTAAAGAACTCAGAGGCCTACAAGGTAGATTAGCGTACATCCGAAGATTCATATCAAATCTTTCGGGCCGTTGCCAATCCTTTTCCAAATTAATGAAAAAAGGGGTGTCATTCGTGTGGGACGAGGGTTGCCAAAAGGCATTTGAAGAAATTAAAATATATCTCACACAACCACCAGTCCTAGTGGCCCCGGTATCAGGAAAACCGTTCCTATTATATGTGAGGGCTATGGACCACTCTCTTGGAGCTCTATTGGCCCAGAATGACGATCAAGGGTACGAGCAAGTAATATACTACCTTAGCTGAACCATGATTAGAGCTGAACACAGATACAATTCAGTGGAAAAGGAGTGCTTGGCCTTAGTATTTACCATCCAGAAAATGTGGCATTACTTGGTCGGACAAACAATACATGTCATTTCCAAAGTAAATCCTCTTAGAGTGCTCATGAAAAAACTCTCTTCGTTGAATTCCCGGTTAGCAAAATGGGCAATACTCCTCTCACAATATGACATGAAATTTATGCCTCAAAAGGCTATTAAAGGACAGGCCTGGCGATTTCTTGGCGAACCATCCGGTCCACGATTCTTCGAGCTACGAGGATCTACGAGCGAGATCAAAGCTTGCATGACTCAAGGAGCTATTCAAGTATGGAAACTATTCTTTGATGGAGCATCTAGGGCAAGACCGGATGGAGGAATTACAGCCGGTGTGCGGGTTGTACTTATCTCCCCAAACGGTCACGTGATCCCAAGGGGATTTTCCTTAATCGAGCCCTGCACCAATAATGTAGTAGAGTATAATGCTTTATTATTAGGAATGCAGTTGATCGAGGAAATCAACATTCGATACCTTGAAGCTTACAGTGACTCTCAACTCATCGTGAACCAAGTTCGAGGAGAATATGAGGTACGCAATGAGGATTTAATCCCTTATCATTCAGCGGTCCTAGAATTAGCCCGAAAGTTCGAAGGCTTCTTTATAGGATACATTCCGCAAGTTCAGAATGCATATGCGGACGCCTTGGCGTCATTAGTAACCTCACTAGCATTGCCACTAAATGGCGAGACGACAATATTTATCGCGGGTCGTGATTTGTATTTTCCTGGACTTCCTACAGGGGAAAGTTTAGAAGAACCAACAACAGAGACCGCATGTGAAACTTCCATCGAGCTCGAATCAAAGGATTGGCGATTCCCTTATATTGATTACGTCTTGTATGGAATTCTACCGGATGACCCTAAAGAAGCGGCCGCCATTAAACGAAAGGCCCTTCGATTTTACTATAATGCGGTTTTCCAGACTTTGTATCGCAAGTCACATGATGGAATTACGCCGTTGCCTCTCGAAAAGAGACGCGAGCTCTAAAGAGGCACACGACGGGATGTGTGGAGCCCACCAACCCGGGAGTAAATTAGGAGATCGACTCTGGAGAATCGGCTACTATTGGCCAAAGATGTTTGCAGATGTCACTAATTACGCTAAATAATGTCATGCGTGCCAAATCCATGGTGATTTCATTCATCAAGCGCCAGGAAATCTGCATCCAACATCCTCTTCATGGCCATTTGAAATGTGGGGGATGGATGTTGTTGGGCCCATTTCTCCGCCAACATCCAAAGGACATCGATTTATCCTAGCCGTGACTGACTACTTCTCCAAGTGGGTGGAGGCTATTCCTTTAAAGGAAGTCAAAACTTTAAACGTGATCAAATTCATTAAACATCACATCCTTTATCGCTTTGGCGTACCAAGATGAATAGTTCACGATAATGGAACTCAATTTGTCAGCCACGGTTTTCAGAGATTCTGTAACAAATTCAGAATCCAAAGTGTAGCGTCAACAGCGTACTATCCACCGGCCAATGTCCTTGCAGAAGCCTTTAACAAAATTGTCGTGAAGCTTCTCAAGAAGTTCGTCTCGAAAAGTAAATGCTATTGGGACTAAAAGCTTGGTGAATGCCTATGGGCTTACCGTACAACAGTGAGAACCCCGACCAAAGCTACTCCATTTTTTCTGGTATACAGATGTAAAGCCGTGTTACCATTGAAGATTCAGATTCCATCCCTTAGAGTGGCCCTCACGGCCAGGGATAGCGAGCGAGCTACACCGATTGCGACTCCAAAGCTTGGCGTTAGACAACAAGCGGCAAGCCAACAACAGTCGAGTTATATCAAGCTCGAATCTCTAAAGCCTACAACAAGAAGGTTAAGGAAAGGATTTTTCGCAAGGGTGATCTCATCTTAGCAGTCCGTCGACCCATGGTGATGATGCACAAGACGAAAGGAAAATTCAATCCCAAATGGGAAGGACCATTCGTAGTGGAATCAATCTACTCGAATGGAGCCTACCGACTCATCGATTTGAAAGGTGACAAGCTCATGATGCCAATTAACAGGAAATTTCTCAAGAAATATTATTCGTAGGCCGTGAGACCCCCTTTCTTATCCCTAACCAAGCCTAGGAGGAGAAACTGAACGTGCTTAGGCTGGGGGTTAATTTATTGAAGCGAACTTTATTTGTTTCAATCTTAAATGATCATTTATGCTAAGTTAACATTATACCTCTGGCATTTGTAATTATTTTCATTGCTATGAGTCAAAATATTATGCACAAAAGAAATGAACTAAAGTGTCATTTTATTCACAATAATAAAAAAGGGTGATACAAGATTGCTGCTAGAAAGAGTCAGGGCCCGTCAAGTGAATGACTGTAAGCCGTGAGTTGAGCTCAGCGAGCTTGTTCATGCTCAGCACGCATTCTCTCAGCGATGTCCTTCTCAGATTGAGCTCCAACGAGAGACTTTGCTATCTCTGCTTCTACGTCAACACGTGTAAGATCCTGAAAGGCTTGCAGGTCCGCTTCCAAATGAGAAACTCTTGCGGCACAATGTTGGAACCATTCAGCGTCGCCCGAGCGGCAATGTAACCGGATGCTTCATTATATGGGGCACAGTGACCGAAGAAGCCTCGACGCCCATGACAAAGTTAGCGCGCCGTTAGTATTCCTCCGGATCGATTTACATTAGACTCTATATAGATACCGGGTGGAATGTCGCGTGGTTTAGTCAACCACCATGCGGAATAATTGGTGGGAGAATGCGTGGTGGAGAATCGATGCGGCGGGTGGTTTCCCTCTCCTTCTTCATTTGTATGCAGCGGGCGGATCGATAGCTCCCTGCATAAGCCGACCTGCATGAGAACACAACCTTGTCATTACTGCGTTGGCGGGCCCTCTTCTCATATTAGGCGTTTCTTCGCGGTGAGACCCCTTTTCCTGCCATTTTCTCTGCGGGGCCTTAACCTCCATGGTCTCCCTCAGAACTTGGCGGTGCTTCTGTTCTACCGTCGGATACTCGTCAACCCCAGAGGCGATTGGTCCTTGAGTCCTTCACGAATTCACCGGTTCTCGATGTCTTTGAGGGCAAAGAAGTGTACACATCATATTGGGGATCATGAGATTTCACAATACCGGTGTGAGAAAGCCAAAAGCGATGCGAGGCTAGGGGATAGACATGACAATTCAAACATAGCCAAAGTATTCCGGCTATCGAATAGTACGGGCTCGAGCTCCTTCATATAAATTCCGACAAGGCGAGCTTTGGATTAGGTTTCGGACGTCTGTTGGTCATATCCAGTTAGCGAAAAGCGATAAGGTTGATAAGGCTCGATGATGCACTTGTCGCCCGTCGAATAAGTAAATAACACAATTGAATTGTAAGCCATCGGAAAATGTCCCCATCAAAGTTGTATAGGCTGTTGGGACCTATCACATCCGTGTATAGATCAGGGCTTGCCATTCTCAAATTGGCGAGAAAACTTGAAAGTTGTGTGAGCTTGATATGAGTTGACGAGCCCGAACGATGTACCAACATTCCCAGCTTGCTGCTCCGAGCCTTCGTACAAACGGAATGAAAGACCCATTGTACAAAGTGACTCCTGCCATCAGAGAAGGGCAGTGCAGAACAAACTAGGCCACCAGGTATGTGTATGGTAATGGTACACGAGGCAGAGGAGTCTTTAGGATCTTCTTGTCAGCAAGGCCAATCTCCTTAACTTGGAGGAATTCGGAAGTTAATTCCCTCAAACCGCTTTGTAAGCTGCTCACCATGGCAGAAAGGAGGTTCACTAGACTCCCATGAGCCAAAAGAACTGCGGGATATACCATCTCAGCCATAATTGATTCGATAGGCTTGGTAGGCACCACACATCGCTGCAACCACAACATCAAGAAACCAGTAAGAAGAGCTATATTAGAAATGGGAACCTCAGCCTGATAATGAAAGGTCTCGAACTCAGTGAATGGTGGGAAGGTGTCTTCTTGGGCCTCGTTAACGTAGCTGGCGTTGGAAGCTTTGATGAGAGTCTCAATACCTTTGAAAGAGCTTACAGCAAGGCGAGTTATGGCCACATCTTTCTAGTTCAAATTTTGAAACAGATACTCCGCCCAAGACATTTGTTTGACTCCTCCTCCTCGCAGCCCGGTGATTTGAGCACAGATGTGGAAGTGACACATCACTTCGAGAAAAGTCTAAATAAATTGTAGGTTTGACTCTCCAGGCCCGACAACTCTTGACACACGGGATGTACTCCTCATAAGGAATTTCTCCAAGCGGCATTTGTAGGCAATAAAATTGCCTTAATCCCTACCAACAACTTCGGAATGAGCAAAAGAGCTTAAGGGTCCATCACGAGGTGAAGTCGAGGTCCGCCTAAAGGTTAAGTTCACTGAATGCTTAACTTTAAAAATAGATAAAAGTGCTGATATCTCTCGAACCAGAAGGTGGGCAAAACGGCTGAAACAATTGGCTCCGTCTCGTCGAGATAGTCGATTTTCATATAATTAGTCCAATTCCGACATACGGTTTGAAAGTTCACGACCAGCTCTTAAGTAGCATGTTGAGGCTGGCGTGAAGCGAGCTCGCACCGCGCAGGAGCTTAGATCACCTCAAGCACAAGCTCGCGTGAACTTGGAGCTTCGCTGCGTGGAAGCTTCGTCTGCATAGGCCAAAATCGCCCACAACCTCAAAGTTTGGCGTGGCTCATTACCACATCATTGCGCCGAGGCTCTACATTCAACCGAGGTTCGCCATCGCAGCTGAGGCTCGACATTCAACCAAGGTTCGCCACGCCAGCGAATCTCGACATTCAACCGAGGTTCGCCCACAGCAGCGAACCTCATATTCACTTCGCGATTCAACCGAGGTTCGCTCGCAAAGCAAATAACCTCGACATTCAACCGGTTCGCTATTGTACCGGTAGGCTCGACATTCAACCGAGGTCCGCCATTACAACTGGTGGCTCGACATTCAACCGAGGTTCGCCACAAACAGCGAACTCTACATTCAACCTCAGATTCAACCAAGGTTCTACAAACAGCGGAACCTCGACATTCCGAGGTTCGCCACAGCAGCGAACCCCGACATTCAACCAAGGTTCGCTTACGCCAGGGAATCCTCGACATTCACTCAAAGATTCAACCGAGGTTCGCCAGCAGCAGCGGAACTCGACATTCAACCAGGTTCGCCGCTAAAAGGTGGCTCGACATTCAACCGGGTCCGCTATTACAGCCGCAGGCTCGACATTCAACCGAGGTTCGCCTACAAGCAGCGGGAACTCGACATTCAACCTCGATTCAACCAAGGTTCGCCACAGCAAAGGAACTCGACATTCAACCGAGATTCGCCACGCAAAGGAACTCCGACATTCAACCGAGGTTCGCTACAGCAAAGGAACCCCGACGCCAACCGAGGTTCGCCAAAGCAAAGGAACCTCGACATTCGAACGAAGTCGCTCGCAAAGACTGTGAAAGTCCGACGAGGTTCGCCAATTACAAGCATCGCAAATAGCTAAGCATCGTAGCGCTTAATCGAAAGTACTGCTAAGCATCAGAAGTAGCAAGGTTATCAGAGCACCGCGACGACATCAGCTCCATTAAATAGCTAAAAGCCCAACGGCCGCAAAAGGAAGAGGTTCGAGAACTTTTGAGCTCAACACTTGTGCGCATAGGAGAGATCAGAACCTCTCCAACAACCTCTTGATCACCCGCACTTTGGTCCGATCACAACGGAAGCAACCTCGACTCTGAGCATCGAGGCATCCTCTCACCAAGAACCCATACAAAAGAGGAGTCAAAACCTCCTCTTCCTCCTCAGAATTTAGAGAATTTGATTGTAATACTTTCATTCAATCAATAAACATTTTTTCAATTCTACGTAGATTGGCACTACAAAGGAGTAACCATTCATTCCGATGAATCGGTGGTGGCGCAATCGACAAGATTGCGCCGGACCGAGGTTCAAACCTGGTTATCGAATCGATCAGTAAGTACGGGAGTTCCTCTCCTCCTGGCATCTAGCCCATGAAGACACGCAGTGTCGCCGAAGTCTCATGAGACGCCACCGTGGCTTCGCTGAATCCTCTCGAAAACTCGACGAGCGCCTCTCGCCTCTCAAGGACAAGGCTCCAAAGCTAGCCGCCAGGTTAAGAAGTGGGTTGTTAAGCAACCCAAGTCAACTGATGTTGTTAGCCGTTTGCTTCGGCGAGCCTCGCCTGCCTATGGGAAGAACGAACCTTCTCGACGTCCACTCGGACGCGCTGCATAACGCCGCCGACAGAACCAAGCTCGCCGACGGTTCGAAGCTCTCGTCTTTTGGACGGATTCCACTATCGCCCAAAGAAAATCAACGAACCTCGTCATCAAAGGGTTCGCTCAGACAAAACGAATGTCGTACCGCCAACCTCGCCTCTACCAAGCAACTCGGCGAACGCCGCTTCCGCGAACCTCGTTTACATGACAACGCCGCCTCTGTGCTAACTCGCCTACATGATTTAACGCCGCCTACCATAACCTCGCCCGCAAGATCTAACGCCGCTTCGCCGCGAAGCGCCTGCCCAAGTGGCTAACTCGCCAACAATGTGAGGTCCCTTGAAAAGAGTTCGCTCGCTACGCATTTCGCAACAACATGACGAACATCGCCCGCTGATCTAACCTCGCCATAACAAGCCAAAATGATGAACCTCGCCATCATGAACCTCGACATGGGGTGTCATCAAAGCAAGAGATCTAACCTCGCCAGAAGCGCCGTAATGACGAACCCGCCATCTTGAACCTACCTAACAACATGAGGTCCGCTTCAACTGCATCGTAATCCCTCGTCATCATGACAAATAACTCGCCATAAGCTTCACGAGCCAAAGGAAACGGCGTACCGCTGTGGTCGCCAAACTCGACTCGAGGGCCACTCTCATACGAGGCCTGCTTAGAATCAACCGGGGAACACCCACTCGATCTCCGGATTACCTTACTCAGCGCATGTTAGTCATATGCAATCTCATTGCCGCGGAGAAGCTTATCTTCGCTGCATGCGCCAATGTTCATCGACACTCCAACCCTCGCTTTGAGCGATTATCGACTCAACTAGACTAAGGCGGTTCTCGCCATGAGAAACAAGTACCAAGGGTGGTCATTCCCCGAGTGACTATTAACATGGTTGGGAGAAGGAGCAAGACCCCAACAAAGCGCCCCGAAGTCGCTCGACTCAATATTCCCTGTGGTTACGAGGCATTAATCAATAGCCAAGGCTTATCGAGGAACCCGCCTTCGCATCGGAGTGACAATCCCGCTTGACTATAGCCATTATCGGGGTACCTCAAGAATTTGAGAACTCTCGCATCGCTACGCCTCAACCTTCAATCCGATTTTAGTGATCAGCAAGTGTCCTCATGGCCAACGAGAAGAAGAGATGACACTAAGAATTGAAGAGCAACAGCTACTATTCTGGCGCAACAAGAATCTATCGACGCTTTAGAAATGATGATGGAAAACTTGTGGGCAAGAAGAAGATGGATCAATGAGGATCCAAATCAAGCAAGAAGGTCAGCGACGGGATCATGATGTTCATTCAATGTCGCCAAGCTGAAGTCGAATCCAAGGCAAGAGCGTGATCATACGCTATGGATTTCCAGTACCGGATGCCCTTAAACCCAAGGGCAATCCATGAGTCAGTATGCGAGGCCATATCCTATAGAATGGGATGATGTCCCATATCCTCCAAAAATTCAAGCCACTTAACCTACGCATTCGACGAAAAGTTCTCCGTCGCAACACATCTACTATTTCCAAGCGCAAACCGCATATAACGTAGCGATCCTATTATGACCGATTATTCATCAAAGACTTTAAGGGAGTCGCTGAAAGTGGTTTCAAGGTTAGAGCTCGGTTCTACTGGAAAGATGTGCGAGGCTTTTATGGTCTCGATTTTTCGATGATGACACTGAGGTGTCTATGGCCACTTTGTCGGCCGAAAAGCAAAAGAAGACGAAGTCGCCAAGACTTTAAGCGATCGAATTGCCTTTGCATTCCTGACCAGCCTCTAAGCACATTCATCGGATGTGCAGAGCCAACCTCTCGCCAACATACTCTTCAAGATGGGTGCAGCTTGAAGCACACTTTGGAGAGACTTGTGAGGCAAGGGGAGCAAGTTGAGAACATGCTTCGAGGATCGGGTCAAGAACCCCGTGATTCTCGTCATAAAAGGGGGTAATCGTATCAATTTTATTCCTCAAAAGCAATCAAGGGGAAGGAGACTTTCCGGGAGACCCAACCTACTTCGAGACCCTTCAAGCTAAATCAATGTTTTTGATACCGCCCTCAGAGGAAGTATGATTTTAAGGATGACCAGGTCATACCAATCCTTAAAACTTTACTCAAAATGAACAAGATCACGCTCCTAAAATGAGGAAGCCTGAGGAAGCTTCAAGGACTGACGATCCAAAATATTCGCATGTACCATCGAATGGTACACCACCTCTGTGGTCATGCTACGCTTTGAAGGACAAGATCCAAGTCTTGTTAGAGGCAGTGTTATGACTCGCGAGAGGATCGAAGAAGGTGTCTCAAACATGGTCGCCTCCAATTTGGTGATTTTTCGAATTCCAAGTGCAAGATGGAGTAAAGCCAATCCCCGCTTAAGCCGAGTTGTGAACTTTGACCTCCAAAGAACGGGAGGAACAAGGTATGGTCCCTTACACCGGAAAGGCAAAATGTGGGTTCACCCCGACTTGTTATCGATGAGCAATGGACTTCTTCAAAGTCCAAAGGGAAGACTTGTAACGCCACCTCGGCTGCGCAAAGGAGAGCAATCGCCTACCACGCGACTGCATCGCAATGGCCACCATGTGGAAAGGAGTTCTTATGAGTATCCCGAGGCAACACCCGACATAAGCAAAGGCGCCGGGCTGGTGAGCCCAAAACAAGGGAGGTCCGTACAACAAAGCGCCGTGAAGGACACACACCTGAAACTTTGAAGGCCCTTTCTAGTTCGATGTTTTAGCCCAACTCTCCAACATCCCGCGAGGGATCACTTTGTTTGAACTCTTACGGCTTTCTCAATCTACTGAGAAGCTCAGAAGCATTGGGACAACGGCCTTTCTCGCCATTTCCCGTAAAGCTCAAAAGTTTGCTCAATGTCACCTGTGTCTTCGAGGCCAATACCTTGCATTACCTTTCCTGAGGACATGCAAGTGAAGAACCCGGGCATGATAGGCCATTATACTTTACCGTTACATTAGCTCGGTCCGGATCAACCGAGCTCAAGTTGATCCAGATCCGATTGAGTATCATCCCATTGAGAATTATACAACATCTCTCGATACCACAGAGATCGCTTAATAACCGACTACCATCTACTTGCCAATGCCACCATTCTCGCCCCTTGGGCAAAATCAAACTCGATGCCGATAGGAGACTTGAAGACGACGCCACCGCTACGCCATTGATGCCGATACATCCTATAATTGCTATTATCAATGACTTCGATCCATGAAAACTTGATCGCTCCGCCTACATTGCATCAATGCATGAAGTATGTAGATGAAGAGGGATGGTTAAAACATTGGTCGAAAGGCAACCATTCAAAGGTGTGGAGAATTATTTTACCGATTCCGTTTACTACCTTGAGGAAGGCCAAACCGATGAACCACAGATTGAGGACTATGACAAATGAAATGAGGTCGACATAGAGTCCAACAAGGAGTTGTGTTCAATGATGTAAAACCTTTGTAATCGATCCGAATGATCCCGATGACGATATCGCCGCTTTCAATGAAGATTATGATTTAGCTTACGCGACCGTGTTAAAAGTCATATCGACTTAATGTCGTAAATTCTCGCCACTGCTGTATGTTGAACCTACACCGCATGCCAATTCGGCCGCCGCTCATGATGACCCAAAGGCATAATGACTTCGCGAGCGTTTTGTGATACCACCGTGAATAGTGATCGAAGACATTATCCTTGGAAGGTCACCACCGCAAAACGAAGCTAGAGCACCAAAACGAGGAAAAGGAACCCCACTCATACTTTCGCCAACGGCGCCAAATTTGATGAAGAAAATGGGTATGATTTCTTCAAGAAGAAGGACTAAGCTATTAAAAGGTATCAAGACACCAACCGACCGCTATGTCCCTAAGGCCACCGATGATTATTATCATAAAACTCTCGAAGGGTCAGATATGAATCACCATCGCATCATGGCATGTCGAGACCGAGCGCATTCTGAGCACTCATCGCTTGGAACAGCTCGATTCAAGTCAAGACAGACATGAATTTCGGTCCTCGATGGCCAATATGATCAAAATGATCAACTTGAGATTCAAGAGGATGATCATTGTCATTATTCAAGATCCACTAAGTCAACAATCTGGATGTAATGGGAACATCGCTTTGAACAACGAGAGCACCACCGATGACAAAATAGTCCGAAAGTGAATACGGGGACGGCTAATCCAAAACTTATATTCATAAGCCGATAGTTTGACGAAGAAAAGGAGAGCCTTATTGCTTTGGTACGGTATATATCGATGTCTCGCATGGAGTTATGAAGATATGCCCGGTTTAGACCCTCAAGTGGCTATGCATTGCCTTAATATCGAACCAGTGCTAAGCTCGTTAAACAACAAAGAACGACCATTTTCCCTCAAGTCATGAAGGCCATTGAGAAAGAAATCGAGAAGTCGATCAAAGGTGGTTCATTCGGGAGGTCCAACACCCGATTGGGTAGCCATATAGTACCTCGCTTTTGGAAAGATCCGGCCGCGGCGCTGACTATCGAGACTTCAAAGATGTCCGAAAGATGATTTTCCTTTACCAATCACGGATATTATCGCCGATAACACGGTGGATTTAAAAGGATGTCTTTATGGATGGCTTTTCGTGGTACAATCAAATCAAAATGCACCCCGATGATGAAAAGCACATCGCTTCAACACCGCCGAATATATCGCTATACGCATGCCTTCGGCTTGAAAACCAGGGCTACATACCAGCGCGTTATGACCACTATCTTCCAAAACATTTACCAAGACAAGAGAATGCTACGTAGACGACATTGGTCAAGAGTTGTCACAAAAGTGATCATTTACACGACTTGAGGACGATTTGAGATAATGCGCACATCACCAAGATGAACCCAACTATGTCTTTCCCCGGGATGTCTAGTGGCAAATTCCTAGGGTTCGTGGTCACAACAGACGCAGATACCAATCTCGATAAAGTCAAAGCTATCCAAGAACTTCCACCTCCTAGAAGCCTCCGAGAGCTTCGTGGTCTCCAAGGGTGCTGGCTTACATTCGCAGATTCATTTCCAATTTATCGGGAAATGTCAACCATTCTCAAGCTCATGAAGAAAGGTGTATCGCTTTGTTTGGGATGAAGAATGCCTAAGGCATTCAAGAGATCAAAACATATCTTTCTAATCCCCCGTGTTAGTTGCACCTAAATCAGAAAGCCCTTCTCGATTTACATCCACGCTATAGAGTATTCGTAGCGTGTCTTTAGCACGTGACGATGACAATGGCCATGCAACAGCAATCTATTACCTCAAGAGACACCGTGGGGCCAGTATCGATACCCTCCCATTCAAGGAATGTTTGGCTTTGGTCTTCGCCATCCAAAAGATGACACTATCTAGTGGGACGCACTGCATAACGCCATCTCCAAAATTGACCCTATATGGTATTCATGACCCACCGCACGCTGAATGGTCGAATGGCTAGATGGGCATTGTTATTATCTCAAGACGACATTCACTTCAAACCTCGAAGGCATGAAGGGTCAAGCCGCAGTGTGATCTTATGGCTAATCATCCATTGAAAGGGAAAGTTGAATTGTATCAAGACATGCCCGATGAACCTTATGAAGCTAATCGGCTCTAAGGAACAGTATGGCAGCTTGTTCTTTGACGGAGCCTCGAGCGACCCCGACGGCCCCGCTGTAGCCGAGTGGGGTAGTATTGATATCTCCAAAAACCACATGATACCACGAAATGCGGTCGTTATCGAACCATGCACCAATAACGAAAGTAGTATAATGCTATTGATTGGTCTCGACATAGCCAAACATTTAGGCGCGGAAGCACCTTGAAGCATTTGGGGATTCATAGTCGTGAAACAACTAAGAGGAGAATACGGTCGCACGAGGACCTTATCCTCATCATGCAAAGAGCCATAACTTTAGCCGACTTTGAAAGCTTTTACATTGATCATGTGCCCCGCTTATGAACACTTATGCGTATCGCCGCTCTTGTACTACGCTTAGCCCTCGCCTCGAGAATGCTACCAGTTAGTGTGACTAGTCGGCAACTATTTCGCCAAAATATGCATTACAGATTCGTGGCAGCTTGAAGACGAGCCTAAGTCACTTGAAGCACGATCGGGCGGTTCCCGATCATCGACTATGTCTTGTATGGGATATTGCCCAAGACATAAAAGAAAGGGAGTCGATTCGCCGACGAAAGCATCAAGATTTTACTATGATTCCTACATGCACTTTATATAGAAGGTCATATGATGGGTTACCGCTCGATGTTCCGTCAACTAAGGAAGCAGAGCAAGTCTTGAAAGAAGCTCATGACTGTTTGTGGAGCACACCAACCGGCCCAAGTTATGGGACCGGCCGCGAGACTGCTATTACCACAATGGTGAGGGATGCCGTGGCTTACGCTAAACGCCGCGCGCCATAATTACCTTCACTAACCTCCGAACACTTGCATCCACCATCGCCCGCCATTTGAAACGGAATGAATACCACCCAATTTCTCCACCTTCTTCAAAAGGACATCGTCATATTGGCGATAACCGAGTATTTTCAGTGGGTCAAGCCGCTCGCTGAGATTGGTCAAGACAAGTGATGTGATCAAGTTTGTTAAACATCATGTCATATACCGCATTGTGTGCCGGGCGATTGTCCACGATAATGGTCCGCAATTTGTCACCATGCCTTCACGCCGATTCCGCGATAAATTTCAACCGGAATCTAGCACAACAAATTTTACTACCCCGCTAATGGACAAGCCGAAGCTTTTAACAAGACGATCATCAAGATCCTTACTAAAATGGTCTCTTCAAACAAGAAGGATTGAACGACAAGTCGGGCAAAGCTCTGGCTTACCGCATCACCACGACACCGAATGTACCACCCCATATTCTCTCGGTTTATGGTTGTGAGGCCATTTTACCGCTAGAGATTCAAATCCCATCGCTCAATAGCGCTATCCACCGATGACAACCGAGGAAAATCATCACGACGCTTTGAGGAACTTGAAATGCCGATGAAGAGCGATTATGTGCTCAAAGATATCGAAGCTTTACCGCACCGATTTCTAAAGCATTTGACAAGAAAGTCCGATGTCGTATTTTCAAGGAAGGCGACTCGCCGGCCCGACGCCTCGGCATGATTTTGAACTCCAAAAGAAGGGAAGTTCGAACCAAAATGAGAAGGGTCATTCGTGGTGGAGTCCGTCACTGAATGGAGCATACCGCCAACCAATCAAGAAGGCTAAAAATCATGATGCCTATCAACTGTAAGTTTCAAGAAATATTATTCCCTAATCAATTATCTTGTTGTTTCTAAGTATTGACCTACCAAGTCAATATTTTATCTTTACGACGCCCACCATTGGCCTACCAAGTGATGCGCCAATATTCTATTCTTTTCAAATAAGAAATAACATCACGGGCCATACCCCTGTCAACGAACGACTCGATCATTTCCATACCGCCACTTGTCCGAAAGTGACTTTGGGTTGATAGTGGTTAACCAAGCAATATACCCCTATCGACTCTCACCAATAGTGGCCTACCATGCGATGTGCTTTATTTTAGCCATAGTCGCTATACTCCCATGTCAACGAATCCATCTACCACCCCCACGAAGTCATTTCCTAAATGACTTTGTTCGAATCACCGCTTGTTATACTCTCACGCCAATCAACAACTTGATTGCTTTTTATCACGATCGTTATACTTTTATGTCAATCAACGATTCGATCATTCCTAATAGTGGCCTACCATGCGATGTGCTCTATTTTAGCCATAGTCGCTATACTCCCATGTCACCGAACCACTGCCTACCCCCGCAGAAGTCATTTCCTAAATGACTTTGTTCAGAATCACCGTTGTTATACTCTCACGCCATCAACAACTTGATTGCTTTTGATCACGATCGCTATACTTTTATATCAACGAACCATTCGATCATTCCTAATAGTGGCCTACCATGCGATGTGCCTCTATTTCAACCATAGTCGCTATACTCCCATGTCATCAACAACTTGACTACTCCCACATGATCATTCCTCTAAATGATTTTGTTCGAATCACCGCTAATTTCACGCCATCAACAACTTGATTGCTTTTGATCGCATCGTTATACTTTTATGTCACGTAATCCATTCGATCATTTCCACATGATGGCCTACCAGCGCATTCGCTCTTATCTTTTAATCCAACGCCTTGAACGCTAAGGATAGAGGGGAGATTTTAGCATTAAGCCTAAAAGAAACTCCTCGCAAACTCACCATACCGAGGGGAAAGTATGGCTAGCCCGATTCAAACGTAACGGTAAAGGCACATCAAACTGCTGATAGTCGGGGTTTGCTAAAAATCCTAGAGGGCTTATCATTATCGCAAGTGAAGAATTCAAATTTACCGCGGTTGGTTAGAAGGTTCCTCGCCCGCCCCAGACGGCCACCATTTTACAGCTCATATCCAAAGTGTTCCGTGACTCCATTCAATCACATTCAAGTCCAAAACTTTGAGGGTTTTGTAGGCCAAAATTGCCTTAATCCCACAAGAACTCGAATGAGCAAAAGAGCTTCAGGTCCATCCGAGTGAAGTCAGTCCACCTAAAGGTTAAGTTCACCAATGCTTAACTTTACAAAATAGACAAAAGTGCTGATATCTCTCGAACCGGAAGGAATTGGGCAAAACGACCAAACAATTGGCTCCATCTCGCCGAGATAGTCGATTTTCATATATAATTGGCCCAATTCGACATACGGCTTGAAAGTTACCCGCCTTCAAAGCATGTTCGATTCGTCAGAGCGCTCGCCGCAAGGGAGCTTAGATCACCTCAAGCACAAGCTCGCGGAAGACTTGAGTCACCGCGTTTGAAGCTCGCCTCAAGATAGGCCAAAATCGCCCACAACCTCAAAGTTTGACGTCGCCTTACGACATCATTGCAGCCGCAGGCTCGACATTCAACCGAGGTTCGCCATCGCAATGAGGCTCGACATTCAACCAAGGTTCGCCACAGCAGCGAATCTCGACATTCAACCGAGGTTCGCCAGCAGCGAACTCGACATTCGACTCTCAAGATTCAACCGAGGTTCGCCGCAGCAGCGAACCTCGACATTCAACCGAGGTTCGCCGCTGCGCCGGTGCTCTACATTCAACCGAGGTCCGCCATTACGCCGGTGTCGATTCAACCGAGGTTCGCCACAGCAGGGAACCTCGACATTCAACCTCAAGATTCAACCAGGTTCGCCACAGCAGCGAACCTCGACATTCAACCAGGTTCACCTACAGCAGTGAACCTCGACATTCAACCAAGGTTCGCCACAAAGAAGGAATCTCGACATTCAACCAGGTTCGCCACGCAGCGAACAACCATTCGACATTCAAGATTCAACCAGGTTCGCCGCAGCAGCGAACCTCGACATTCAACCGAGGTTCGCCGCTGCGCCGGTAGGCTCTACATTCAACCAGGTCCGCCATTACGCCGAGGCTCGATTCAACCGAGGTTCGCCACAGCAGCGGAACCTCGACATTCAACCTCAAGATTCAACCAAGGTTCGCCACAGCAGCGAACCTCGACATTCAACCGAGGTTCGCCACGCCAGCGAACCCCGACATTCAACCGAGGTTCGCCACGCCAGCGAACCCCGACGCCAACCGAGGTTCGCCTACGCAGCGAACCTCGACATTCAACCGAGGTTCGCCGCAGCAGCGAACCTCGACATTCAACCGAGGTTCGCCACCGCAAGCATCGCAACAATAGCCGCATCGTAGCAGTTCCGCTTAATCAGTACTGGCAAGTATCAGAGTAGTTTGTCGAAGTACCGCACGACATCGCTACTCCATTAAATAGCTAAAAGCCCAACGGCCGGGGTCGGCAAAAGGAAGAGGTCCGAGAACTTTTGGAGCTCAACACTTGTGTGCATAGGAGAGATCAGAACCTCTCCAACAACCTCTTGATCACCAAGAGCCTTGGTCCGACGTCAACGGAAGCAACCTCGACTTGAGCATCGAGCTAAGCATCCTCTCGCCACCAAGAACCCATACAAAAGAGGAGTCAAATCAACCTCCTCTCTCAGAATCGAGAATTTGATTGTAATACTTTCATTCAATCAATAAACATTTTTCAATTCTACGTAAGATGCATGCACTAATGGGAGTAACCGCTCATTCCATGAATCGGTGGTGGCTAATCGACAAGATTGCATGGACCGAGGTTCAAACCTTGGTTATCAATTCGATCAGGTAAGTACGAGGAGTTCCTCTCCTCCGGGCATCTAGCCTGAAGACACGCTAGTGTCGCCGAAGTCTCGTGATGAGACGCCACCGCGGGCTTCTCGCTGAATCCTCTCGAAAACTCGACGAAGCGCCTCCGCTCTCAAGGACAAGGCTCCAAAAGCTAGCCAGCCAGCTAAGAAGTGGGTTGTTAAGCAACCCAAGTCAACTTCGATGTTGTTAGCCAAGTTTTGCTTCGGGCGAGCCTCGCCCGCCTATGGGAAGAACGAACCTTCCGACGGTCCACTCTCAGACGCGCTGCATAACGCCGACAGTAACCAAGCTCGCCGACGCGCTCGAAGCCTGGTCTCGTTGGACGGATTCCACTATCGCCCAAAGAAAATCAACGAACCTCGTATCATCAAAGGGTTCGCTCAGACAAAACGAATGTCGCCACCAACCCGCCTCTACCGCGAACTCATGCTAACGCCGCCTGTGCTAACCTCGCCTACATGACAAACGCCGCCTGTGCTAACCTCGCCTACATGACAAACGCCGCCTGTGCTAACCTCGCCTACATGACAAACGCCGCCTGTGCTAACCTCGCCTACATGACAAACGCCGCCTGTGCTAACCTCGCCAACAATGTGAGGTCCCTTGAAAAGAGGTGAGCTCGTCGCTGGCTAATTTCGCCAACAACATGACGAACATCGCCTGCTGGACGAACCTCGCCATAACAAGCGCCAAAATGATGAACCTCGCCATCATGAACCTCGACATGGGGTGTCATCAAAGCAAGTAGACGAACCTCGCAGAGGAAGCGCCGTAATGACGAACCTCGCCATCTTGAACCTACCTAACAACATGAGGTCCGTTTCAACTGCACGAACTCGCTCGCATAAATAACCTCGCCATAAGCTTCGCCAGAGCCAAAGGAAACGGCAGCTCGCCAGGTCGCCAAACTCGACCGGAGGGCCACTCTCATACGAGGCTCGCTTTTTAGAATCAATCGGGGAACACCCACTCGATCTCCGCGGATTACCCTTACCGCAGCGCGATGTTAGTCATATGCAATCTCATTGCCGTGGAGAAGCTTATCTTCGCGATGCGCTACCAATGTTCATCGACACTCCAACCCTCGGTTTTGAGCGATTATCGGACCCGCTAACTAGACGAAGGCGGTTTCGCCATGAGAAACAAGTAGCCCGCTGGTCATTCCCGAGTGACTATTAACATGGTTGGGAGAAGCGGAGCAAGACCCCAACAGTACCCGAAGTCGCTCGACTCAATATTCCCTGTGGTTACGAGGCGATTAATCAATAGCCAAGGCGCTATCGAGGAACCCGCTTCGCACGGAGTGACAATCCCGCTTGACTATAGCCAATTGGTCGGGGTACCCGAAGAATTTGAGAACTCGCATCGCTACGCCTCAACCTTCAATACCGATTTTAGTGATCGCGAAAGTGTCCTCATGGTCAACGAGAAGAAGAGATGACACGAAGAATTGAAGAGCAACAAGCTACTATTCTTCCGCAACAAGAATCTATCGACGCTTAGAAATGATGATGGAAAACTTGTGGGCAAGAAGAAGATGGACGAATGAGGATCCAAATCGGCAAGAAGGCCGCGACGGGATCATGATGTTCATTCAATGTCGTCAAGCTGAGTCGAATCCGCTGCACAAAAAGAGCAGGATCATACGCTATGATTTCCAAAGCCGGATGCCCTTAAACCCAAGGGCAATCTAAGGAGAGTGGGGTGGCGAGGCCATATCCTATAGAATGGGATGATGTCCCATATCCTCCAAAATTCAAGCCACTTAACCTAGCGCACTGGACGAAAAGTTCTCCGTCGCAACACATCTACTATTTCTGCCGCAAACGGCATATAATGTGTAGCATCCTATTATGACCCGATTATTCATCAAGACTTTAAGGAGTCGCCGAAAGTGGTTTCAAGGTTAGAGCCTGGTTCTATCGCTCTTGAAAGATGCGCAGGCTTTTATGGCCCGATTTTTCGATGATGACACCGAGGTGTCTATGGCCACTTTGTCGGGCCGAAAAGCAAAAGAAGACGGAGTCTCACAAGACTTTCGCAAGCTGATTCGAACTGCCTTTGCATTCCCTGACCGTGCCTCTGGGTTTACATTCATCGGGATGTGCAGAGCCAACCTCTCGCCAACATACTTTCAAGATGGGTGCATTGAAGCACACTCGAGAGACTTGGTGAGGCAAGGGGAGCAAGTTGAGAACATGCTTCGAGGATCGGTCAAGAACCCCGTGATTCTCGCCATAAAAAGGGGGTAATCGTAACAATTTTATTCCTCAAAAGCAATCAAGGGGAAGGAGACTTTGGCGGAGACCCAACCTACTTCGAGACCCTTCAAGTAGAAATCGAATGTTTTGGATACCGCCCTCGAGGAAGTATGATTTTAAGGATGACCAGTCATACTAATCCTAAAACTTTACTCAAAATGAACAAGATCACGCTCCTAAATGAGGAAGCCTGAGGAAGCTTCAAGGACTGACGATCCAAAATATCGTGATGTACCATCGAATGGTACACCACCACGTGGTCATGCTACGCTTTGAAGGACAAGATCCAAGTCTTGTTAGAGGTGTGTTATGACTCGCGAGAGGATCGAAGAAGGTGTCCGCAAACATGGTCGCCTCCAATTTGGTGATTTTTCGAATTCCAAGTGCAAGATGGAGTAAAGCCAATCCCTCGCGAAGCCGAGTTGTGAACTTTGACCTCCAAAGAACGGGAGGAACAAGGTATGGTCCCTTACACCACCGAAGGCTTAAATTATGTGGGTTCACCCCGACTTGTTATCGATGAGCAATGGACTTCTTCAAAGTCCAAAGGGAAGACTTGTAACGCCACCTCGCCGCTACCGAAAAGGAGCAAATCGTCCCGCCACGCCGACTGCATCAGCATGGCCACCCGCTGGAAAGGAGTTCTAAGGGAGTATCCCGAGGCAACACCGACATAGCAAAGAAAGGCGGGTGAGCCCAAAACAAGGGAGGTCCCAGACAACAAAGCGCCAGAAGGACACACCGAAACTTTGAAGGCCCCTTCCAGCTCGATGTTTTAGCCCAACTTCCAACATCCCGGCGAGGATCACTTTGTTTGAACTCTTACGGCTTTCTCAATCTACCAGAATAGATCATGCAGGTCCACCAACCTCCATCTGCAGAATAGATCCAGCCAGGAGATTTGAAGTGTTGAGCAGGAAATTCGCCTCGAGCACTAATGAATTGCTTGGCGAAAATATTTGCTGGGAGGGTCACTTCATGAGCAGGATCTTTCTTTTGAGTCCCGCCAGGCCGAAGACCTATCACCTTGCCAACACATTCCAAATGGAGAACACCGCCATCAGTGAAGGCTCCAAAAGATGCATTTTCCCTCTCCTTGGTAAGAATCCATGTCAAGTTCCTACCAAGGGGGATATCCAAGAAATGTGAGAGCGGGCGCATCCATCCCATGTCGGGGAGGAAGAAACGACGGTTGTTAATTTTTCGCAGCATTTTACAAGACCCATCATGCATGTCCTCGTCTTTGGCATTGACTTGGTCACCAAATAGGAATGCGGGTTTCTCATATCTTTTGTGACCAACCCCTCAAGTTCTACATTGGTAATGATAGCTCTGACGCTGATAGTCTTGCCCGCTGAACGGCTAGCATTCTCTCCATACTCTCGCCCTCAAATAGTGGAAATTTCATTTCCCAATTCGGCGTACTTGTACCCATGCGGAAGTCGTACCCGAAGAATTTCTGGAAGGAGTCCGAACAATTGGAAAAATGCACTGCAAAGGAAAAAAGATAACAATTAGTATTAAAAGCAGAAGTGCTAAAAATAAGTCTGAAGGCGACTTGTGCGAGGAGATACTCTCACATATCCACGTTAAAACGCGAAGATCAATCCCGCATTTCAATTCCAAAACGCGAGGATCAATCCCGCGTTTCAATTCCAAAACGTGAGGACCAATCCCGCGTTTTAGTTCCAAAATGCGAGGACCAATCCCGCGTTTTAGTTTCAAAACGCGAGGACCAATCCCGCTTTAGTTCCAAAATGCGAGGACCAATCCCGCTTTAGTTCCAAAATGCGAGGACCAATCCCGCTTTAGTTCCAAAATGCGAGGACCAATCCCGCTTTAGTTCCAAAATGCGAGGACCAATCCCGCTTTAGTTCCAAAATGCGAGGACCAATCCCGCTTTAGTTCCAAAATGCGAGGACCAATCCCGCTTTAGTTCCAAAATGCGAGGACCAATCCCGCTTTAGTTCCAAAATGCGAGGACCAATCCCGCTTTAGTTCCAAAATGCGAGGACCAATCCCGCTTTAGTTCCAAAATGCGAGGACCAATCCCGCTTTAGTTCCAAAATGCGAGGACCAATCCCGCTTTAGTTCCAAAATGCGAGGACCAATCCCGCTTTAGTTCCAAAATGCGAGGACCAATCCCGCTTTAGTTCCAAAATGCGAGGACCAATCCCGCTTTAGTTCCAAAATGCGAGGACCAATCCCGCTTTAGTTCCAAAATGCGAGGACCAATCCCGCTTTAGTTCCAAAATGCGAGGACCAATCCCGCTTTAGTTCCAAAATGCGAGGACCAATCCCGCTTTAGTTCCAAAATGCGAGGACCAATCCCGCTTTAGTTCCAAAATGCGAGGACCAATCCCGCTTTAGTTCCAAAATGCGAGGACCAATCCCGCTTTAGTTCCAAAATGCGAGGACCAATCCCGCTTTAGTTCCAAAATGCGAGGACCAATCCCGCTTTAGTTCCAAAATGCGAGGACCAATCCCGCTTTAGTTCCAAAATGCGAGGACCAATCCCGCTTTAGTTCCAAAATGCGAGGACCAATCCCGCTTTAGTTCCAAAATGCGAGGACCAATCCCGCTTTAGTTCCAAAATGCGAGGACCAATCCCGCTTTAGTTCCAAAATGCGAGGACCAATCCCGCTTTAGTTCCAAAATGCGAGGACCAATCCCGCTTTAGTTCCAAAATGCGAGGACCAATCCCGCTTTAGTTCCAAAATGCGAGGACCAATCCCGCTTTAGTTCCAAAATGCGAGGACCAATCCCGCTTTAGTTCCAAAATGCGAGGACCAATCCCGCTTTAGTTCCAAAATGCGAGGACCAATCCCGCTTTAGTTCCAAAATGCGAGGACCAATCCCGCTTTAGTTCCAAAATGCGAGGACCAATCCCGCTTTAGTTCCAAAATGCGAGGACCAATCCCGCTTTAGTTCCAAAATGCGAGGACCAATCCCGCTTTAGTTCCAAAATGCGAGGACCAATCCCGCTTTAGTTCCAAAATGCGAGGACCAATCCCGCTTTAGTTCCAAAATGCGAGGACCAATCCCGCTTTAGTTCCAAAATGCGAGGACCAATCCCGCTTTAGTTCCAAAATGCGAGGACCAATCCCGCTTTAGTTCCAAAATGCGAGGACCAATCCCGCTTTAGTTCCAAAATGCGAGGACCAATCCCGCTTTAGTTCCAAAATGCGAGGACCAATCCCGCTTTAGTTCCAAAATGCGGAGGTCATACCAGCGTTCTCTTCTTGCCAATGGTCAAGAACAGGAAACTTGTCGAAATAAGTTTGAAAACCTAAACTTACCATGATGGATAGCTGGTTGCGGCAGCGGCGTGCCCACCCGAACAGGAATATTGCCGTCGGCCTCGGCCGACGGCGAGCTTGATGATGTTCCCACGTCCCTTCTTGATAAAGACGAGGTCTTTTTGGGTGCCATTGATCACCGATGAAAAATTTGTTGTTCTTGAGGATCAAAGATCACCAGCAACGAAGAATTCTCGTTCAAAGTTCGAGACGAAAGTAAAGAGTCAAGTAACTCTTGATTTAACCTAGGATGGTCTATTTATAAGGCTGCCAGCCTGTCAAATCTTCATGAGATTTAAGGCACAACGCCCTAGACTCGTGTTCATAAAGTCGGTTCGACTTCAAACGCGAAGCTCACCTGGTAATTTTCAACGCAAGGCTCACCTCGCTATAGCTTTAAACGCCAGAGTTCACCTCAAGCCACACACTTCAAACGAAATCACCCCGCGTCCCAAGCTTTCTAAACTTGTTTGAACTCCATGTTCTCCAAGCTGGTTTGAACCCCAAGTTCTCTAAACTTGTTTGAACTTCAAGTTCCATCATACTTGTCCAAATTGTAAATTCTCCAAACTTGTTTGAACTCCAAGTTCTCCCATTCTTGTTCAAATTATAAGTATCCTAAACCTGTTTAGAATAGCAAATTCTCCGAAACTTGCTATAAGTTCCTGAAAGTTTTTCAAATTACAACACAATCTTATCAGAATCATTACATGTCTCTCAAAGAATCTGATAACCAACTTATTAATCCTCTTCAATAGGATAATAAGTCCATGAAATTGCTCACATTGCAACACAATCCTGGGATGTTTAACAACACATCTTTGATAATTAATTTGTCAATTCTCCCCACGGAGTGACAAGTCAAAAAAAAAACTTGTTCATATCACAGGAATTCCACTTGTGCAAATCACAAGCCCTTCGAACTTGTTCCAGTCACAAGTTCTTCCTCAAACTTGTTCACATCACAAGTATCCCACTTGTTCAAATCACAAGTCCTTCGAACTTGTTCCAGTCACAAGTTCTTCCTTAAACTTGTTCACATCATAAGTATCCCACTTGTTCAAATCACAAGTCCTTCGAACTTGTTCCAGTCACAAGTTCTTCCTTAAACTTGTTCATATCACAAGAATCCCACTTGTTTAAATCACAAGTCCTTCGAACTTGTTCCAGTCACAAGTTCTTCCTTAAACTTGTTCATATCACAAGAATCCTACTTGTTCAAATCACAAGTCCTTCGAACTTGTTCCAGTCACAAGTTCTTCCTTAAACTTGTTCATATCACAAGAATCCCACTTGTTCAAATCACAAGCCCGAAGCCTAAGTAGGGATAAGCCTGCATCTAATACATGCAGCCGGGTAGTCTATTCCCATGAGAAAGACGAAGCCTATGGATTCAACATCATAGCACTAAGTCTAAAAGAGTTTCATTCTTTTAGCACAACGTCACGTGCAGAACGGGTTTAGATAATCCGTACGCTAGCCCGATTCAAACGGTAATCGGTAAAGGCTTATCAAATCCGTTGATGGCTGAGGGTTTGCCAAAAATCCTATGAGTATTATGGTTGATTATTTCAAATGAAATGAGAAATCATAATAAACAGCAATAAAAAGAGACAATGGAAAAGCAAAATAGCATTTTTTTTATTTTATTCAAAATATTAAAGAGTGATACAAAATGGTTAAACTCTAATAAAAAAAGCGAAATACAAAATCAGATCTACGGGCCCATCAGGCTGATAGATGCAAGCCAAGATTTGACATCCGAGAGTTTTTGCTCATGAGTGGCTCGCACCATTGCTGTAGCTTCTTTCCGGAGTTCCACTTCGTTGGGCACCACCGTGGCAGCTTCTTTCTTGATTTCTTCAAGAACCTGCACCTCTTTGCGATAGTTTTCAAAAACTTTGATGCTCTTAAGGGTGAGGTCCTTTTCAGTATCTTCCTCCCGAGCAAGTTGGGTTTGTAAGTGAGCAATCGCTTCTCGGGTAGTCTGCATGGCATGGGTTAAAGCAGTGAGCTCGGCCTGCAGATCATATTGCCCTCCCAAAGATACAACTTGAGATTCTCTCTCCGCCAAGCTCTTCTGGACAACTTCATATTGATGCATCGCTTTGGCCTGAGCGTCAGCAAGAGTTGACTCAATCTGAGCTTCCTGATCAACATGATTCAACTCCTCGAAGCTTTTTAAGTTCTCTTCCAGGCGAGATATCTCATCGGTACAGCGTCGGATGCATTTAGTGTCGCCCAAGTACCTGATGTTATTCAAGTAATTCATTAAAATAGGCCTGAAAGCTGCAAAGGTGCTCTTTCCAAAGAACAATGATCCTCACGCGCCTTGCATCTCGCCTAAATGACCAATATATTTCTGAAGCAAATTAGGCACAACGGTCGACTCCATAGAAACTGCAGGAGACAACACCAGCTCATGTTGGGTCACGAGACCCCGAGAAGGAGTTGTAAGTGATATTGCTTGAGCTGAACGGGAGGCACCAGCATCTTTCCCAGACCTAAGAGAAATCACAAGCGAGCTAGTCTTGTCAGAGGAGGAGCTGCCACTACTGCAATCTCTGAAACTGACTCAGAAGGAGGAGTTGCTACTGGTACAGCTTCCTGAGCCGCTGCTGTCGCAACCTCTTGAGTTGCCCTCACCGGCGAACCTACATAAATTTTTTTTTATCAAAATATGGATGAAACAGTTATCAAAATTCAAAACGAATAATGTTTACCCGAAGGAAAAATAGCTACAGGAGCTGATGCCTTTTCAGAAGTGACAGCTGGGAGGTCGTCGAAAAGTTCATCGTACTCTGCAGAATACCCATACGACACCTTCTCCTCATCATCTCCTGAAGAATGTGAGGAACTTGTAGCTGCGGTCGGCTTAGGAAATAGTCCCGTTGTAGGACTAGGCATCTCAGCCCCTATTGTAGGCATGAGCACCGAAGAAGCAGGAGATGAATATCTTGCAGGTGCAGAAGTTTCAACCCTTTCCGCTTGAGCCTCCCTTCAGCCGTCTCCGGGAGCAAGATCCAAGCTTGGCCTAGAATTATCATGTCAAAAGGCTCTACGGTTGGGATAGACTCCGCATCCTCACGAAGTGATTCATCTCCACCTTCTTCTTTCGAAGATTGGTGAGAAACAGAACCTCTTAAAGCTGGCCCAGTTGAACGGAGACCCTATTGGTGGGAAATCCCACAACCGATGACTCCTGGGGTTCTTCTTCTTCCACTAAGGACTTTGCAGAGCGCCTTTAAACGATCCCCTCGATCAACTCCCCGCCGTAAGCGTGAACCGGTGAGGATCACGGCGGCCCACTTGCTTTGACGGTGCGTGTCCTTTTCGAGCACTGGCCTTTTACCTGTAGCTTTTCCTTCGCGGGTCTCGGCCGGAGTAGGCTCAGTAGGCCTAACCATGGTAGCTTCAGCTTCTTCCCCAGCACAAGCCTCTGGCTCACAAGCCAAATATTCTTCAAACCCTCTCACATGGGATACCTTTGAACTCCTTTTTGCCTCATACATTTTTCTAATCTCCTTTAAACAAGATGAGTTCAATTTGTACTCAGGGATCTGGGAAGCGGCTTGATACCAATTGCAAAAACCCATAGTTGTATAACTGTTGGGCATCTTATGGGGAAGTGTAAATTTAGCCCCAAGTACCGAATGACGAGTAATACTGTGCCCCGCACCTTCACATAAGTTCCCGACGAGCGCAAGTTGGGGATTGGGATTCCCAACGTACAACTGGTCGTATCCAAATTGTCGAGCGAAGCGGAAGGGCTGATAAGGCTCAATGTAACATTTCCTGCCTTGTCGGAAAATTAAGTAGCCAGGCCTGATGTTGATCAGCCAGCGAAAGACACCTCCATTCAACTGGGTGAAAGAGTTGGAGCCCTTGGTGTCCTGATACATCTCCCATATCCACCCCCTTCAAAATCGGGAAAGCATCTGAAGATATGGTAATTGAGGTCCTTTGACAAAATTTGCCGGACCATGACCATGTACTAGCCCTCCCATCGAGACATCTCCAACCGTTGAACCCATAGAACAAAAGAGTCGTTATGAGGAGCGGCGGTCGTCATTAGGGAAGGGCAATGCAAAACAAACCACGATACCAAATAAGTATATGGTAAAGGCACACGTGGATTGGGAGTCTTCAGAGTCTTCTTCTCACCGGTGCCAGCTTCCTTGACTTGAGTAAAGTCAAAGCATAATTCTCTCAAGCCGCTCTGTAAGCGGCATGTCATTGCAGAAAGAAGGTTGATTGGTCTTCCATGAGCAAGAAGAACTGCTGGGTAGACGACTTCGGCGGCGATGGACTCAAGTGGTCTGGAAGGTACCACGCACCGTTTCAGCCACAGCATCAAGAAGCCAGCAAACAAATCCATGTTGAAAATAGGGTTCAGAGTTTGATAATGAAAACTATCAAACTCTATGAATGGTGGGAAAGTATCCTCTTGGGCTTCGGTGGTATAGTGAGCGGTGGCATTCCCGATACGAGCTTTAACTTCGTCAGATGAGCTCGCAGCAAGACGAACTACCGCAATATCCTTATTGTGCAAATTTTGAAACAGATAATTAGCCCAAGATCCCCGCTGACTCACCGCAACCCCGTCACCGAGCACAAGTCCGAAGTGACACATCACTTTCCAAAAAGTCTCATAGATGTCAGGACTGGCCGCTCTCAAAATGGCCAACTCCTCGGACCCGGGGATAAATTCCTCATATGGCAGTTCCCCGAAAGGCAAGCCCGAGACTTCGTACATCTCGTGAAGAGCAAAACCCAACTCTCCGATGGGTGTGAAGAATGTACAGGTCTCCGGGTTGTACTTCTCCAGCATAGCAAAAAGGTTGTAAGGGCTCTGCACGATACCGAATCGTGTAGCCAAAACCGGAGTGCCCAGACCGGAAGGAGTCAATAAATCTCTTAACTCATCCATTATAAAATTCACCAGACGGGTCCACCACCCTCCATCGGTTGAGTGCACCCATCCGGGTGCTCTGAAATCTTGTGCAGAAAACTCTCCCTTCATAGCAATGAATCGACGAGCAAAAATATCGGGCGAGCGCACCGCCACTGGATACTCTCGGCGACCAAGCCCGGCCTCAAAGCGCATTTGTCGGTAGCTCGCAGATGCACACCTTGGTGGGTCAACATCCCAAGAGATACCCCACCTTGATTCTTGACAAGATCCCAGTTCATATGTCTCGGGATGGAAGCACACTGAAAGTAAGAGAGTGGATACATGCGCTCCATGTTGGGAAGGAAAAGGAATCGTTCATCAACCTTTATCAACATCTTGTAATCCCCGTCGTAAAAGATCTTAGCATCAAGTGCAACAGGAACCCCAAAGAGAAATGCGGGCTTCTTAAGAGGCTTTCGGTCCACCGTCTCGATTTTGAGATCTGCCACGATGGCCCTAACCGTTGGTAGGCTAGCTTCAGTGACGAGCTTCAGTCGCTCTTCGTTCTTGTCTTGGATGATGGGGAACTTCTGATGTATGCTGAAAGTCATCTCTGTCCTCTCCACCCTCGAGGCCAAAATGGCTATGAAAAGTAAGAGGGTCACTTGAATAGCGCACTGCACGAGGAAACAAAAAGTTAGTATCAAAGAAGACAATCATAAGGAATTAAGTAACAGACGCGAGGGTCATCCCCGCGTCTCAAGTATAAAACGCGGAGGTCAACTTCGCTTTAATTCCCAAAAGCGAGGATCACTCGCTTTAATTCCCAAAAGCGAGGATCACTCGCTTTAATTCCCAAAAAGCGAGGATCAGCCCCGCGTTTCCATTCCCAAAACGCGAGGATCAGCCCCGCATTTCAATTCTGAAACATAGGCATCAGCCCCATGTTCTAAACGCGAGCCTCACTCGTCGTTTCCAAGGCTTCACGATGACGAAAGGAAACTTGTTAAAATAAGTTGTTCTCAAAACTTACTGCTGATTAGAGGGTTCATGGTCGCTGGTGCCGGACGTGAGGCCGCCAATGCCATAAGATGCTCAAAAAAGTCGTCGCAGCCTTTTTGGACTTGGTTACCAATTTCTTGGGAGACATCCTCGTTGATGGTGTCGAGTTTGCCGGAGATCTGAGAACAAGAAGTCGTTCGCCGGAGATCTGAGAACGGAAGTTCTTTGGAAGATGAAAGTCTGTAAAGACTTCTCGATTTGACCCAAGGGTCTATTTATAAGGCCTCCAGTCTGTCAAATCTCCGCGAGATCCTAGGCACAGAATCCCGCCAAAACGTGAGCCTCGCGTTCGAGCCCAAGTCGGTTCGATTTTAGCCTCACGTTCAAACCCAAGCCGGTTCGACTTCAACACCGCGTTCAAGCTCCAAGACGCGAAGCTCATCATCGCGTTCAAGCTCTAAAACATGGAGTTTAGCATCACGTTCAAGTTCAAAAAGCGAAAGATCACCCCTGCGTTCCAATTTCAAAACACAAGGTCATTGCCTCGTTTCAAGCTTCAAACGCGAAGGTCATCTTCACCGTTCCAAAAGACCAAACGCGAAGCTTAGCCTCGCATTTCAAAAGTAAAACGCCACCATCTGCTTGCACGTTCAAAAGATAAATGACAAGCGCGCAATTCCCTTAACGAGGAGCAGTACCTTTTCAGAATCAGCCAAAGAAAATATCCAAAGTATTCCAAAAGTCTGTCCCAGTCAACCGCGAACTTTCAAAAATTTTGGAGGGGGTTCTATAGGCTGTCAAAAAATTACTATTGATAAGCTACGACCCACTAAATACTGTCGAACGAAGTTACAATCTGAAGGCTTCCACGACAATAGAATAGGGTTACGATTCACTGACTCTAAAATACAGGTATTACAACTTGACAATCCTTATAAGATCCAACCAAGAGATTACAAGAGAACAATCTCTTCAGAACAAACCTTGGAGCTTAGCATCGCGTCCAAGCTCAATGCGTCCAAGCTCAAAACGTGGAGTTCATCATCGCGTCCAAGCTCAAAACATGGACCTCATGACCTTGTTCAAAGCTCAAAATGTGGAGCTCACGGCCGCGTTCAAAGCTTAAAACGTGGGCCTCAACCCCCGCGTCCCGGTTCTAAGCCAGAGACGCGGAGGACGTTCAAAAATGCGGAGCTCGCGTTCTAACTCATTCAAACACGATCTAAACGGTTCTAAAATCCATTTTTCACAATTTGAGGGCCACAAATCCTCTTTCTAAGGGGTCAGTTACGCCCCTTAAGCCTCTATAAATAGCTAAAAAATCAGCTGAAGAGGGGATCAGAGATTTTGGGCACCTGAGGAGCTATCAACCTTCGGTTCTTTTGGAGTTTTCAAGAGCTTGGATTTAAGCTTTTTGGAGAGAGGAGAGATCGGCTTGGAGGTCTGAGAACTCATTCAGAGTTACAAACTTGATTGCAAGTTCTTCACAACTCCTAAGAGTTCCATCGAAGTTCCAACGAAGCTAGGCGTTCGGATCGTCAACGGGATATAAGGATCAAACTCCCACTGCTACCGAAGAACCCGACATTAAACAAAAGGGAGGATCAAATCATCCTTCCTTCTTTTATAAATCGGATCAACCGATAAGAGCTTGTGAGGGAAGAGAGAGAGGTTGTAAGTCTTTCTTCAGTAAAAAAACTAATACAATAGCTTTCTCCACTTTCTCTTTACTATTTTTCGACGAACAAGGGGTCAACGGTCAACCCCTCTCAATGTGAGTTTTTATTATTGCCTTTTTAATTCTTGATTTTTATCATATTTTTGGGTAGATTTAATTTCATGCTTTAGTTAGTTAGTTTTCTTGCTTTTTCTTAATTAGTTTAATTTGTTGCTTTTATTCATGCTTTCTTTGTTTGCTAATAATTTAGAAATTAATATGTAGCTACATTTTTAGCCTAATTAGGATTAGATGAAGATAATATAATTTGTATATTAGATTTAGAATAGTTCTCTTTATGCTTTAATTGTTCATGCTAGAATAATTAATTAATTAGCAATCGATAAAATAATGTAAATTGATAGGTTATACTTTCTTTAAATAGATAGAACTTTTAATTGTTATAGAATTATTTTTTATTTGGTTATTTTTATCCATGAAATCTAAATATACTTTTAGAATTTGATTTGATAGACCACATTTTCTTTAATTAGACTGATAGTTTATGCTTGCTAATGAAAAAGAGAGTAATTTCTAGATCTAATAATAAGTTGTCTAGTATAATCAATCCTAATTGCCTAGTTTATTTCTCTTGTTTTTCTCTTTAATTTTCCTTCTCCTTAGTTTAATTTTAGTTTGTACTTTTTACTTTCATTTTCTATTTCCTTTGATTTGTGCATCTAATTCTAGTCTTTTAGTTCTTTGTCTCTATTTTCTTTCCCTCTCTTTCTTTGTTTTAGTTTTTAGTTTTCTTTTATTTATTCCGTCCTCTCCCTCTTTCTTGTTTTCATTTTCTTTTTCTTTAAAGAAACAAATCGCAAAAACCCATTTTCTCAAACCTCTTTTCAATCAACCTTTCTTAAAATAAAATTTTCATTTTAAAAGAAACTCCCTTCCTTTTGGATCGACACTAGTGAGTACTACAACCTAGTTGTATACTTGCAACTTTATTTCTAAATAATTTTCGCAACAGTATCTCTTAGGAAATGTGTGGCCCGGGGTTATGTTTTGAGTGCTAGTGCATGAAGGAGGAGTTTGTCGCACAAAAACTAAGACCAAGTATGAAAGCAAATCAAGTCCCCGGGGGGCATTCAAACACATAGTGCCTAATGAGAACCGTCCCCAACAAGATCAAGTTGAAAGTTGAAATAGTTAGTTAACACACAGCAATACCTGATGCATCATACTTGTGGATCTAGGCGCACTCTCACTTATGACATTTGTTGTTGCTTATCTGCTATTGTTATCTATTAGCCTTTGGTTTTCAATACAGCTCTATGTTGCATGTATTCCTAATCATGAAGTAAAATAAGTTGTTATGAGTTCTATTGTCTTTCTTATACTTATACCAGTCATGCAACCATGACACATGTTATATGTGCACGCACCACCTTCGTTCATCTTACCACTTACTAGACGGCTGTTTGACCGTCTTAATTTGCACACAAGTGGCGAACTCGGAGGCGACCCCTTTACGCACAGGCACCCTGGTGTCTGATGAGAGCCAGTACTAGTAGTAATGGTATTGAGCGATTTTTCTAGAAGATCGATCTCTTTGTCTGTTTTGCATTTTATCTAGTTTTTGCTTTATTGTTATTCGAGACCTCGTGGACATCTTATGTGCATATTCTTTTATGTATTAGACTCTGTTATAGCTAGGTGACTTTGCTTATCTTTTTCTGGATCATGTATGTACCAGACATATCATGTTATCTTATCTTCTATGAGATTTGTGGATATATTAGACTTATGACATCTATTTATTATTATTCTATATGACTTGCTACTATTAGTGTTATATATTTTGCTTCTGCTATTCTGATCTATACATGCCTATGTGATATTCTGTGTCATTATTCTGGATATTGGATGTATGTGATGTATGTATAAGATGATTATATGCTTTAGTATATGCTTTTGCATGGAATTTGACCCAATTGCATATACTGCCTAGCCTAGTTATGTGCTCAAGACGTGAGTGTTGGTCCAAGGCGTGATGACATAGCTATGCATAATTTATGCAGTGTGGTGCATGATAGAGACTACTCAATGAACAACAGATGAAGGAAAAGGCCGAGGGAGAAGAAGAGAAAGAGAGATGCAAAGAAGGAATATATACATATTGCAATATTCATTGAAAAAATATAATTAAGTGTGCTATATCTTTGAAATCACAGTTAGAATGACATGAAAGATCAGTTTATCAACATATATTGAAAACAAAATTGAGGGAGCGCTCGCAAATAAAATAAAATCAAGTCCTCTAAAACAATTGGTTCATCAAAGATTGTTGAATCTGTGCACTTGTTCATAAGTTTATTGTTTTGTATGAGAGTTAGTGGTGTTTTATGCACCAGTCATCTAGTGAAAATAAATCACTGTATAACTTCTTTTATCACTTTTCATGCATAAAATAGGTTTTTTAGATATTAGAAACTTAATCTTTAAAATTTTAATCAGCCCATCAAATCTTATTAGTTATATTAAATTATCCCTTCTATTAGTTATTCTATCTAAATTGTTAACTCATGATGGGTTAGTCATTAACTACACTTGGTGAATTATATTCGAACACCAATTAGTTATTTCTTCCCAACATTCCATAAAAGTTTAAAGAAACGAGTCTAAACAGGTCTAAAACTAATGTTTAAGGTAGAGATAGGTCAAAAGTAATGAGTTCGGGTTTGGAGTAACGCAAACAACTGATGATTATTGGAAACCCATAAATTTTTAATTAATTCAATATTCCCCTAAATAAAACGATAGTCAAAAACAAGGATTAATTTGAAATGAGTAACATGAATTTAGGGGTACAAGATAGCAATTTCATTGATTCAAAGAATAATTTCAAATTACTAATGCTTTAAAGGATCAAAAAATCCCAACAAGTAATATTGATAAACTAGTATGAATATGGAAAAATGTTCCTAAGGTGTCACCTTAGATTTAATCTAAGAATGCACTTTTGATGCATGAATTAGACTATTGCAATGGATGATCTGCTTCATTAATCATAACCTAAATGTCTCAAAACATCTAAAAGAAATAAACATCATGATGCTTCAATACTTCTAACATATATTTTTCATTGTGTCTTTAGTTGTATTATCATAAAACCATTGATTTTACAACACTCAATGCATGAGTGACTATAACCAAATATGTCTCGTTCCTCATTTGTATATCATCCATAATATATAGATCGAAATGAACGTAGAGGATCAAGTAAATTGACTGCAAATAACATAGTTTTAAAGATGTATATCCTTAGATTAAATCTAAGGTGGCACCTTAGGAACATTTTTTCCAAAAATATCATAATTGAGGGTTAATTACGGATAGAACCCTTGTAGTAACAGCCCGGCCCAGATTGCAGATATACTCTCTATAGTTTGAATTGTGCAGATAGATCTCCTGTATTATTTGCCCAAATGGGGATAGAATCTCCTAGTGAATTATTATTATTTTTGACTCTTTTAAGAGTCAAGAATTAGCAGCTGGGAATCTATCCGCACTAATAGAACTGCAGCGGGTTTATTCACCACTACAAAACTTGTTTGACTTTTTTAAAAATTAAAAAAAGTTCACTTACGGAATCTATATGCACAATCAGAACTACATAGGATCTATCCGCACTGCGATACTATAGGGGTCTATCCAGCTAACCCTATAATTAATCTAGGTTTTTCTGTTGCAACTTGTAAGTTCCCAAAACTTCTTTAATTTTAAGGCTAAAAGGCCAATTTAGTCTCTGTACTAGAGCTTCGTTCTGAATGTAGTCCATGTACTTTTTTTTTCTCAATTTAGTCCTTATACAACACTTCGGTTACAAGGTTAGTCATTTTTTAAAATTCATTAAAAAATGGGTGTTAATTTTTTATTTATGACCGTGTTACCCTTAGTGATATTGATAATAGAGGAAAGTAACCAGAGAGCTTCAGGAGCTCTGGGTCCTGTTGAGGCATTTAGAATCGCACGACCATAGGGCTTTGATATTTACTCAAATGACTGAGATGCTTGATATTCTTGAAGCATTCATTAACTTATATGGTTACACATACATGCGTTTAGATGGCTCAACAACGCTCGAGGAAAGACAAACACTAATGTAGAGATTTAATACATATCCAAAGTATTTTCCTTTTATATTCTCAATTCGGAGTGGTGGCATTGGGATTAATCCTGCTAGGGCTGATACTGTTATTTTTCATGTTAGCGATTGGAATCGTGCGATGAACTAGCAAGCTCAAGATTGATGTCACAAGAGAGGATGAAAGTGCAGATTATTCGCTTAATCGAATATTTGAGAAAGGGTAGAATTGTGTTCTCAATATTTATTTAATTGAAGATCTAAAGGAAAGTTAAATACTAAATTTTTATCTAAAAAGGGTTCACGTACTATGTTGAGAAAAATAAAGTGCAGGGGCCACTTTGAGAATGATGCCCTGGATCAAATTGTTCTTTAAGCCTAATTTTAACTAAAGTTCCCAAATCATTTGACCTTTAACAAATACCTCCCCACTGGTTACTTTCCATGCGATCTGAACTCGGGCAGAGTTACGCAAGTAAACCCGAGTTAAGAAAGGATATTGGAGGGAAAACGTTTCTCTCTCCTTCCCCAAATCATAATTCCCGCCTGCAATCTTTTGCCCCAATTGATTTCGATTTCTGGGGCTTGAGTTGTTCGACGAAAACCCTAGTTCGTCTCCAACCTTTTTTTATCTATCTCAATGACGCTACGGTTTTGGACCTTGATCTCTTTGATTTCATCATCTTTGAATTGGAGTTCACGAAGCCCACCATGATTTCTTCGATTCGTCTGCTGAAGGTAAAAAATTTAATCTTTTTCTTGTATTGTACGACATTTTTCTAATTATGATTGGTAAAAACTTATCATTTTTCCTATCATTTGCTAGCAGAGTGATTTGTGAAGGTGATCCTGTTGTTTTCACAAAATTTGATTTGTTTAAGTATTTGTTTGCGAGTTTGCTGTTTCAAATATATGTTGGTGTCTGTGCACTAGGAAAATGATTGTTTGGTCTGTTTGTTTGGGTTTTGGGTTATAGGTATTCAATTTCTTTGTTTAATTTAGACAGGATGGCGGAGAATGTTGTTAAGATCTTGTTGAAATAAATCTTAGTTTCTTAGAAACCAAATCCTTCCCTGCTCCAATCTTTGTCATTGGCGAAGCTTGAAAATCTTGGGCTACTTGGTTAAAAGTAAAGAAATTTTGAGGCCCTTGTAACCAAAAAGCCCTCAGTTTAATGTACTGATTGTTAATACCAAATGGAGTATCTCTAAAATATAAGATGGTTACCTGAGGCAAAGAGCAGGAAGGCCAAGAGGAAATTAGTAACAAAGGAAAACTTTCCCATCTTCTTTCTATTATCTACCACAATCTCTGGTTATAATCGCTTCTTTTCCCCTTGGTAAAGTAATACGCTTCCTTATATATTTATAGTGTTTAAGATACATGAACAAGTTCTTGCTTGCAACTTTCCCTAGCTTTCATGAATTTACTGTGTCGGTCCAAGTTCATCGTTTTGTTTATAGATAGTAATCTCTACTTGGAATATGCATGCAAGAGCTTTGTCATGATGATTAAATTCTTTGATTTAGCTGTGCAATTGGAAAACATGAGACTGGTTATGATATCATTTGTTAGGGACATAGTAAAACTCGCCAATAAAAGCAAATGATTTGAAGAGAGAACCCAAATTTCTTTAGCAACCCAATCAAACTATGGGTAGCCCGGTACACGAAGCTCCCCCAAATGCACTAGTCTGGAAAGGGATCATACCACTTTAGGTATAAAAGTACACATCTTTACTTTGCATTTTAAAAGAGTCTGTTTCCACGACTTGAGCTCGTGACCTCCAGGTCACATGGCGACAACTTGTCAGAGCTTCCCTTCTAAACAATTCAAACTGTCTTATAGTCAATTTGAGCCTAAATGGACCCTAATAAAAGGAGAAGAAAAATCTGTATGCATTTGATTGATAGTTGGGAAATTCTGGAAGTTGGAAAGGATAGAGGCTTGAAAGTATGTCCATGAGGTGTTTGTGAAAATGATTGTGTTAAAATTAAGGTCAATCATAATGAGTAAGTTTCAGTGAAACAAGTCCTATTCATATTGAAGACATCATACCTGAAGTCAAGGTGTTCCCCATAAAAATTGCAGCTCTACTCAGTATCATTGGATAACTTACTTGTAGTCAGTGATGCTTTCTTTCAGCACACCCATCTGGAATTTGTTGAACAATATTTGTAATCCGAACTCTAGCTATTTAGCATTATTATGACTTGATGTTTTTCAGCTAAGTTTCATTTTAACTCTTCACAGAAACTTTTTTGTTTCATCAGGTCAAATTAACGCGTTGGGGCAATCAGTAACAAGATTGGGCAGTCAGTAACAAGATTATCTTGAAACCCTCTGGGTTTATTTGATGACTGAGGTTAAAATCTTCTTTAAGTTTTAATACCCAACAACTAGTTAGGATCAGTTTGACGTATATAAATAAGTTGTATATAAAAGAGACGATAAGCAAATGAAAGGGTTGATCGTATATAGTAATAAAAATGGAGATGATTAAAAAGAAATCTAACTTACGATGATACATTTTTCTCTAATGCCTCATTTGGCATGCGGGAATATAGTCAAGTGAGAATGAAATGGAGGTAGGAAAGGAATGAAATAAATATGGGAATGGAATGCTCATTCTCATTCTAATGTTTGGGTGTGATTAGTGAATAAAGTGGGAATGACAATCTTATTCCCATTCCCACATTTGGTATCATTTGTTCACAAGTGAGAATAAAATTTAGTTTTCTAATAATGGCCTTACAACAAAATAGAATTGCAAAAATATAAAAATATTTTAAATAATGACTAAATAATTTTTATAGAAAATAAGTTTTATAAAAATATTTTTTGTTTTTAAGAGAAACAAATTTTCATGTGATAGTTATATTTTGTCATACCGCCTGAGCAACAATTTCTGTCTTTTGACTTACTAATTGAAAAATAATTTTCATAGAAATTATTTTTGGATAGAAATAATTACCATTTTAGTCTAACTTCTAATGCTACATGCCCGGTGTTTGTTCGAGCAGCTAATGTTGCTATCGTCACTATATGGTAGTGAACCCCAAAAAAATCTAGTAAAGATGTGAGCGTATATGCTAACGATAGAACTAATGATTGCAAATCACATGTACAAGATAAAATCACAAGTCACATACTATAGTCAAGAAAGACTTAAGCCACACACATTTAAAAAAAATTCTTGATTACCTAGCGTGGTAAGGCGAGCAGAGGGGAGACGTCAAAATTTTGCTTTGTTGGTAATGGGAGACGTAACTAGGGTAGAGAGTTGAACAAAGAAAAATCTATCGCTATATTAATATTTTTTATATCTTTATGTATCATCAAGAAGGGTATATTCAGAATTTATTTTATTATTTTCATTCCCACTTAAGTGGGAAACCTTCATAACTCATTGGGAATGACAATTCCCATTTAAGTGGGAATTGATGAGAAGTGAAAATGACATTTCTAGCATCCAAAAACACATCATGTTTGGATGACATGAATGAGAAGTCGGAATAACATTCCATTCCTACTCATTTTCGCGTACCAAACGAGGCGTGAGCGTAGTTTATCTTTGCGTTATTGGATTTGCATGGTCTCTAATCAAATGAAACCAAGTTTATCTTAACGTCTATAGGATCACTGATATAAATTGATAAATATCTCCATAAAAAAGTATGTTATGGTAAATCTCCATGTTATAAAATTTAGTTTTTCTCGGATTTGTCCTATCTTTTATTTGTACATCTGATTTTGGAAACTTGATTTATACTAGTTCTGATGTGGGTCTAAACCTAGCCATCTTCTTTCTATTATCAAGCAATAAACCTCTGATTGCGATAGCACCTTTCTCTCCTTAGTTGGTAAAGTAATCTGCTTCCTTGTTGTTGGGATGCGGGGTCACGCCCGCATGCCGCGGAAGCGATATCACCTGAGAGAAGGTTCTGATTATATATTCCCGTCTCACGAAGGAAAGTAAAATAGAAAGTAAAATATCTCAACCAAGTGAGATATCTACTCTTCCTCTCAACAGTACTAGGACTGAATCAAGGGAACCTACAAACAATAGCCAATACACAAAGAAAACAAGAAAGACACGAGATTTACGTGGTTCTAAAAATTGCCTACGCCCACCGGAGGGGTGAGGGAGATTCGACTATGAAGAAGAACACCGACGACTTGTACAATCCACAAGCTCGTCCTAAAGATAAAGCTTTGATTTTACCCAAAAGAAATTGACCTCTCTCTTGTAGAATTTCTCAAAGCTCTCTTTTTCTCTCTCTAGCCGCCGCCAAAACCCTAGCTTTTTCTCCCACAAATTCCACCACAAAACCCTAGGAATAGGTTCCTATTTATAGGGAAAGAAAAAACTTTCCCCTTAAAAACATTCCTTTTTTGTTTTTATAAGGTTTGCTACAGAACCTCGGTTCCTCAGAAGCTTGTTACAGAAGCGCCTACATGAACCCGGTTCTCAGAGCAACGCGGTGGCCCCCACGCTCACAATTCTCCACCTCGCACATCATTTGATAAACCTCAAATTTTGACTAACACCGTAAGAACACCGCTAACATTACTAGAGATCTCCATCACCAAACCAGCCAATCCAAATACGCCACTATACCGCTACGCCACGCATCTCCACCGGATCAAGCTAACCGTAATTCGCAATTGTTCATATAGTCTCCACCTCACCCCATCACCGCCCCGAAGGGCCATGCCCTCTTGGGCAGATCAACACGGGCTGATATGAAGCAAGTCCAAACAATGCTTAAACTTGCTACCTGTGACTACCTTGGTTAACATGTCTGCGAAATTCTCATTCGTGTGCACCTTCATCAGAGAAACATCACCTTCCTCTATGACATCTCGTATGAAATGAAACCTGACATCGATATGCTTGGTACGAGCATGATGAACTTGATTTTTCGCCAAGTGAATTGCACTCTGACTGTCGCACCACAAGTTCACTTTCTCCTTCTCAATCCCCAGAAGACCCCACAACCACAATGCTTCCTTCACTCCCTCTGCCATGGCCATATACTTAGCCTCTGTAGTAGAAAATGCCATCAGAGTCTGTAACATCGACGCCAACTAACCGGAGCCCCATGTATCCTGAATACATAACCAGTAGTCGATCGCCGTCTATCTAGATCGCCCGCATAATCAGAGTCCACAAACCCATCAATCTGACAGGTTTCTCCACCAAAACACAGACCCGTATCAACGGTACCCTTTAAGTACCTTAGGACCTACTTCACTGCCAGTACGCCTTTTCCGGATTCGCCATGAATCTACTGACCACACCGATCGCCTGTGAAATATCTGGGCGTGTACACACCATTGCGCACATTAAGTTACCAACTACACTAGCATAGGGAACACGCTCTATGTGCGCCTTTTCTTCTGCTGTAGTGGGAGATTGTTTACAAGAAAGCCTAAAGTGTGGAGCCAATGGAGTCACCACCGACTTAGCACTTTGCATCCCGAACCTCGCGATCACCCGCTCTATGTAGCCCTTCTGACTCAAGAATAATCGTCGGTTCGCCCGCTCTCTTCTAATCTCCATACCCAGTATTTTCCTAGCAGCGCTCATGTCCTTCATCTCGAACTCTTCACCAAGTTGAGATTTCAGCCTATCTATCTCCACCATGTTCTTAGAAGCAATAAGCATGTCATCCACATACAAAAGGAGATAGATATAATTACCTCCACGAAGCTTCTGAATGTAAACGCAATAATCATAGTCGCCGAAAACCCATGCTTCAAAGATGAAGGAGTCAAATCGCTTGTACCATCAGGAGATTGCTTCAATCCATACAGTGACTTCTTCAAACGACACACATGATCCTCCTTGTCCTCAATCTTGTAGCCCTCAGGTTGATGCATGTAGATCTCTTCATCCAAGTCTCCGTGCAAGAAGGCCGTTTTAACATCGAGTTGTTCCAGCTCAAGATCACCATGAGCATCAATACTCAATAGCACCCGAATAAAAGCGTGTTTCACCACCGAAGAAAATATCTCATTGTAATCCACACCCTCTCTTTGTACAAACCCTTTAGCCACTAGCCTTGCCTTGCACCTTGTACCACCGAGTTCTGAAAGATCTTTATTTTTTTTATACACCCACTTACAACCAATAGCTTTTCTTCCTACAGGCAATGGGACCACCTCTCATATTTGGTTCTTAGAGAGATTCCATCTCTTCCTCCATCGCCAACCAACTCTCACTATCTTTGTCCCGAATAGCTTCCTTAAAGGAGACCGCCGTCTTCCTCCATAGTCGCGTATTCAACCAATTAACGCCCATAGTGCTTTGGGGTTGATCACCTCACTACTGCCAGGCGTCATACTTTGGAAGCCAACTATCCTCGAGCCGTTGTAGTGTCGTATTCTCGCCGAACCTCCTCCCGCCGCTCATCATCTATCGACTTCCCACTTGAATACACTAGAACCTCGGTTGGTCTTTAGGTTCTATTTCAATAACACGAGACTTAAAAGTCTCATCGGTCCTAACACCATCATCCTTGGGTGCCCGGCAATCATGGATTTCTCATCAAAGGTAACATCCACGCTAATCACGAACTTCAATCTTCCGTACACCAAAGGCGATAGCCTTTTACTTTCGATATCCCAAGAATATTGCCTTCTTGGCCCTCGCGTCAAACTTTTCCTCGTTGACGGATAATAGGCGGTACATTAGAAAATTCAGAGCCTATCATAATCAGATGTTCTCCTAACCACACCCTATAGGTGTATCACCATCCAAAGGTCGAATGTGGTGAATGGTTTATAATGTAACAAGTCAGAGCCACCGCTTCACCATTCGCTGTCTAATCCAAAGATGATCGCATACTCATTGCTTTCTCCGCAATGTTGGTTCGATCTCTTTGCGACCCCATTCGCCGCTGTGTTGACTGACCGCAGCTGTCGAACAATTCACTCGATCACGTAACTCTTGAAAGCACCATCTCAGATACTCAGACCGCTATCGATCTTAGTGTCTTCAATTTCTTTCCGTCTGTTCTCAACCATTGCTTTCCACTTCTTGAATGTCTCAACACCTCATTCTTATGCTTCGTAGTAAATCCAAGCATACCTCGAATAGTCATCTATGAACGAGACATAATATCTCGAACCACCATTAGAAGTGGTCTGAGCCGAACCCAAACATCCGTGTGCACATAATCTAGTATCCTCTCGCTCTTAGACTTGCTTCTCGACATCAACCCCGTGTGACTTTCCATACACACAATCCTCAAAAATCCATGCTAGGTTCCTTTAGATTCTTCGCCAGACCCTCTTTACCAAGCGTAACTAGACCCTTCTCGACATATGCCCAAGCCGCCTATGCCATAACCGTGTGTGCTCACATAGGTCTCCACCACTTCCTTCGCCTAACCACGTGATCTCCCATCATCGCCGCATTCGAGAGTATATAAATTATCGTGGACGAACACCCTTCATCACTACAAGGGAATCCCGAACAATCTTCTTCACTCCGTTCTCCGTAATAATTTTGCAACCGCCGGAGTCCAATGCACCAACTGAGATAAAATTCTTCCGCAAGTCGGGAACATGCCTCACATCCGTCAAGGTTCGAACCACTTCATCATGCATCTTGATTTTGATATTATCTAGCCCCACCGTTTTACAAGCGTGGTTGTTCCCCATCAATACGGTTCCACCATCAATGCCTCTGTAGGTAGTAAATCACTTTCTATTTGGACACATATGATAAGAGCAACCAGAATCAAGTATTTACTTTCCGGAGATATCATCGCCACCCGTAACGACGTAGTACTCCTTATCGCTCCCTTCCTCTGAAACGTAGCTCGCCTCTTCCTTGCCCTCTCTTCTCTCAGTTTTGTTGTTGTTCTTCTTTCCATCTACTCTCTTATTTGGACATTCGACCTTGAAATGCCCAACTTCACCGCATTTGAAATACGATTTTCCCGCAAGAGGTCTCGATTTAGATATAGACTTTCCTCCCTTATCTTTTTCTCGCTCATTGCTCCTTCCTCTAGCAAACAATCCCTGCGCTTGTTCTTTGTTACCACCAGTAGTCATGTCACTGGTTGCAATCTTCCGAAGGTCATCCGCTAGAAGCGCCGTTCTAGTCTCATCCATCTTCAAATTGTCTCCTACAAGCATCAGTGTTTGCACTAGATTCTCATAAGACTTGGCGAGCAGTAGTAGAAGCGCTGATCCTCATTACAACTTTCACATCTATGTCTTTCAAGTCTGATATGATCCTATCAAACTTGTTGATGTATTGCCGGATTGATGAGCCCTCCTCCATCTTGGAAGTATACAATTTGGATTTTAAATAGATCCGGTTCGTTAGACTCTTCGTCATGAAGGCACTTTCTAACCGACCACAGCGCATGACGTTCCTCTCCATCTACCAAGAAAGCTTCATCCCTTTCAAGGCATAGGATAATCGATGTCCGTGCTTCCAGATCCAGCTCCTCCCAATCCTCATCAGACATATCCTTGTGCTTCTTCTCTTTTCCAGCCAAAGCCTTGTGTAATTTTTGCGAAATCAGTGAGTTTTTCATCTGCATCCTCCAATAGGAAAAATCATTCTTCCCATTGAACTTTTCAATCTCGAATTTTCCCACTTTGACCGATTTACTGGTAGACGCCATTCTCCGTTTGTATTAATAAACCCGCTTCTCTCAGAAATTACCGAGCACCACCTCAAACTAGAAGCTACACCACTTCCAATCAATAATGTACCGATACCAATTATTGGGATCGCGGTCCGCGCCGCCTTGTGAGCGATATCACCTGAGAGAATGTTTTGATTATATATTCCCGTCTCACGAAGGAGACAAAAATAGAAAGTAAAATATCCCAACCAAGTGAGATATCTACTCTTCCTCATAACAGTACTAGGATTGAATCAAGGGAACCTACAAACAATAGCCAATACACAGCAAAACAGTAAAGACACGAGATTTATGTGGTTCGGCAAAATTGCCTACATCCACGGGAGGGGTGAGGGAGATTCGACTATGAAGAAAAACACCGACGACTTGTACAATCCACAAGCTCGTCCCAAAGATAAAGCTTTGATTTTACCCAAAAGAAATTGACCTCTCTCTTGTAGAATCTCTCAAAGCTCTCTCTTTTTCTCTCTCTAGCCGCCAAAACCCTAGCTTTTCTCCCACAAATTCCACCACAAAACCCTAGGAATAGGTTCCTATTTATAGGGGAAAGAAAAAAACCTTTCCCCTTAAAAAAAACATTCCTTCTTTTTGTTTTTTTTATAGGGTTTGCTACAGGAACCTCGGGTTCTGTGTGCTTCTTCTGAACTCGAAGTTCCTCAGAGCAACATGGTGGCCCCCACGCTCACACTTGTATATTTATAGCTGTAAGATTCATGAGCAGTTTGAATGTTTGATGCGTGCCACTTCCTAAGATTTCAAGAATTTATTGTTTTTGTCCAAGTTTGTGTTGTGTAGCTAGTAATCCGTACTTTGAATAGGCATGATTAATAGAATGCAAAAATAGATTCATTGATTTAGCTTTGCAAATGCAATGAATTTAAATTACAATTGGTTTTTGTTTATTTGTTATGGATCTTTCCACAATGTGTATATGTTCTAATTCACCGTGTTAGAAATTTATGAACTTTAGGTTTTAATTTTTGGTTATCTTCGATAACAAGATCTTTCTTGAAAAGACATCATATTTGCAGCTCACATGTTTCCTCTTAGAAAAATTGCGTGCCCCTAGCCATTATTATTGCATAACCAGCTTTATCTCATAAAATTTAGGCTAACCACGAAACTATGTGTCCGAGACATAATAAACACACTAGTAGAAGCTATTTAGACCTATGTCAAACTATTCATATAGTCATATAGTCAATGTGGGACTAAATGAACACCGACATGTGAAGAACTACAAGAGGAATCTATATGAAATTTGATTGGGAGTTGGGGGTGATTGAGATTCGACTATGAAGAAAAACACCGACGACTTGTACAATGCACAAGCTCGTCCCAAAGATAAAGCTTTGATTTTACCCAAAAGAAATTGACCTCTCTCTTGTAGAATCTCTCAAAGCTCTCTCTTTTTCTCTCTCTAGCCGCCGCCAAAACCCTAGCTTTTCTCCCACAAATTCCACCACAAAACCCTAGGAATAGGTTCCTATTTATAGGGAAAGAAAAAACCTTTCCCCTTAAAAAAACATTCCTTTTTTGTTTTTTATAGAGTTTGCTACAGAACTCGAAGTTCCTCAGAGCAACATGGGTGGCCCCCACGTTCACACTTGTATATTTATAGCCTGTAAGATTCATGAGCAGTTTGAATGTTTGATGCGTGCCACTTCCTAAGATTTCAAGAATTTATTGTTTTTGTCCAAGTTTGTTTTGTGTAGCTAGTAATCCCTACTTTGAATAGGCATGATTAATAGAATGCAAAAATAGATTCATTGATTTAGCTTTGCAAATGCAATGAATTTAAATTACAATTGGTTTTTTGTTTATTTGTTATGGATCTTTCCACAATGTGTATATGTTCTAATTCAGTCTGTGTTAGAAATTTATGAACTTTAGGTTTTAATTTTTGGTTATCTTCGATAACAAGATCTTTCTTGAAAAGACATCATATTTGCAGTTCACATGTTTCCTCTTAGAAAAATTGCAGGCCCCTAGCCATTATTATTGCATAACCAGTTTTATCTGTTAAAATTTAGGCTAACCCTGAAACTATGTGTCTGAGACATAATAAACACACTAGTAGAAGCTATTTAGACCTATGTCAAACTATTCATATAGTCATATAGTCAATGTGGGACTAAATGAACACTGACATGTGAAGAACTACAAGAGGAATCTATATGAAATTTGATTGGGAGTTGGGGGTGATTGAGGACTTAAAAAGAATGTCCATGAGGTGTTTGCGAAAATGATTGTGTAAGGATGATCACAAGGAGTAAGCTTCAGTGAAGCAAGTCGTATTCAAATTGAAGACATCATACTTGAAGTCAAGGTGTTCGACATATTTCCCAACAGAATTGCTTCTCCATGCAATATCATCGCATAACTAGCTTGTAGTCCTCATGCTTTCTTTCCACCTAAGTTGCATGGAAGCGGGCACAGGTACGAGTGCCGGTATGGGACACGACAAATTTGTAAAAGGAAGGGTACGGGGACACACACACATATATAATATTGAAATTAATAATTTACATGCAATCAATATTGTTTTTCCTTCATGTGTTATGAGAATTAAAATTCATATAATATTTTTATTATGTGGATTAAAAAAATGGAAATTATCATTTTTGAACTAAACTCCAAAACAACCCTTTAAAATAGTAGTTCGAAATACGACCTATGTCCAATGAGTTTTAGGACATGCGTCCAAGAAGTGTATGAGAAGTGTTTTGACTTGAAACATATATTGCATAAGTGAGTACATGCCTGAATAAATGTATTCTATATGCAACGAATGCCTGAGGAGTTTGGGTACGTATTTGGGTACGGATATGTGTTGGGTACGGGTACAACCTCAGTTAGGAGTACCCAGTTAACATTACTTTCCACACATGCATCTTAAAGTTGTTCCGCAATTTCCTAATATAATCTCTACCTCTTTAGCATCATTATGACTTGATATTTTCCAGCTAAAGTGTCATTTAAATTCTTCGCAGAATCTCTTTTGTTTCGTCTTGTCAAATTAACATGTTGACAACCAAGGTTATCTTGAAAGTTGAAACCTTTTGAATTTTGAGTTTTCTAGACGACCCAATTTGATGGTTAACCAATATTTCTTCTCATCACAGTGTTGTATGACATTGTTTGCCGTCTTAAACCATTTTGGTATACCAAAAACGTTGAAGTTTTGTTGAGGGTTGAGTATTATAGTTTTATCATCTAAATGTTCGTGCAGGTTGACTTTTTTTCATGAACTGAAACCTAGAATATTTTTATGTAACTCTATCCTTTTCCTAAACTAAACTTTAAATGTGTTTAGTGAATTTATCTAGGTTGCTTTAATATCATCTTAAAATCCCAACTAGAGCTCTTTAGCATCATTATCACCTAGATTTCTTTTCCAGCCAACTCTTATTTGAACTTTATTTTATGGATCTTGAGCATCTTGTCAGAACTCTATTTTATGGATCTAACCAATTGATCCATTGGCTCTGTATGCTTTTAATGTAATATTGTCAGTCGACTAATGCATGCTTTTATTGGACAGTGTCCTGCATTATGTCTAACACGATCACTTGGTTTTCATCAACCACAAATTATTTGGGTTTATGTAATAGCTAAAGTTAATGTCGCTTTTAGGTTGTTCTATCCAACAACAAATTATGGCAATCTTAAACATATAACAAGATGTTTTCTTGTCTAGGATTCTAAATAGCATTGGAAGTTCTATTCCAATGAACCTTTCATATAATGACTGAGATAAGGAGAAGCTTCCATTGGTATTGAGGGTTTTTTACAAGATACACTCGAGTAGAGTTCTCTTAGATGGAGAGAGTTGAAGGATTTATTCTTTAGATATCAATTAAAGAATTAAAAAACCATGGCCGTAGGGTTTTTTTATTAATGTTGAAAATAACGATAACGCATAACGTAATGTTCTACCTTCTATTAAGGGTTAAGGGAAAAGGGGAAAAAACACAACACATAACATATGTCATTTTGTTTATTAATTATTTAGATATTTTATAAATACAAACTATTTATAATGACTTTAATAATTAGAATCATCAAAATTTTCAAACATGAAGAAGGACTAGAAGAGTTACAAGAGTTAGGATTTAGAACGCTTCATTTTTGTCGAAAGGAGTTAGGATTTAGAAGTTAGAGAGACGTTGGAGGTGGAGATGGAGTTAGAATTTTCTTCATCGGCGAGAGGAGATATGGGAGCCAAGAAGGAACCAGAGAGGAGCCTTGTCGTCGGCGAAGATAGAGGATGGGAATAGCCTTGTTCTCGGCAAGAGGCTACGTCTTTGTTGAAAACGCGAGAGGAAGAAGAGATCGATATGTTTCTTCATCGAAGGATTGGGATGGGGTGGAGGGGGAGGAGATGAGGGGGGTGTTGGAGATGGGTAGGGGGACCGCTAAGGTTTTTCACACAAGTGAAATTGGGGTCGGGGGATTCAATTGAGAACTTATTTCGGTTAGTGTGATACTGATTTGGACGGTGGAGATATTGCCACGGGTCCAAATCTGATCATCAATTTAACTTAATTTAACAAGTGCTTGTTAAATAACGCTTAACTTAACGCAGATAAAATGCGCTTTTGGGTGTTATTTTCTGCGTTAAATGCAACATGGGTTTTCTGCCTGAGTTTTATAACAACTTGGCTATGTTAGGTGTTGAAATAGGTTAAAGCAGGTTTTAAAATGGGTTTTTTTCTACATTGGTTTTTATCAGTTAATCGGAGTGAACGAAAACTATAGCTCTATTATACTTCAGTTATATAGCAAAATCTCTCTTTTGGGTGTTTATATGTACGTCAACTTTATTTAAAACCACGTAAATGCAGTTTGTTTATGTGTCCTTTGTGTTCTTTTTGTATATTAATGATTAAAGTGGTTCATAATCACAAGGCTTCCTCCACTATCTTCAAAAAAAAAAAAGAAAAAAAGAAAAAGAAAAAAAGAAAAAGAAAAAAAGAATCTATTTGGCTTTTGAAGCATTGTATTAAAGAAAGGACATTTGGAAGATTGATAACAGATGATAGTAGAGGCGGCGATTAAAAAGAAATCTAGCTTTTGATTATATGATATTTTTTCTACGCACAGGTTATCTTTGGGTCATTAGATTTGCATTCCTTTTAACCAATTAAAATGCAATTTATCTGAATGTGTATAAGATCAATAATACAATTGAGTACATATCCCCACAAAGATATCCCCACAAAGGGCATGCAGTTATAATGATAAATCCCTACGATACAAACTTAAAATTGTTCAGCATTTTTTTTGTGCATGTGATTTTGGAAACTTGATCGATTCTTTTGATCTTGGTCTAAGCCAAGTATACCATGCAGATTCTAGAATGTTAAATGCGATTTTGATTTCTAACGTGCAATTTTTGTTCTCCATTTTAATAGACTTGGATTCTCTTTCTTTTTTAATGTATTTATTTAAATTTAGTAGTGGGGACACCAATTTTTCAATCATAATTTTAAAATAATGTATAGATTGTTGTGATAATTTCTAATAGGAGAATTTTTTAAAAGAGGCCGAATTTGATAAATATTTAGTAAAAACGACCGTTTTGCTAAATATTTAGCAAAATCGACCTCTTTTGGCGGACTTGGTGAGCTAGCCAAAGAGGTCGATTCTGCAAAATATGGGTTTCAAAACATACGGGACTACTAGTCCCGTGTGTTTAGTGGTTGCACCACAACCTAAACAACACGTACAAAACCCACGGGACTAGTAGTCCCGTGGGTTTATGCTCCGCTCACATTTCTTCAGGAGCAGCTAACTTAGCTCCTTGTTATTGAAACCTCCATTATTACTTGCTACCGCCCTAGCCTCGACCGCCGCTGCACCTTCGAGATGTGCGAGTACTTCGGCCTCCACTCCCGCCGCTTCTCCGACACTAGCGCCGACTTCATGCGCGCCATCTACAACAAGTCCGGCCTTGGCGACGAGACCTACGGCCCTCCCTTCGTCTTCCAGACTGAATACGATTCCAAGTTCAGCAAAGCGGTCTTGGAGGCAGAGGAGAGCCTTTTCGGGGCAACAGAGAGGTAGAGGAGAGCCTTTTCGGGGCAACAAAGTCTTTGATGAACAAGACGGGGATCGAGAAGGAGAAGGTCATGCATCTGATCGTGGTCTGCAGCGTGTTTTCGCCGGCGCCGTCGCTGGCGAGCCTTGTTGTGAATCATTTTGGGCCGGAGGAGACGATGAAGACGTACAATTTGTCGGGGATGGGGTGCAGCGCTGGGACCGTGGTGTTTGATTTGGCGGCGCAGATTTTGAAGGGGAGGGAGATTGGTTATGTTTTGATTCTTGTCACCGAGAGCTTCAGTCTTAATTGGTGAGTTTATGCTTGCTCTCTTGCTTCGGAATCAAATTGGCCTCAGCGGAGACGGCTCGGTTCCACTAAAAATCCCGTGTCGCCATCAAGAAATGTGAGGAGAGAGAAACCCACGGGACTACTAGTCCCGTGGGTTTTGTGTGTGTCGTTTATATCATGATTAGCAACCACTAAACACACGGGACTAGTAGTCCCGTGTGTTTTGAAACTCATATTTTGCAAAATCGACCTCTTTTTGGCCAGACTTGGTGAGCTAGCCAAAAAGAGGTCGATTTTGCTAAATATTTAGCAAAACGGTCGTTTTTGCTAAATATTTATCAAATTCGGTCTCTTTCAAAAAATTCTCCTTTCTAATATAACTAACTTTATCATTCCATGCAAAATACACTAACTTTTAACTTTTCATTCAATATAAATAATCATCCAGTAACTGTTGGGTTGAAATCAATCTTACCCCAGACTAGGAAAGAAAAGAATATATTGGATCTGATCGGATTCATATCAATTTCAGATCAGATCTGATTTAAAGGAGCTGTAGGGTTACAAGAGACAGCGGTGAAGATCCATGAAAAGGACGATGCGAATCTGATCGACAGTGAGGATGACACAGATCTAATAGACAACGACGATGGTAATAGCAACTTTCACAGGATACATGTCGAGGAAGATGACGAGATCTTATCAATGTGAACAAGGACAACATCTGATATAAGAGTAGGACGATGATAATAGAAGATGACGACTGACAGTTCATCAATCTGCCGAGGAGAAAGCAAAGAGACGGCACCCCTCGGTAGCCGGAGGTTTCGGAAGACAAACACGTATTAAGAACTGAAATTAATTCCAAAATAGAAGCTAAAATCAAAGGAATTGAGGAGATCATCTTGATCTTCTACTAATTCCCACTTTGCAATGGTTGTGGGTATTTGGGTTTGATGTGAAAAGAGGGGAAATAGGTATTGCAGTAGTTTGAGGAAGAAGAGCAACACTATTGAGGGATATTTTAGAGGAAAAGATAGAAAAGTAATGGGTTTTATCAGTTTATTTGACATCGAGGTATTGTAATGAAAAAATAATGTTAGGGGATTTCATAATAATTGGTCAAACTTGAAGGGGTTTCATAATAATTACCCAACATTTAATAATATCTATCATATGTTTTATTAGAAAAAATTATCAACATCATGTCCTCTAAACATAAAGGCTATGCAACCCTTGGATCAGTGTACTCATTTATAATTCCCATCTTTGATACTGGTCCAAGAAAAATATAATGTCCACTAGATAGTTTCTGGCTTTTACCTTTTCTATCGTTCACTTTAGTATTACTTGATTGAAAACACTAGTGTTCATAAACTAGATGTAACCCTTTTTATTAGTTTTCTTCTGTGATGAAGCACTTTTGTTATAATATTGTAGACTGCACTGATTTTGGTGCTATATGGAGTATCTTTAGAACATAAGTACCTGAGGCAAAGAGGAGGAAGACCAAGAAGACATTAGCAGTATATGAAAACCTCACCACCTTTTTTCTATTATCAAGCGAGAAACCTCTGATTGCAATAGCTCCTTTTTCTCCTTGGTTGGTAAAGAAATTTGCTTCCTTGTATATTTATAGCCTCTAAGATTCATGAACAGTTTCATGCATGCTACTTCCTAAGATTTCACAAGTTATTGTTTTGGTCCAAAGTTCATCGTTTTGTTTAGCTTGTATACTCTACCTTGAATAGGCTTGATTGACCCAATACATGTAAACGTAGATTAATTGATTTAGCTTTGCAAGTGCAAGGAATATGATTGCACTGGATTTATTGTTTATCTGTTCTGGATCTTTCGGCAACGTTTACATGTTGTAGTTCAGCTTGAGTTAGAATTTTTGAACTCTTGAAAATTTGGTTAACTTGAAGAAAGTTTATATCTTTCTTGAAATGACATTATACTTGCAGCTCGACGTGTTTCCTCATATAGACAATTGCAGGCCTGTAGCCATTATCATTGCACTACCAGTTTTATTTTTGGCTGAATCTGAAATTGTTTGTTAGAGGCATAATAAACTCACTTTTAAAAGCTATGAATCCATGTCAAACTATTCATATAATCATAGAGTCAATGTGGGACTAAATGGACCCTGACTTGAGAAGAAGTATAAGAAGAGGAATTTGTATGCATTTTGACTGGGAGTTGGGGGGAAATCGAGGGTTGTAAGAGATAGAGACTTGAAAGTATGTCCATGAGTTGTTTGTGTAAATGATTGTGTTAGAAATAAGGCCAAGTAAAATAAGGAAATTTCAATGAAGCGAGTCCCATTTAAATTGAGGACATCATACTTGAAGTCAAGGTATTCTAGATATTTCCTCATTGAAACTGCATCATCTACATTGTATAATTGCACAACTAGCTTGTAGTCTGTTGATGCTTTTTCTCCACTCATGAATCCTGAAGACATTCAACTATTTTTTTAATAGGAACTACACCTTTTGAGACTTCATTCCTAGCAAGTCTTACTTGAACTTTCACGACCAATTTTTTGTCAATTTAACAGGCTAACTTAGGGTCACAAGATTTGCCTCGGAACTGTCTGATTTTAGAAGTTTGTATTTGTCTACAGCACGATTTGATGGGAAAATCCTTTATGAGACTACAATAGTATTGCTTCTTTCTTCTCAGTATAATGTCGTATGCTGCTGTTCATTTGCAGTAAACTGTTGATAAAGTCTTTTTGTTTCTCGTGACATTTTACTTTCACAATCATAATATAAGTTTTACTAGTGCATTTCTTAATCAGTATGTGAATTTGGTTTACATTAAATTATGGCAAACTTTATAAGAATATTTCTCATGTTCTCTTGTTGTTTGAATATCTCCTTGTATGCATAAATCTAACATGCCTTTTCTTTTTACATAGGTGATAACGCATACGAGGAGCAGGTTCAGGTTCACAAAAAGCCAGTTAAATGCCAGAACCAACCTCAGAAAATTGACTATATTCAATCCATTGTATATTTGTACGTCTCTATCTCTAGTTGATAAAATGCCTAGTTGAACTGTCTGATTAGTGGCTCTTCTATGTTGTAGCCTTTGTATGATATCTACACCCTTCTGCTTATTGCAATCACTATAGGGAAAACTCTAATAAAAATAAATACGACAGTCGTGGTACTTGTTGCTCTTGAACTGTAGTTCGCCTTTCATTATGCTATGAGTTGGCTAAATAGCCAATATCATCATATTATATAACACACCATATACTTTGCAAATGTGTTAGTTACGCAAAACTTAAAGAAATTAAACATATCAAAAAGGTGATGTGGTACACACATTCATGTTATTGATGATGGAATCATATTCATTCCTCTTTATGGAGCATATTAGATCTTCGCATAGGGTGGAAATTCCTATGAGGTGCTTGCAAAAATTATTATTTCTTTATTTTACAGAATTTTTAGAAATACAGTGGTGAGTCCACAACCGCTTCTTTGAGCTGTAAAACCATTTGGGTTCAATTTTAGACCACTTAAAATTTGAAACCTGAAATAATTATCACCACTTGGTTCCAAACTGATATATTTTGAATTGAGTAAATATCGGGTACATGTCAGAACTTGAACTTGGCCTGTGCATAGTGACACAAACCCATGCCCAGCCCTTTCCTGCCCTAATTAGTTGAAGGAGATTTGGAGTGTATGTGTTGTGTTTTATTTGAGTCATTTGTATGCTAACTTATTGATTGTTTCTAAGCCAGAATTTGTACATGAAAAGATATTGATGAATTAGTTGCTTCTAAAGCAATAGCTAACATCAATACTAGTCATTCATGAATAGCAGTTTAAGGGACGTGCCCTCTTTAGAAGTCTAATACTCAGAAGACAATTCCACGAGAAATCATAAGAGAAATACTTGTGTTTTATTTGTTATAGGTCCATACATTGCTGCACAATGTTTTTTAGTTAGCAATTGTAGTTGCATTCACATGCATAGTCACTTTGATCGGCAGTAGCAACACAGAGTCCGTTTCCATTCTTCTGTAAGTAGCATTGCTTCTGGCACTCTGGAAGGTTGCAGTTGCTGTTGTTGAGGAACACCTGGCATCTTGCAGCATTTGCCTTTCACATCATCATCTCTACTGCACATTTCATAAGCATGACCAAAATTAAAGGAAAAAGAGGGCTAAAAAAGTTAAAAGCTAATTTTTTTTAGAACAAGGATGAGATCTCGAAACATGAGTCTCAGCCGCTACTATATACCCAAAATTTAGAGGATTCTAGAGTGTAACCTTCTTACAGTATGAAAATATACATTAACAACCTAAAATATCTCCGACTACCCCTACACCATTCACACACACCATTACAGATCTCATCCAAAATACGCCACCAACAAAACAAAAAGAAGTTCATACACAGTTGAATACCTTAATGAATAAGTAGATGTTTGAATGCTACTTTATTGCAATATAGTTGAATTAGTTTATAAAACGTTTTGACCATTTTTCCTTGTTTTACTCTAATAAGAGGATCATGATTTGGCCTAGGCTTGAATACCAAAGCATGTGAAATTTGAAACTAGGAACCTAGAGTTGCTCTTTGAACTTCAATTAATTATTTAGCTTTCAATAGCATATATGATGAAGAATGCAGACTATATGGTGATAATGGGGTTATTTCTTGTTGTATTGCATAGACAATGTTATTTACAAGAATAGTGTTTACTGTAGTTCACTTTTCATGAATTCTATTTATATCACTAAGATGTCAAGGCAAAGTAGATAGTTTCTCGAGCTGGAAAACTATCCAATGCACTATGTCCACTAAACATTGATGCATCAAAAGCCATCTTATCTTTAGATCGGTGCATATTCATAAGTCTTGTTGTTTTACAGTGATCCAAAGATAGGTAGCCTTTGACGGACCAACTTTATAGTTGATAAGGTCCACTGGGTAGTTTTTGTCTGAGTGTATAAATAATACCAGGGAAGTAATTTACTTAATATTACTTGATTGAAAATGTCAACATCGAAAAACTAGATGAAATCTTATATTAGTTTTCTATACTGTGTAATGTACTGATTTTTAATACTATATGGTGTATATCTATAAGTGTAAGATAAGATATGTACCTGAGGCAAAGAGAAGGAAAACCAAGAAAAAATAGGTAGCATACGAAGTCTTTGCCATCTCCTTTCTACAATCAAGCAAAAAAAAAAAAAAAAGCTCTAGTTACAGTAGGCCTTTTTTCTTGGTTGGTGAAGTTTGTCTGCTTCATTATACATTTATGGTCTCTAAGATGCATGAACAGTTATCATGCATTTAACTTTCCTAAGATTTCATCAATATATTGTTTTTGTCCAAGTTCATTGTTCTGTTTAGGTATCTGTACTTTGAATATGCATGACTAATGCCATACATGCAAGGAATTGTTTGATATTTAAGTTTTTACTAAATAAGTTTTGATGATGAATTTGAATTACACTGGGTTTTTTTGGTTATTCGTTCTGGATCTTTTCACAATGTTCATATGATATTTGGATTTTTTTTTTCCATTTTCTAGAGCTAGTTAAATTCTACTAGTGAAACCACTTGCGTTTTGGACTAGAACTATTGCAATTGTGAAACATGAGACCGACTCTTATACCATTTCGTAGAGACATGAGAGAACTTACTATCCCTAAAAGCTGGATTAGAAAGAGGAACCCAAAACTATAATAAACCCACATTAAACTATCTATATAGTCAACGTGGAACTAAAAGGAAAAATACTAAAAGAAGAAGAAGAAGAGGAATCGCAACGCATCTTGATTGGGGATTTTTTTTTGGGGGTGCTTTGCAGTTTGAAGAGATCAAGACTACATGTCAAATACATTTTTACATGAAGGAAGTCCCAGGTTGTCTCAAAGAGTGTGAAGTCTAATGTGAAGACCCAACATTGCCAAGACCATGCTTCTGATCTATGACTGCCGTTTAAATCAAGTCAGAATGACTAAAGTATGGTTAACCTACAGACTGGGAAGATCCTAGGACGGTAATAGTCATGTTTCTGTTCACTGATATCGATTTAGACACAAAGTCAGTTTAGGCTAAGATGTTTGCATTTTTCCATTCATCTTTTATCTTGGGAATTACCCCAAATATATTTGTAAGATGAATACAAGTTATTGTTTTCTGAAGTCAATAATTTTAGATCGAAGGTTTGCGGCCACATGATGTTGGAAATCATTTCACTTCATTTTCTCTCGTTAAATCGAAGTACTGATTGAGGTTTTAGCTGTTTGTTAGTCTTTTATTCTTTCCTATGACAAACTTTCTTGTTAAATTTCTTATCTTTGTTCACTTTTCGGATTTGATATATTCAAAAATGATTATGTAATCTTGCTTGAGTGAATACAATTACTTGCACCTGCAGGTTTACTGGTGCATATAATTGCACTTATTACATTTCTTTGTCTCAAATGAAGATCTTCATCCATTTAAAATACTGGCAAGATGTCTATTCTTGCAGTTGTTTTCAACTGCCTTCTTCGCTTTAAATTGATGAATACTACTTTTGGTAGTGCAGAGGATCCAAATCTAGTGCAATTTGATTTCATACTTTTATCTTTCTTCTTTTCAGATTTGATGCATTAACAACTCCTTTGGATATCAAGTTTCCTTTCGTGCAGCGTATGACTATGGGATAAGTGGTGAAAATTGTTGCAGAACAGAAGAAGATTTGGTCTCGTGGAATTTATTTCCAGACAGAGAAAATTGGTACATTTCCACCCTTTTGTTTTCCAGACATAGAAAATTGGTACATTTCCACCCTTTTGTTTGCACTATTAACTCTATTGTTCTCTTTATTTATTCTTCTGTAGTTATTGACTTATATTGTTGATGATGTTAATTTTTGATATCTAATCATTCCGACAAGTGCAGTCTCTGATGAGATACTTTAGATGAAATTTATTTACTACACTCTTTCTTGTATAGTTTTATATTCTATTATGTTCCTAGGTTGGGCGTCTTTCTCATGGGCCTAAACTGGGATTATTTTTCACATCAACATCTTCTTTAAAACTCATATTAAATACATATCTGGTGGAATTTGAACATGAATTTCTCTTGATATTATCTTAAAGTACCTTCCATCATTCCAAACTACGGAGTTTGATGAACATTGGCGATTATATTTATAGAATCACATCGGCAGGATTGCGGATATTGCCTTTCTTGTGCATGTGTAATTTAACCTTTTATTTCAATTATTTCAACTGCCTGGAGCATTAGAAGGTTATCAGGAGAAAAGATTTTAATTAGGTAAAAGACTAGAGAAAAAAAAGAAGTAATTGTACTTTTGGAGCTAGTAGGTGAGAGGTTGTGTTTGGATAGGAGTAGATGGAGAGTCATGTTGTTCCGACTACATCCAAATTTCGATATAAATATTCAGTGGGATGGTGTTGCAACACTAAATAACTGCAGTAAAAGAAAAATAGGCTAAAAATAGAGGACTTCTTGTTGCATTCCAACCGAAAAGCATAACAACTGGTGTGGAAACTGCGTGATGTCGTAAATGCACCTATTGCTCCAAGTACTACTCAGCAAACGCACCTCATCTAGGGTACAAAGTGAACAATGAGTGTTGTTCTAAATTATCACCTTTACCTCCAGTAGATCTCTTTAGCTTAATCATAAGAACCCACAAATTTCCCGACTCATTCTCAAGGACCTCTTCTCTCTGTTTAGTATCCTGCTTTTATGTGTTAACAGAATCAATTTGAAAATAATATGTTATATGGCAATCTTATGTCTCTAGCAAGATATCTTTATGTTTATTGTATGGATAAATATACGCACAACACGCTGAAAAATGAGTACAACTGCAACAGAATGTTGGGATGGGTAATTGGCATTGTTTTAAAAAGCGGTCCGGGCATCCGCCTAAGCGGCCGCTTAAACCTAAGCGGTACCTAGGCCGCCTGTCTAAGTCTTGGGAGCGCCTAGGGGAGTACGGGCTATTTATGCGGACTATACGGTGTTAGAAATTGGTATATTGCTCGCTTAAGCATAGTAATGGTTGAAGAGAGTTAGCCAAGTTAAAATGTACCGAAGATCAAAACTCTGTCCAAGTCTATCTCAAGTAAAACAATGAGGATATGATTTGAATCTTCAAAAACGATCATTCATCTCTCGATGTTAAAAACGTCTATGTGCCGCTTAAGAGTTCGCCTAGGCTCTAAGCACTAGGTCTGGCGCCTAGAAACGCCTAGCGCTTTCTAAAACATTACTAACTGGCAACACAGCAAGAGATGTGACAAGAAATCAGTGTTATCTGTAAGGAATTAGAAATAGCTTAAATCAAGGATGAAATGAGGGACAATAGGTTAAGATAATATAAGCATGGGCAAAAGAGATTCATAACTATGCAAATTATCTATGATGCACGGATACGGATACGGGACACGGATACGACACGGACACGGATACGGGATACGGCAAAATCCAAAAAAATAGGATACGGGGATATGGCAAGGAATTTTTTAATTATTATTATTATATATAGAAAAATTTATAAAATTTAACTAGCAATCTAAAATATGAATCTATCACAAAATAACAAGTTTGTAAACAAAAAGGAATTCGAGTAAATACTCATTCTATCACAAAATAACAAGTTTGCATACAAAAAGGAATTAGAGTACATACTCATTCTATCACAAAATAACAAGTTTGTAAACAAAAAGTACATCAAGATGAAGTGAAAGCTTGTTCGATGACTTCTTCATTGCCTTCATCATTAGCAAATAATACGGCTTCAATGGTGGGTTCATCAAGAGACAAGGTGGCGACATCAAGAATTCCTAAGACTCAAATGAGTCGAATGCATCTCCACCGATATCCCACAGCTTCAATTCTCCTTCTTGATATTCTTGGGATGACCGAGAAAGCAAACGAAGATTGCTATGCACATACACAAGATCTTCTGCCCTTGCCGGTGTCATCTTATTCCTCTTCAAAGAGTGAATGAATGAGTATGTACTCCAATTCCTTTCACAAAGAAGAGGATGAGCGGTTGGCCCAAAAGCTTTAAGGCCAATGCTTGCAGATTTGGAGCTGAGGATCCATAGAGCACCCACCATGGTTTTGGATCCATCAATCCTCTATCAGCAAGAGCATCTGGATCACTAAAAGTGTCAAGAGCGGCCGAGAATCTAGCATATTCCAAGTTAACTGCCCTCCGTTCATCGGCATTAGGATAGTATCTCCTCAGACACTTGGACCTTTCCGAAGAGATCTCCTCATCCTGATGGGGTGCTTGCCGATGGATATTCTCATTGAGCCATGTCTCGTGATAATATCTATTAAAGTTTAACATTGAATTAGACATTATTAATAAAAATAATCACATCAAAAATAATGAATTTATAACATAATCTAAATTATTACCTTGGATTCAAAGAGTGTGCCAAGCACTGAAGTGGCGTGTTGCTCTTATTCCATCTATCCACCAAGATCTTGTGTATGACATCATAAAATGAGGAGGGATCATTTTCTCTTTTGCTCTCATGTCTATAAATAACAACCTTCACCTTCTCAATCATTGTATCCCACATATCATATACCAAATGAAGGCTAGGCTTGTCGGTATCAGTTTGCCGGATCATATCATATATAGGAGCATTGAAAGCAATAATATAATCCACCCTATCCCACCACAAATCATCAAGCACTTTCTCCTTAACAAACTGTGCTTTTCCCACGTCATCATCTCTGTACAAGCTCCAACGGTCGCTAAGAACCATATCTTGGAGGCTTCTCTTGATCATCGTGAACTTCTTTAGCATGATGATCCATGAAGCAAATCTGGTATCAGCAATTGAAAGAAGCTTCATTTTTGAATGCTCATTGAACATAGCCAGCCTCATTGAGTGATTCATGATGAAGTTCTTAATCGTCAAAGCATCATCTGCATAAGCAATTGCATTAGCCTCTGTATTCTTCGCAGCACATATATTCTTAAGGGCTAGATTGAGGGTGTGAACAACACATGGAGTCCAGAACATGTGTGGAAATTTGCCCTCCACAATTGTCCCTGCGGCCTTGCATGCCGAAGCGTTATCAGTAATGATTTGGATCACATTTTGAGGCCCCACCTCATTAATGCAATTTTCAAGCTTCTCTGCAATGAAATATCTATTCTTCTGCTCTCCCTCGGCATTCACGCAGTGCAAGAACATTGGCTCGCTTTCTGAGACTGCAATGAAATTTATCAGTGGCCTCCTCACATGCATCGCCTGACCATCACTACAAATAGAGACCCCCTTCTGTTTCCATGTGCCCCTGATGGGCTCTAACAACCTCTCTACGTGAGCCTTCTCACGTTGCAAAAGAGTGGTCCTCAAAGAATTATAACCCGGAGGCTTGTAACCGCAATTGAATTGCTTATGCATATGTGATCATCTTGGAGAAATAAGGATTTCTTGCCAAATTAAATGACAGCCCACCGGTACAGAACATCCTTGCAATCATTGAATCTAATTCATCTCTTGCTCCTGTATTGAAGGCTTGTTCAACGGTGGTGACTCCCCTCCTCCTCTTTGACTCACTTGGACGAGAATGCATGCTTTGACTTACTGCTGCAACACTTGACGCTGAAGAACCTGGCAACGTCACTGTCCTAGGCAAAGAAGCCCTCACCCTTGCTTCTGCTTGATCCATAGCAGTTTGCATGTCTCTCATATTATGCGGCTTAACACATTTGCACATTTTAATTCCTTGCCCACTAATCCGCATTAGATGGGCTTTGACTCTTGAGTAGGGTGATGTAAATACTTCATGGCAATAACTACACATCCACTGCCAATTCCCCCCGCCGTTACCCATCTTCTCCAACTTAGTGACATACTTTCACAAAGGAGTGTGATCATCTTGAACAGACTGTGCACCAGAACTACCTTCTGCTTCCATTGCTATAAACAACAAGTAACAAATACTAATTAAATATTAAACCATAACATATATGGAACGTAATACGAAAATCACGATTTAGTATAAACAACAAGTAACAAGTACAAATTATAATGCAAGAAATATGCATTTTCATTTAAAATATGAAATATGTTTTTAAAGTAAGAATTATGTGATTAACAATTAAATATTTACATGTTCATAATTTATTAGTTAGCATGCTAATTACTATTTTAAGCTCTTTTTTCTAATTATACTAATTAATAAATTGTTCCTCACTGACTTTGTTTTTCGTTTTGCAGCTTATACTTGAGAGTTAAGTAGCAACGATCAAGGATGAAGGATCAATTACAAATAGACCTATTGTAGTTTTATGTTTGCAAACACACCCAAAGTGAATTTTTTGGCGCTCAAGATCAGTAAAAAGGTTTGTGGGAGGCTGATACACCCCTTATAGTGCTGGCAGTGAGGATGGGCCCTTAAGTGCTAAGTTTTTGGCTTTAAGAAGATTGCAAAATCCACCAAGGGATCTATTCGCCATAAATAGAATTATATGGGATCTATATGTAATTGGATGGTATTAAGGGGGCCTTTGCAATTAATCTTACACGCAAATACGCAACTGTCTCAATTAATTACCTCCAAATTTCCCAACAATAGGACTTCATGACGCACTAAAATTCAGTATTTAAGCAAAAAGCATTAGACAAAGTGACAAACTAAGGAGTGAAAAATTTGATTTTTACTAAGATTAACATTTGCAATCCTCATCCCTCTTTAATAAAAACGAAAATTGCATTTAAAAAAATAAACCAATTTCTGTAATAAAAAAATAAAACTAAACCTAATTCTGTAATTATAAAAAAGTAATTGAAATCACCAAAGCTTACCTCAATCTCTCTCAATTGAGTCTGCACAGTTGCTGAAGAGTGAAGCACCAAGTTGAATAAACAAAAAAAATACAAGTTTTTCAAAAAAAAAGTGAAGAGGGAGAGAGATTCGGAGATTGAGAGAGAGAGAGAGAGATAGAGAGAGAGAGAAGACGAGAGATCAAGAGAAAGAGAGAAGACGAGAGATCGACAGAGAGAGAGAAGACGAGAGATCTAGAAATCGAGAGAGAGTGAGGAAGAGATCAGATCGAGAGAGAGAGAGAAGAGAGATTGAGAGAGAGAGTTAGAGATCTTACCTATCTCTGGTGGGTAGAGCCGATATCGACGAGGATAGCGAGACGGACGACAACGAGGGCGATGGCGAGGACGAGCACGGATCCGACTCAGGGCGCAGCACGAGCACGCAGGAGAGCGGCGGACCGAGGGTAAGTGAAAATTAGGTTTCGCTTGCGTTTTTGCCGAATCCAAGCCGCGGTCCAGCCTTCCCATTGACCGCGGTCCCCTTGGTTTGACCATTGACCGTGTCCCCTTGGTTTGACCATTGACCGTGTCCCCTTGGTTTGACCATTGACCGGTGTCAGACATGGATTCGTGGCCTCTGGGGGAGTATCCGTGCTTCATAGCAAATTATAAGTGATAGGATGAGAGTTCAAGGCAATTAGGACTAATTAACTAGGATTTCATGACGAAAGGCTTATGTAGATAATCAGGGGTGGAGCAAGGATTTTTCTCCGGATAGGCTCTAATAACAACAAGCGTGATTTTTAAAGCTGATGTGTTTCGTCCTACAAAACTAATATTTTTATCACCATTCACGGTTCAGTTCATGGCTAAGAGGTTTTAGGTAAGGTACAAATCAAAGGAAATATTGGGCATACATGTAAGTATAGTGGAATATAAACGCTCATATATTAGAAATTTTCCCTAGATCAGTGCCCAACCCAAGCTGAATACAGCTTCGCCCTTGTAGATGATGATGATTTCATGTTCTTTAGATAACAAGGTGAAATTATTGTATTTTGGTTGAGAAAACTTTGCATTGTGCTTCTAATTTGGTGGAATATTATCAGATTTTCTAAATTTTGACAAACTGATATCAATAATATTTAATCTGGTGTTTTGTGCTAACTAGGATTAGTTCTGTGTATATTTACTGCATAGGTCTATATAGAAAAATATCAAAAAGATGTATAACTGCGGTATCAAGATGGATAGCGGGTGATGCAGTAAAAAAAAAAACGATATGAATCAGTGCATCTATAAGAAGTAGCAGCTTAAGCTGAATATTAAGCAAGGGAAAACAGTTCAGGTGGTGCGCACATCTGACATAGCGATGGGTGGCTGCAACAAGGAATGACAGGATCATAGACGAAAGCTAGGGCGGTGGCTAGACCAAATGAACACAACTTGAGACAATAAAAGGAACCAATACTTGCTTCAACAGAGCTGAATGTATTATTGAAGGTTTTGATGTTACTATCAAATGTCTCTGCTACTACACCAAAACTTCAAAATGAAAAAAGCAGTCTAACTAATAAACTTTCATGAATATAATTTGTCTATTGCTGATGATCAACATCAATATTTTTCAATAAATTTTATCATAAAAATCTATTAATTAGCATAAAACTACAAAATACCATGTTTATAAGAATAATCAAGACTTAAAAAAAGGCAAACTAATAGTACCTCCTCTAAGAGAAGTAATCTGATGGTGACCATTGACATAATATTTTCTGTATCTACCAAATACAATTCAATAATAAACGATTGTTAAATTATAATTAATGATAAATATTTATGACAAATAAAAATACATTGGTAAATAGTGGACATAAATTATACCTTCGTTGTCAGAGGTAATATTATGATGTTCACTATCACTAACGTTATTATAGCCTGCAACCATTTAATAAAAAGATGTATCAAATTCTTAACTCCAAATTTAATTTTATGAACAAAAAATAGATGAGAAAACAATACATATAAATATATCTTCATGAAAAGAATTGATATGTTGAAAATCTTAAGCATCACCATTTACATTCTCTGCACAGTTGAGAAAAATAAAATGAGAGATTAAAAATTATTTTTTATTAGTTAATAGTAGTCACAATTGATACATGTATGTCCAGAAGTTAAATTAAAATCTTTAGAAATAATCCATTATTTTCAGATCAATCCAGAAATTTAAATTAGTTCAAAATTTTCATACTAATTCAGCATCAGATTAGTCCAAATTTTTAGATTAGTCTAGAACTTTTAGATTACTCCAAAATTTTCAAATCAATCCAAAATATCAATCCAAAATATTTAAATCAGTCCACAATTTTTAAATTAGTCCGAATTTTTAGATCGGTGTAGAATTTTTAGATCATTCGAATTTTTAAATGAGTGCGGAACTTCCAAATTAGTCCGAATTTTAAGAGTAGTCTAGAATTTTTAAATCGGTCAGAAATTTTTAGATGAACGCTTAATTTTTAGATCATTCCAAAATAAACAAATTACTCAAGAAAAGTTTTAAAGTTTTTGATTTGTCCATAAATTTCAAAACATTTTAGAATTTTTAAAACTTTTAAAACAGCATACAATTTTCAAATCAGTCAAAAGGTTTTTAAGGTCCATAATTTTAAATCTTTTAAAAGATTATGGATCATCTTAGGGTGATTGTTTTGCCAATGAATGCCCTTATTTCACTCGTAGTCTCTGAAGGATGAGAACCAACTGTGTACCATCTACCTCAATAATTCAAGTACCGTAAACCTTAATTGAGAAAAATGTAAAGAGAGATTAAAAATATTTTTGTCATTAGTTAATAATATTTATAATTCATATCTGTATTTCTAGGCAGCCTTCTTGATTGTCACCATCAGGAAAAATGGTATGGCTAGGACAAAAAATAACAATAAAGTTAATGAGAAATAATATAAAATAATGACATAATATATTTATGACTTGCAAATTTTAGATAGTAAAATTTTTAAAGGTTCAATACCTTCATGAGATGCTGAATTTATATGGTCAAAAGTTTGGCTCTGAATAAGTTTTGTATGTTTTAGTGATGTGTTTCCCAGATTGTATTGTAGAACCGAGTAAAGTATTTTGGGTTGATTTATTGCCATACCAATTTGACATGCTACTTCTCAATCCACGTTGAATTCATAAATGAGCTTGATACGACATATTTAAAATACAGCTAGATACGTCCTCCTATGGCTGCCTGGCGGCTTCGTCATATCTATGATAGAAGTATGGAGAAACCCTCAATCTTTTTGGCTTCACAATCAGATTGAGAGTCACCAATGATGGTCTTTTTGTTGGGGGAGAAATCGGGCCCAATCTAGAATTGATGGGCCTGAAACAAAAGTTAGGAATCAATTTTAACCAAAAAGTTATAGCTATTAGGTATTGACCCAAACTCCTATTTAAACTCATCACTCTTCCTTATCTTATCCGATGTGGGACTATACTCACATATTAATCACCTCAACACCCCCCCTTAATTTGTGAGTATAGTTCAATTTAACTATAATTCAATCTTCCACGGGATTCACTAACTCTTACACCACTTCACTCGTGGGCTAACCAATTCACTAACTCTTGCACCACTTTACTCGTGGGCTAACTAGATCATGCATTCAGCACATGACTATCAAACATCCATAGGCTAACCAGACTATATCACTCCAACGGGCATCCGTGGGTTTTCCCGGTACCTTCGGGGGACCATGACCTTAGCTCTGATACCATTTGTTGGGGGAGAAATCGGCCCAATCTAGAATTGATGGGCGAAACAAAAGTTAGGAATCAATTTTAACCAAAGTTATAGCTATTAGGTATTGACCCAAACTCCTATTTAAATCAGTCCACAATTTTTAAATTAGTCCGAATTTTTAGATCGGTGTAGAATTTTTAGATCATTCGAATTTTTAAATGAGTCGGAACTTCCAAATTAGTCCGAATTTTAAGAGTAGTCTAGAATTTTTAAATCAAGGCAGAATTTTTAGATGAACGCTTAATTTTTAGATCATTCCAAAATAAACAAATTACTCAAGAAAAGTTTTAAATTTTTTGATTTGTCCATAAATTTCAAAACATTTTAGAATTTTTAAAACTTTTAAAATAGCATACAATTTTCAAATCAGTCAAAAGGTTTTTAAGGTCCATAATTTTAAATCTTTTAAAAGATTATGGATCATCTTAGGGTGATTGTTTTGCCAATGAATGCCCTTATTTCACTCGTAGTCTCTGAAGGATGAGAGCCAACTGTGTACCATCTACATCAATAATTCAAGTCTTGTAAAACTTAATTGAGAAAAATGTAAAGAGAGATTAAAAATATTTTTGTCATTAGTTAATAATATTTATAATTCATATCTGTATTTCTAGGCAGCCTTCTTGATTGTCACCATCAGGAAAAATGGTATGGCTAGGACAAAAATAACAATAAAGTTAATGAGAAATAATATAAAATAATGACATAATATATTTATGACTTGCAAATTTTAGATAGTAAAATTTTTAAAGGTTCAATACCTTCATGAGATGCTGAATTTATATGGTCAAAAGTTTGGCTCTGAATAAGTTTTCTATGTTTTAATGATGTGTTTCCCAGATTGTATTGTAGAACCGAGTAAAGTATTTTGGGTTAATTTATTGCCATACCAATTTGACATGCTACTTCTCAATCCACGTTGAATTCATAAATGAGCTTGATACGACATATTTAAAATACAGCTAGATACGTCCTCCTATGGCTGCCTGGTGGCTTCGTCATATCTATGATAGAAGTATGGAGAAACCCTCAATCTTTTTGGCTTCACAATCAGATTGAGGGTCATCAATGATGGTCTTTTTGTTGGGGGAGAAATCGGGCCCAATCTAGAATTGATGGGCCTGAAACAGAAGTTAGGAATCAATTTTAACCCAAAAGCTATAGCTATTAGGTATTGACCCAAACTCCTATTTAAACTCATCACTCTTCCTTATCTTATCCGATGTGGGACTATACTCACATATTAATCACCTCAACAACCCCCCCTTAATTTGTGAGTATAGTTCAATTTAACTATAATTCAATCTTCCACGGGATTCACTAACTCTTACACCACTTCACTCGTGGGCTAACCAATTCACTAACTCTTGCACCACTTTACTCGTGGGCTAACTAGATCATGCATTCAGCACATGACTATCAAACATCCATAGGCTAACCAGACTATATCACTCCAACGGGCATCCGTGGGTTTTCCCGGTACCTTCGGGGGACCATGACCTTAGCTCTGATACCATTTGTTGGGGGAGAAATCGGGCCCAATCTAGAGTTGATGGGCCTTAAACAGAAGTTAGGAATCAATTTTAACCCAAAAGCTATAGCTATTAGGTATTGACCCAAACTGTTGTGTTTTGAACCATGATTAATTCATAGAGATTAATAAGAACTAAAGCGGAAGCGTACCTGAATCCATGAAGATCTGAATTAGAGTTTTGATGATCTTCTAATCTTAAGGTTTCTCTTTCCTGAGTTTCTCTTTAGATGGGGATAAGAGAGATGAGAATGTTAACCCTAGATTAGGAACCATAACCCCATAATATAGGTGTTGTACTTTTACAATTTGGCCCCTCATCAAATTGTAATTACAACCCGGTATCTGCACATTTAGCCCATAATTTATTTAAATACCCATTAACCTAACTTGATTGATCACTTTAGTGGGTTAGCCTTAAGTATAGCACTACACATTAATGTAACATATGTGCCCACAAATAGATTTAATTAAATTTAAATCTAACAATCTCCCACTTGGGCACCATATGTTTCCTTAAAATGTATATAACTTTATGAGCTCAAAATTGCTATCACTGATAAGGGTATTTCCAAACAATCTCGTCCATTGACTATATCAATATAGGATCAAAGCGGTCTTCGTCACATTTATCGTGACTAAACCCATCAATGGTCACATATACCAATACAGTTAAATGACATAGATCAATCATGGATGTGCAACATAAAAATTACATGCAATGTGATATGTGCATGTCTATTTTCAACTGGTCCTACCTTAACTTTAGTGAGGTCATCCTTAATCATAATGTAGCAGAGTGTATAATCCGAATGCTTTATTCTGATCAGAGAAAATAACCAAACATAAATATGTCCAAAATATACATAAAGCGATAAAATCACAAACTCCCACTAAAACATGATATCCTTAAATATTATAACACCCATATGAGCAGTGGGTAATCCTTTAGTAAAAGGATCAGCTATCATGGAGTTTGTCCCAATATGCTTTATGGATATCTGACCACTCTGTACCCTTTCTTTCACAACTAGGAACTTAATATCAATATGTTTTGACTTAATTGAGCTCATGTTGTTATTGGAATACATTACTGCTGATTTATTATCACAAAATAACTTTAGTGGTCTTTCAATATTTTTCAGAATGCGCAGTCCAGTGACAAAATTCAGCAATCATATTCCATGATTGGATGTCTCATAGCAAGCTACAAATTCTGCGCCATAGTGGAAGAAGCTACAAGTGTCTGTTTGACACTTTTCAGGATATAGCTCCTCCAGCTAACATATAAATGTAGCCTGATGTAGATTTTCTGCTATCTTGGCAACCAGCAAAATCATAATCAGAGTACCCAATGACCTCCAACTGTTCTGATTTCCGGTATGTGAGCATATAATTTTTTATTTTCTGAAGATACCTCATAACCCTTTTGACTGCTATCCAATGATCCATACCAGGGTTACTTAAATATCTGCCGAACATACCAACAATGTACGTAATATCCGGACGCGTACACACCTGAGCATACATTAGACTCCCTACAGCTGAAGCATAGAGAATCTTCTGTATTTCCTGAATTTTAAGGTTACCTTTAGGGCATTGATTGAGACAGAACTTGTCTCCTTTTGCTATAGGGGTGTCACCTAATCTATAATTTTGCATGCCAAACCTTTTGAGTACTCTATCGATATAACTCTTTTATGATAATCCAAGTATACCTCGAGAACGATCTCGATGTATCTGGATTCCCAATATAAAAGAAGCGTCCCCAAGATCTTTCATCTCAAAATTCTTTAATAGAAATCTCTTGGTTTCGTGCAACATGCCTATATCATTAGTGGCAAGCAATATGTCATCGACATACAACACAAGAAAAATATACTTACTCCCACTAAACTTTTGATATACACAGTCATCAACAATATTCATCTCAAAGCCAAACGAGATAATTATTTGTTGAAACTTGTGATACCATTGACGAGGAGCTTGCTTGAGTCCATAAATGGATTTACTTAATTTGCAAATCATATTCTTTGGGTCTCCCGACACAAAGTTTTCTGGTTGCACCATATAAACCATCTCATCAATGTCCCCATTGAGAAATACAGTCTTAACATCCATTTGATGTAACTCAAGATTAAAATGAGCAACAAGTGCCATGATTGTTCTAAAAGAGTCTTTCGATAAAACTGGAGAGAAAGTCTTTGTGTAATCAATGCCTTCCTTTTGAGTATAGCCTTTAGCTACAAGACGTGCCTTATACCTCTCCACATTACCATTTGCGTCCCGCTTGGTTTTAAATATCCATTTATAACCAATTGGTTTTGCACCTTCTAGCAATGGAACAAGTTCCCAAACCGTATTGTCTTGCATAGACTTGTTCTCCTCATTCATGGCATCAATCCACTTTTGAGAGTTAGAACTTTTCATGGCCTGATGAAGGTTGATTGGATCATTTTCCATCATTCCATTATTTTCCTCATGTTCTTGGAGAAATACAATATAATCATCCGGAATAGCATTTCTCTTTTCTCTCGTAGATTTCCTTAATGGCACTGGTTCTTGAGGTTGTTGAGTTTGTTCTTCTGGAATAGGGAGTTGTTCAACATTGTCTTCTTGAGGTTTTGGATTTATTTCTTGAACAATAACAGGTATAGGAACTTGAATATTGTCAGAAATGACAGTATGGATTAGATTTGAAGCCAATTCCTCCTCAAAAGCAATGTCTCTAACCTTATTTCTCCCTTCAAACTCAACATCCTCAAAGAATGTTGTTGTTCCCGTCTCAAAAATAGTCCTGAGTGTGTGATCATAAAATTTATAGCCCCTAGAACGTTTAGAATACCTAATAAAGTAGGTGCTAACTGTTTTGGAGTCCAATTTCTTTTTATTTGGTCTATAAGACCTTGCCTCAGCTGGACATCCCCAAATGTGTAAGTGCTTTAAACTAGACTTTCGACCAGTCCAAAGCTCATAAGGTGTTTTAGCAACTGCTTTACTTGGTACTCTGTTTAGAATGTAAGCTGCTGTCTTTAGTGCTTCTCCCCAGAGTGACTTTGATAAAAAAGAATGAGCAATCATACTTCTTACCATATCCTTAAGAGTCCTGTTTCGTCTTTCAGCTACACCATTCATGCTAGGTGATCCTGGCATGGTGTACCGTGGAACGATACCGCATTCCTCTAGGTATCTAGCAAATGGTCCTGGACGTTGTTCACCAGAACCATCATATCTGCCGTAGTACTCACCACCACGATCAGATCTAATGGTTTTAATCTTTTTATTTAGTTGATTTTTAACTTCAGCTTTAAATGATTTGAACACGTCCAGAGACTCAGATTTCTCATGAATGAGATATAGGTATCCATAACGTGAGTAATCGTCTATGAATGATATAAAATAGTGTTGACCATTCCAAGATGTTGTAGGGAATGACCCACAAATATCTGTATGTATCAATTCTAAGACATTTGAAGATCTGTTGGCACCTAATCTCTTAACTTTGGTCTGTTTTTCCTTGATACAGTCAATACATACATCAAAGTCTGTGAAATCAAGGGAATCTAAAATGCCATCAGACACAAGACGCTCAACTCTATCTTTTGAGATATGACCCAAGCGTCTATGCCAGAATATTGCTAAATTTTCCTTATTTAATTTACGCTTAGTACCACGTGATTTCACATGCAAGGTTTCATTATCATTATAGGAAGCAATTGTATCAAGCAAATATATGTTATCATAAGTACTTAAGAACCCAGTTCCCACAATATTTGAATTTAAAGATAAACTAGCCTGACTATTTTCAAATGAACAATAATAACCTGATTTGTCCAATACAGAAATAGAAACTAAATTTCATCTAAAAGACGGAACTACAAAAGTATCTTTTAAATCCAAATAGAAACCAGTTCCCAATAGTAACCTAAAGTGTCCTATTGCTTCCACGTCTACCGATTGTCCATCGCCCACAAAGATGTGTTTTTCACCATCACTTGGCTTTCGGTAGCTCAGGCAACCCTGCATAGAAACACTTATGTGAGTAGTAGCAGCCGAATCTAACCAAGTGTTTCTTGGTACTGAGACTAAATTAGCCTCAGAACAGATCAAAATAAGGAACATACCCTTCTTGACACGCCACACGTGATATTTGGTACAATCCTTCTTTACGTGTCCGGATTTATTGCAGAAGAAACTGCCCTGATCATCCTTATGTTGTTTCTTCTGAACAGGACCCTTAGCAGCTTCATTATCATTCTTTTTTTTCTTGCCCTTATCCTTAGGGGCATAAGCCAAATGAGCACTTTCAGTCTTATCTTGCTTCAATCTGTCTTCTTCTTGTACACAGTATGAAATGAGCTCATTCAGAGTCCATTTCTCCTTTTGGCAGTTATAACTGGCCTTAAATTGATTAAATTGTGCATGAAGAGATAACAGAACCAGATGCACCAATAACTCATCACATAGATCGAGTTTTAGTGCCTTAAGTTTTGAAGCAATATGAGACATTTCCATAATGTACTCCCTGATATTTTCTTTGCCTTTATACTTCATTGAAATCAAGCGAGCTAAAAGCGTGCTTGTTTCTACCTTATCGTTTTTAGCAAAACGTTTCTCAATTTCGACAAGAAAATCTTTGGCTTTAGTAATCCCTTCGAATTCTGTGCCCCTAAAGGCTTCCGGAATGCCGCGCTTGATGATCATTAGACTCATGCGATTTGAACGTTCCACCTCTCATACTCCTTCTTTGCATCAGGAATGCTTTCCGCAGTGAAAAGTTGAGGTTGTTCAGTTCTTAATGCAAGGTCTAGATCCATGCAGCCAAGAACAATTAAAATGTTCTCTTTTCAAACCTTGAAATTAGTCCTATGGAGCATGGAAATTGAGTTTATGTTAGCAGAAATGGTTGCAGCAGATGCATTAGCTGAAATAAACAAAAGATTTTCACATTAATAACTTTAATTAGTAATCAATAAAATTCAAACAATGACATATCCCCATTCAAGATATCTTGTACAACATTAATATCAAGTCTTTGGACAGTAATATTAACTGCAAGTGATACATTGTTGCAATGATCAAACACTGACAATAACACATGTCAAATAATAAACCTATCTTTGGATTGATTTGTTATTCACATGTAAACCTTATAATTATCACGCGTTTATCATCGCAGATGTGTATGCAGTCTAAATAAATATTAACCTTCCTTTGGGCTGATTAAATATTTACTTGAAAAACATACACACAACCATCTAACATTCCTCATGAACAATCTACACAAGAGAGGTTACTTTGGCAACATCTTGTTTCAATTAATCATCAGAGAGACAAACTTAATACTTTAGTGTCATAATATTTGAATTAAATAATTGATTAACTACCAATATAGTTCAAATTAAACAATTTTAATTTTAAATTAAATTCTAAAATTTATCTGAGTAATTAAAATAGATTTTTCTATTTTAATTAACCGTAGAAGAGCTCTTTAAAGATAAAGGCCTTACAAGTTAAAGATTTATTTGATTAATAATCAAATAATCCATAACTTAATCCCAGGTCCATAAATGAGTTTGTTAGGCCCATAAATGATTCGTGCCCTAGCTCAACCCAACAAACAAACCAAGCTCGCCTGAGGGATTTAGTTCGAGCTCGCCTGAGGGATTGTTGTTCGAGCTCGCCTGTAAAATCCCAAATGAGCTGACGAAGCTCGAGCTCGCCTGAGGGTCTGAATTGGAGTATACCTTCGAGATCGAGGCTCAATCTCGAAGTTTGGCTAAATCGAGGCTTGAGCTCGCCTGAATTAAGGCTTGAGCTCGCTGAATTAAGGCTTGAGCTTCGCGCAAACTTCTTGTGGCTTCGCTGATTGTTTGCCGATGAAGCTCGCCTGCTGACATAGCCGACGAGTTCGCCTGCAACCTGATCGATACTCGCCTGAGTCGAGCACAAGGAAGCTCGCCTGATCAATGCTCAAGTTCGCCTGAAATCGAGTACGGAGCTCGCCTGAGTTGGGCACGAGGCTCGCCTGATTCGAGTATGGAGCTCGCCTGAGTTGGTAAGCACTTCGTGCCCCAATTTTCCGCATGAACTTTAGGGTTTAGTTCTGAACCGCCATTTAGGCTCCTACACGAATACCCCTTTAGGGTTTCGTTTTTGATGGCCGCCGCCGCTTAGCCTCCTGCACCCTAGGGTTTCAAAACCCTAGGGTTTCCTGATGTAGCCGCCGCTATCTTCATTTGACAGTGGGGCCACCAGCATGACATTGCCGGTGAGGAGCACGGCGGTCGACGTCCAAGCCACATGATACTACACGCAATCTCGATCAAGACTTTGATCCAGATCAACAAACTAAATCCATAGAAAAATCAAACCCAAACCAGAAGATGAACTGCAATGCGAACGCATGCGCCTTCGATTACTTGAAAAAATTAGAAAGCAAAATTTCGTGCACTGTTCATGCGTGCAACAGAACCAAAATAAACCCTATTTCTTTGATTCATACCTAAATCTCTAAGACCTAATCACGGTGGGCTCTGATACCACTTGTTGTGTTTTGAACCATGATTAATTCATAGAGATTAATAAGAACTAAAGCGAGGCGTGATTAGCACATTTTAATTACATTTTATACCCTTATTACCTATGTTATATGAATAAGCGATATTACTAATAATCATTTTATCTTATTTTGCGGGTTAATAAAGAAATAATGAATAAAAGCCCAAATGACTCAAATTCTCGAATTTCTACCAATATTTGAAGCCCAAATCGAAGACAAACCAAGGCCCAAGATACCAATTTGATCCAAGAGAAATTGTGAAGAAAAATCAAGAAAAGACAAATTCGTTGGGAACCAATCGGTTGACCAACCGGTTGGCCAACCGGTTGGCTAACAGTTGGCTAACCGATCGACCAACCGATCGGTTCCCAAATGCATTTCAGATTAATGGTGGATTTCTCTTCCTTTTGGCTAGGTTTGATCCAATGGTTCACATCAACTCCGTTGGGCTATAAATAGGGTGAAGGTGAGTGTTTTGAGTGTGAAATATTTTGTAAAACTCCATTTGGAGAGGAGGGTCACTCTTAATTGAGAAGACCTTCCAAAATTGTAACTTTGTTACACAATAAATGAAATGTTTCACCTTCAATTTCCTTTTCTCTTCTTCTAATCCAAGGACCAAAAGGAGGATTAGATTAAGATCGAGGAGTTGTTGGTTTCTATTTTATTTCTTTTTCATTTTCTTCTTTACTTTCTTGTTTGTAGAATAGATTTACTTTCATGCAATTTACTTTCATGCAATTTACTTTCATGCAATTTACTTTCATGCAATTTACTTTCATGCAATGTATTTACTTTCTAGAATAGATTTTTCTTTCCTTTAATTCACCTTGAGGCTAGAACCCTCTAGGGAATTACCCTTTTCTAAGTATGGAGCTAATATTCGTGGGATCCCTAGAGATTGTTTGAAACTAGCTAACAAATCCAACTCATTTTCATGAGATTGAGATAAGCTAAGTGGATCTACTCTAGATTCCTCATATCTTTAATTAATCCTCCATACTTTACCTTCTTTATTTTCCTCTTATCCTTGTTTTTCATTTGTTTGTTATTTTCCTTTATTTTTGATTTCATTGATTTTCCTTTACTCTCTCCTCTCTCTCTCAATCTTGCTTTCTTTTATTTTGCACTTATTTTCTCTCAATCTCATATTCCCTCCATGTGCATATAATCTCAAACCTAGTTTTGTTATTATGTGCATATAACCACCACCACACTCTCAACTTTATTTTTCTCCTCCTTTGCACATAATCCACAATCCACTCTCTTTTATCTCTCCACATCCACTCTCACCATTTTCTTATTTTCATTTTATTTGAATAAACTCCTAATTGTCGCGCGCATAATTTGAGAACCAAAACTTGAGCTAAAACTCTCCCTACTTTCCCGTTCCTCGTGGGATCGATAATCTTTTATACTATAACTTGATAAGGGTTGTATACTTGCAACTAAGGTAATCACTCAAAAATTACCCATCAAGTTTTTATGCCGCTGTCGGGAACGGTGCATAAGTAGGATTTTCATTAAGTTTGGTTTTATTTTGTGTGTTTTCTTTTGTGTAGGAACTTGGAGCTTGAAGATCAAGAGTTGAAGATTCAAGATTGAAGAATTGCCTCCAACGAGGCTTTGCATTGCTTTTGCGTGGGAAATATTTTGTAAAACTCCATTTGGAGAGGAGGGTCACTCTTAATTGAGAAGACCTTCCAAAATTGTAACTTTTGTTACACAATAAATGAAATGTTTCACCCTTCAATTTCCTTTTCTCTTCTTCTAATCCAAGGACCAAAAGGAGGATTAGATTAAGATCAGAGTTGTTGGTTTCTATTTTATTTCTTTTTCATTTTCTTCTTTACTTTCTTGTTTGTAGAATAGATTTACTTTCATGCAATTTACTTTCATGCAATTTACTTTCATGCAATTTACTTTCATGCAATTTACTTTCATGCAATGTATTTACTTTCTAGAATAGATTTTTCTTTCCTTTAATTCACCTTGAGGCTAGAACCCTCTAGGGAATTACCCTTTTCTAAGTATGGAGCTAATATTAGTGGGATCCTAGAGATTGTTTGAAACTAGCTAACAAATCCAACTCATTTTCATGAGATTGAGATAAGCTAAGTGGATCTACTCTAGATTCCTCATATCTTTAATTAATCCTCCATACTTTACCTTCTTTATTTTCCTCTTATCCTTGTTTTTCATTTGTTTGTTATTTTCCTTTATTTTTGATTTCATTGATTTTCCTTTACTCTCTCCTCTCTCTCTCAATCTTGCTTTCTTTTATTTTGCACTTATTTTCTCTCAATCTCATATTCCCTCCATGTGCATATAATCTCAAACCTAGTTTTGTTATTATGTGCATATAACCACCACCACACTCTCAACTTTATTTTCTCCTCCTTTGCACATAATCCACAATCCACTCTCTTTTATCTCTCCACATCCACTCTCACCATTTTCTTATTTTCATTTTATTTGAATAAACTCCTAATTGTCGCTACAAGATAATTTGAGAACCAAAACTTGAGCTAAAACTCTCCCTACTTTCCGTTCCTCGTGGGATCGATAATCTTTATACTATAACTTGATAAGGGTTGTATACTTGCAACTAAGGTAATCACTCAAAATTACCCATCAAGTTTTTGCGCCGTTCTTGGGAGCGGTGCATAAGTAGGATTTTCATTAAGTTTGGTTTTATTTTGTGTGTTTTCTTTTGTGTAGGAACTTGGAGCTTGAAGATCAAGAGTTGAAGATTCAAGATTGAAGAATTGCCTCCAACGAGGCTTTGCATTGCTTTAGCGTGGGTAACTTCTCCATCTAGTATTTTCAATTCCACCCTTTAGATAGTTCATATACATTAGAGACAATTAGGATAAAAAAACAAATAAAATAAAATAAAAGGATTTTCCTTGTCGACCCTAATAAACTTCATTTTTTTATTGTCGACCATAATAAAAATAAAAAGATTTTTGTTTTGCATCCTTTTAGTTGCTTTTAATTCTTAGGGTTGCACTTCATATAATAGTAGGAATTCACCAAGTGATTTTGAGCATCTTGATTTGGCACACACTTGAAAATATCTTAAGGGCAAAACCCATTAATCAAGATAAGGTGAGGGATTTCATCACCCTTTCCTTAGCCCAAAATCACTAATTCCTCACTACACATACCCAAGCCTCTTAAAATTTGATTAGGCGTTGGCCCCTAAGGATTCGAGCTCATTAAGGAACAATAATTTCTTAAGTGAACCGGTCCAAGTTTATTTGGATTAATTGGTGTCTAAGGCAAGGTTTAGGGGTTGCGTAAGGCGCTCCGAAAGGAAAGAGGTACTTAATTGATCTTTGATCTCCCTCTAGTACTATCCTTACCTGGCTAATTACCCAAGTAAACTTTGATCTTTTCACTAAGGGAATTTTTGGTTAGGAGTGGTCTAAGTCAAGTTTAGGCTTAACCCTAGAGTTAGGGTGATTGAAAAGTGATTGCCTTGATTTTTTTTTTTTAGTTAGTTTTTTTTTCCTTATCTTCTTAATTTTTTTTTCTCTTATCCTTTTTCAATTAAAAAAAAAAAAATTTTTGATTTTGGTGTATGCAAACTTGGGTTAGGGATAATACTAATCGTTTAATTCGTTTTGATTCATCTCTTGAACCAAACGAAATGGCTAATACCAACCCACCGTTCTTCAAGATGTTTGTTACCCCACTAGAAATGCAATCCCTCTTGCATAAAACTCCACGAGGTAAATGGAACCAATTTTGAACCGACCGCATTTCATAAACATGCTTCCCAAATTCTTAGGAGTCGAAACCGAAGACGATACATCTTTATCTCCGAATTTGAAGAAGTTTGCCTCATGATTAAGATGAGGGACTTAGCGAAGATGCGATCAAACTCGATTTATTCCATTTGCCCTTAAGGACAAAGCAAAAATGGTCAGATAGCTTGCCCACATATTCCATCTCAACTTGGGGTGAATTTGTAGCAGTTTTTGAAAAAATTCTTTCCTATCCACAAAGCGGTCAAGCTTAGAAACAGACATTCAAAATTTTAAAATTGTCGGGAGAACCTTTTGGAAGTATTTTGACAAATTCAAAGATCTTCTTATCCAATGTCCTCACCATGGTCTTGAAAAGTGGCGATTATGCCAAATCATTTATGAAGGATTGGATTATTCTTCAAAACTTCCTTAGAGTCGATGTGTCAAGGGGATTTCATGAAGAAAAATCTTGTGAAGCTTGGGACTTCTTAGAGAATTTATCCGAGAAAACTATGCGGTGGGAACAACGTGATTCATCGATTACCCAATCCAATTCTAGAGGTCCTTCCTTAGAGTCAAACATAGCCTCAAGCTAAGATGGCTACAATTCTACGCAGTTAGAAACTTTAGAAACTAAAGAACGAGCTCCGGCTCAAATCAATCAAGTTTCTGCCTCAGGATGTCATAACTGTCTTTCCACAGCCCATGCTTCAGAGCAATGTCCACTCTTAGGAAATACTCAATCTCTAGAACAGATGAATGCTGCATTCCAGCATCCGATTAATGATCCATTTTCTCCAACCTATAATCCAGGTTGGAGAAATCATCCGAATTTTGCATGGAATCAGGGTAATTTCTCAGGAAATCAAAATTTCACTCCATCTTCAAACCAACAATTCCCTAGGGGCAACGCAGTTTCTTTCAGTTCTCAAACCAATTTTCCACAACCAAATCAGTCATTTCCAAATCAGTTTCCTCATCATCAATCTACAAATCATACTCCTTCAAATGTTGAGAAACGTCTTAATGTTTTGGAAAGGGGTTTGGAAGCCTTGATTAAAACCTCTACACAGACCACGAACTTGTTGACTCAAACATCTAACACGATGAACTCCTTTATGCAATCAACAGGACAAATTCTCAACTCCAACACTCAAGCCATAGCTAGATTAGAAACCCAGCTTGGTCAACTAGCTAGCGCTATGAGTGAGAGAGAGAAAGGATCATTTCCGAGTCAACCCGTGACCAATCCAAAGAACACGGGGTCAAGTTCAATTTTCCAAGATCAAGTGAATGCAATCCATTCACAACAATCAGGTAACCAGGTTAATAATCAAGTCCTTCAGAACGAGAGAATTACGTTGAATACATGCATCTTGAAGCCAACATTTGAAGAACCCTTTGTCAATGAGCTTAGATTGTTAGAAAATAGAAAACAACAAGATTTCATTTTTGATGAAATTTTTGTTAATAACGAATCTAAGTTCAAAAAGCATACAACCATTAATACCTACCTTCCATTGCTGCACACATCACTAAAAATCCTGAAATTTTTGGAATTTAAGCACATCAGTGATTATATCATTTTGAAATTCTTTAAATTTCGGGGTAGAATTTTCAGCAATAAGGTAGGATTTAATGTAGAATGTGAGCTTCTCATGTTTCATCTTTTATTCTACATTTTTATTTTTTGTCCCACAGTAATAATAAATTTATTCTTCTCTCATGTGAGAGTTTCTTATTTTTTTATTAAAAAAATAAATAAATATATAAATAAATAAAATTAAAAAAAAAAAAGAATAAATTTTTGGCTTCACCCCCCTTATCTTGAAGGTATTTGCAGAATTTTTATCATTGTTCGAAGTCGACCGAACAAATGTAAGTGCTTCCATTCTTATCTGTTTTTACTTTGTGCATAATAGAATTTGCATTGAGGACAATGCAAAATTTAGGTGTGGGGTGGGAATTAGTCATTTTATCTTTATCTTAGTTATTTTCCTCTTTTTCTTACCATTTTTTATGTCAATTTTTCTCTTTTCATCATAAAAATAAAAAAATAAAAAATAGTCACTTGCCAACTTAATAGAGTTGATTAATAATTGATCAATTTGATAGAATTTAAGTCTTCTAATCCTTAGTTAGTTCTATACTCAAGTTTACCTTTTATGACAACTCCAAATAAATTTCTTAAGAAATGATTTTAAGTAGTATACTTTACTTAAGTTTTAACTTAGATTTTTAATTAAAGTAATGGAATTTTTGCATGCCTAACTTAGAGTTGAAAATAATTTTTCAAGTTGTCTTGATCCAAATATTGTTCAGAATATATATACATATACACATATATATATTATACTAACTTAATAAAAAGAAGAAAAAAAAAATTCTCTTAAAATCATTGGTGGTTCTATTTTACTAAGCCTAAGTTGACTGAGTAATTAAGCCCGAGGAGTATTTCTATGCTTAATGACCTAAGCCCAATTGGGTTGGGATTCATTGGCCCAAAACTCGCTAAATGGTCACTTAGAAAGCCGATTAAAAGAACAAAACCACCAATGAATAAAGAGTAAAAAAAAAAAAAATCATACTAACCATGTTTTTGTATATAGTTATATTTGTATATGTTCTTGAAAAATAAAATGGATTAAAAGACTTGAAGTTTGTTTAAAACAAAGGGTTAGCATGTTCTTTTCAAAACTTTCAAATTAAATTTTTGAGTTAAACTTGGTTTTGTATAACTATAATGGAAGGATTTTTTAAGAAAATTACATTGGAGTTATGATAAAACGTTTTCTTGAGTATTAACCAACTTCAATTGGAATGTTTGAAGATATCAAATGAATTAATTATTTTATTAACTTCTTTAAATTTGCAAGTTGACTGAATTTTGTGGGTATATTCACTGTAAACCCTCACGAGACTACAACTCGTCCACTAGGGTAACCTAGGGGTTTAAAGGCTTGTTGTATGCGCTAAATACAACCGCGATTCTAGAAAGTGAGTTAGGTTTTCTTTTTATTTTCTTTGCTAGAGGACTAGCAAAAGCTTAGGTGTGGGGGTATTTGATTAGCACATTTTAATTACATTTTTATACCCTTATTACCTATGTTATATGAATAAACGATATTACTAATAATCATTTTTATCTTATTTTGCAGGTTAATAAAGAAATAATGAATAAAAGCCCAAATGACTCAAATTCTCTGAATTTCTACCAATATTTGAAGCCCAAATCGAAGACAAACCAAGGCCCAAGATACCAATTTGATCCAAGAGAAATTCGTGAAGAAAAATCAAGAAAAGACAAATTCGTTGGGAACCAATCGGTTGACCAACGGTTGGCCAACCGGCTATAAGGTTGGCTAACCTCGACCAACCGTCGGTTCCCAACAATTCGAATTAATGGTGGATTTCTCTTCCTTTTGGCTAGGTTTGATCCAATGGTTCACATCAACTCCGTTGGGCTATAAATAGGGGTGAAGGTGAGTGTTTTGAGTGTGAAATATTTTGTAAAACTCCATTTGGAGAGGAGGGTCACTCTTAATTGAGAGACCTTCCAAAATTGTAACTTTGTTACACAATAAATGAAATGTTTCACCCCTTCAATTTCCTTTCTCTTCTTCTAATCCAAGGACCAAAAGGAGGATTAGATTAAGATCAGGAGTTGTTGGTTTCTATTTTATTTCTTTTTCATTTTCTTCTTTACTTTCTTGTTTGTAGAATAGATTTACTTTCATGCAATTTACTTTCTTGCAATTTACTTTCATGCAATTTAATTCCTTGCAATTTACTTTCATGCAATGTATTTACTTTCTAGAATAGATTTTTCTTTCCTTTAATTCACCTTGAGGCTAGAACCCTCTAGGGAATTACCCTTTTCTAAGTATGGAGCTAATATTAGGTGGGATCCCTAGAGATTGTTTGAAACTAGCTAACAAATCCAACTCATTTTCATGAGATTGAGATAAGCTAAGTGGATCTACTCTAGATTCCTCATATCTTTAATTAATCCTCCATACTTTACCTTCTTTATTTTCCTCTTATCCTTGTTTTCATTTGTTTGTTATTTTCCTTTATTTTTGATTTCATTGATTTTCCTTTACTCTCTCCTCTCTCTCTCAATCTTGCTTTCTTTTATTTTGCACTTATTTTCTCTCAATCTCATATTCCTCCATGTGCATATAATCTCAAACCTAGTTTTGTTATTATGTGCATATAACCACCACCACACTCTCAACTTTATTTTTCTCCTCCTTGCACATAATCCACAATCCACTCTCTTTTATCTCTCCACATCCACTCTCACCATTTTCTTATTTTCATTTTATTTGAATAAACTCCTAATTGTCGCGAGCATAATTTGAGAACCAAAACTTGAGCTAAAACTCTCCCTACTTTCCGCTCCTCGGATCGATAATCTTTTATACTATAACTTGATAAGGGTTGTATACTTGCAACTAAGGTAATCACTCAAAATTACCCATCAAGTTTTCAGATTCGAATCCATGAAGATCTGAATTAGAGTTTTGATGATCTTCTAATCTTAGGGTTTCTCTTTCCTGAGTTTCTCTTTAGATGGGGATAAGAGAGATGAGAATGTTAACCCTAGATTAGGGACCATAACCCCATATATATAGGTGTTGTACTTTTACAATGTGGCCCCTCATCAAATTGTAATTACAACTTGGTATCTGCACATTTAGCCCATAACTTATTTAAATACCCATTAACCTAACTTGGTTGATCACTTTAGTGGGTTAGCCTTAAGTATAGCACTACACATTAATGTAACATATGTGCCCACAAATAGATTTAATTAAATTTAAATTGAACACAAACTCCTATTTAAACTCATCACTCTTCCTTATCTTATCTGATGTGGGACTATACTCACATATTAATCACCTCAACAATTTTCACATGAAGAGAAGGCACTTGATAGGTTAACAACATAACTTGATGTGTCTTCCAATTATCGTCTACTCATTTTAGAACTTTTAATGGAACTAAAACATTTCATGAACTTGTTCCCATATTTTCTTTGTCTTAAATTCTAGTAGAATTGTAGTTGTAGTTGTAACTCAAAGAACTTTCATGTATGTTATTTTTGGCATTATTTGTTATAGGAGCTACAACAGATAAGCCGACAATAGTTTCATCATGACCAACTATTTTACTGACAAAAGCAATTTATATTATACCAATGATCAACACAAAAGTCAATAAATTTCATAATATAAAACTAAAAATTATAACTTCAATCGCTTAACATGTTTGCAACCATTAGCCTCCGCACGTCTTTGTAGCATTTTTATTTTCTCTTCAACCTTGCTCCTTTCTTAATCATTTGATCAATAGTCATAAAATTTCCACTTCCATTGATATCAATAGAACTACCTTCAATACGCATATTTGCTTTCTGACTTATATCTCAAATAATAACATTATCCCCAATGTTTCAATTTTGAAAGCTAATCACAGGCTAAAATTTTAATGGTAACTAACTATAATTAGAACTATAAAGAATGAAAATACATGTATTAAAGGAGGGATCCAAACATCAACAAAACTATTAGCATTTTATTAAAAAGGAAAAACTCACTCGTTCTTATCTTTCCTTTTCTCTTTTTCTTTGATGTGGTAGGTTTATTTCAGGCCATGTTATTTGTACATATATTAAAAAGATTTGCTCCATGAGATTTTCTAAGTAATTAACTTTTAATTTTTTAGTTATTTAATTTCAAACTTTTCACATCCACATGATTTATTTCCTTTTTCCCCTCCATGTGATTTATCAGGTAATGGATTACAAAAGGTTTTTTTTCTCGGTGAGATTTTTTAACAAAAAATATTTCTATTTTTCCTGTTTGTTCCCTCTGTAAAATTTTCTCAAAAGATTATTATCCTTATAGTCTCATTTTGCCAAATAGACCCTCTTAGTTTTTTTTTACTTTTTCACTTTGGGTGAAATTTTTTAGGACATTGTCTCTGTGAAATTAGTGAGTCTATCTAAGGGTAAAAAAATAGAATAAATAAATATCATCTAAGGGGTCTATCTACCAAAATGAAACTACATTAATACCATAAGAAGTCTATTTGCAATTAACCCTTCTTTTTATATGACCAATTTTGAGTGGCGATTCTTGGGGGACACTATTTACTTAGGTTGTTCATCGCCTTTGGAATATATATGTTTAGAAATTGATCAATCTGTATTCTCTTTGTGAAACTTTTAGTTCGCTGTCTTGAAGCTGTTCAAAGAAATGTATTATTTGTTTATTGTGTTTGTTTTAGTTTATAAAATCACACCATCTACATGATAGGTTGCCTATAGACATGTTTTTTTAATAAGATCACACCATCTATTGGATGGTTTGCAATTTTATTGCTTTGAGAGTCATCTGAGCAGATAGACATGGTTTTCCTCTATATAAATTATAATTTTTGTATACTGCATAATGCATATGTTTCTTCTTATATAAATTTGCACATTTTAGTCCACAAGAAGCTGCAATCATCACGTTGAGGATTTTTCTTCAAAAAATTAACTTTATAATCTTACAGTTATTTTTTTGACTTTTATCTCAAATAACAACATTATCCTCCATGTTTCAATTTTGAAAGCTGATCATAGGCTAAAATTTTGATGATAACTAACTATAATTAGAACTGTATGGAATGAATATACATGTATCAAAGGGGATCCAAACACCAACAAAACCTATTGACATTTTACTAACAAAGACATGGATAAAGTTAACAATTATTAAGTAAACATCTTAGCATTTTATTAAAGAACGCATGGATGGCATAAAAATTAATCGATATTGCAGAAATTGTAGGAACCTAAGAATGCACGAAACTAATTAAATAAACCATAAAAGAATTGTTCAGATCCATCAAAGAAAAATACAACACTTGTAAAATTCAAACTTAACTACTTAAAAATGAAACTTAAAGGAAATCGACAGACGACATAAAATAAATATGTAGAAAATTAAAAAGAAAAAACTCACTGGTTCTTGGTTTTACTTTTATTTTCTCTTTGATGCGGTAGGTTGATTTCAGGCGGTGCTATTTATACACATATTAAAAAAGATTTATTTCCTTTTTTTATTTACCTCTGGGTGATTTTTTAGCTAATGGATTAAAAGAGTTATGTTTTTCTCAGTAAGATTTTTTAGCAGGAAAATAATTATTTTTCCCCTTTTGTTCCCTCCATATAATTCTTTTAAAAATTTTTATTTTTTCTTTTTCCATTTCCCTTATGTAAGATTCTTTTTAACATAACCAGTGTTTAGAAATTTCTTTAACAGAAATATTTATTTAGAGATAATTTGTTATTTAAATCCTATGTAGAAGATCTTATTTAAAATATTAATAGATATAGTTTTTAAACAAATTTTTATTCTTTCCTTTTCTGTTTCCCATACTTTAGATTTTCTTTAACATACAAATTTTTATCAAAAATAATAATCAATTTTAGATATTTGTTAAAATGTTAGTAGAAAATTTTTAAGATTTAATCAAAGATTTAACTACCAAAAAATAAATTTTAAAATCTTTTAAGAGAAATTTTTTATAGAGATAAATTTTAATCTAAATCCTATGTAGAAGAAGCGATTTTAAAATTTTATCAAAAATAAATGGTTTAAAGATATTTGTGTTTATAAACAATTACTATTTAATTTTCCCCTATGTGAGATTCTTCTTAACTAAAACTTTTTGGTGCCGTTTGGTAAAGGAATAAGGAAAAAGGGTTAAGGAGAAGGATTAACTCAGTTAACCCTTCACTAGGAGTTAAAAATAATTTCATTCCGTTTGGATTACATAGTTAATATGAAGGATTAACTTTTTATGTTTGGCAAAATAAGAAGGGTTAAGTATGTTAATCCCTCTAATTTTGTTAAAAATGTCAACTTTAACCTTATTAAAAGTAGGAAAATTCTAATAATTATGATACTAAGATACTTTAACTAAAATTTGCATTCATCGATCAATAAAACAAGACTCTCATTTTTCATCATTTAGATAATGATTGTTGAGAACACTAGTAAAAATCAATTTAACTAAATTAGAAAATTAATATTTTGTAGGCAACATCATTACACGTAACAAGAATCAATTTAAATGTATTTGGTATAAATAAATAGTATAAAGTATTTTTATGTAAAGTATTTTTATGTAAAGGGTTAAACCCTCTTAACCCTTCCACTAACCGTTGCCAAACGTGCTAATTAATTGTCTTCTTAAATCCTTTCTAGAAGATCTTTTAAAAAAATTTGAGAAAATAAATAGTATAAAGTATTTTTATGTAAAATTGTCTGTGTGATTTGTTAATAGTATTTTTAAAGATAAAATCCTTTATAAAATCTCATCAAAAATGTTAACTCAGAATAAATAGTATGAAGATATTTTTTTTATTATACTTTATTTAGAAATTTAGTTTTCCCATGAGTTTTATTTAACAAAAAAATTCTGAAGAAAATTGGTGGTGGGATAGAAAGGTATTATATGGTACTATGAGGTTTATAAAATTTTAATAGAAAACAAATAGCATAAAGATATTTTTTATAGAACAAAATTAGGTTTTCCTTTTTATTTCTCACTGTGATCTTTACAATAAAATAGATTTTTATGTAAAAATATTTCGTTACATTTTTAATAGTATTTTTAAGATAAAATCCTTTATAAAATCTATCTAAAAGATCTTTTAAAATGTGTAGAACATGCACAAAAACATGCACAAACAGGTTTTGGGGTTTAGTAGTCGACTACTAGGCATTGTAGTCGATTACTACCTTTATAGCAGAAAGCAAGTTTTGGCGGTGAGGAGCGAGAAGTAGTCTAATATGAGTTGTAGTCGACTACTATAACAACGAAGGTGTATTTCGCGTTGGAGTGCAGTAGTCGACTAATGCGTTTTATAGTCGACTAATCTAGTTCATTAGTCGACTAATATGAGTTGTAGTCGACTAATGCAGGCATTCAAAGCGGGAATTAGATTTGGAATTAAACCCAATTCGTTTAGAGCTATTAATAACCCCTAACCGATTGTTAGGGTAAGTTTTCAAGCGTTTTGGAGCAGCCTTTGAGAGTTTGGTGCATCTTTGGAGAGGAGATCTTTTGAGATTGAGAGGTTTGTTTTAGGGTTTCTGTGAGAACTTGTAATCCTAATTTGTATTCTCTCTTTCTATTAGTGAAAATCCCCCTCCTTACCCGTGGGCGTAGGCAAATTCCGAACCACGTAAATCTGTCTTTACTCTTTTATTGTGTTTTGGCTTTCGCTTTGCGGTGGTTTCTCTGACGGTTCCCTGTCCGCTAACAATTGGTATCAGTATTATTCGGATGGAAGTGGTGTAATTTCTAATTTGAAGGGTGTTGGTATTTCTGAGAGAAGCGGATTCAAAGACAAACAGAGGATGGCGTCAACCAAGAATCATCAAAGTGGGAAAATTCGAGATTGAAAAGTTCAATGGGAAGAACGATTTTTCTTATTGGAGGATGCGGATGAAAAACTTTCTAATTTCGCAAAAATTGCACAAGACTTTGGATGGAAAGGAGAAGAAGAACAAGGATATGTCGATGAGGATTGGGAGGAGTTGGATCTGGAAACGAGTCGATTATCCTATGCCTCGAGAGGGATGTAGCTTTCTTGGTAGATGGAGAGGAAGCGGTAGCGTGTGGAAGAAGTTAGAGGGTACCTTCATGACGAAGAGTCTAACTAACCGGATCTACTTAAAATCCAAATTGTATACTTGCAAGATGGAGGAGGGCTCATCAATCAGGAACACATCAACAAGTTTGATAGGATCATATCAGATTTGAAAGACATAGATGTTAAAGTAGGAGGCGAGGATCGAGCTTCTACTACTTCTGTCTCTGCCGAAGTCTTATGAGAACCTGGTGCAAACACTGAGGCTTGTGGGAGAAAATCTGAAGATGGATGAGACTAGAACGGCACTTCTAGCGGACGATCTTCGGAAGACTGCAACTAGTGACATAGCCCTTGCGATAACAGGGAACAAGCGAGAGTTGTTTGCAAGAGGAAGGAGCAATGAGCGAGGAAAAGGCAAGGGAGGAAAGTCTAGATCTAAATCAAGACCTCTTGCGGGAAAAGGATGTTTCAAGTCGCGGTGAAGCTGGGCATTTCAAAGTCGACTGTCCAAATAAGAGAGTAGGTGGAAAGAAGAACAACAACAAGACTGAGAGGAGAGAGGGCAAGGAAGAAGCGAGCTACGTTTCAGAGGAAGGGAGCGATAAGGAATGCTATGTCGTCACGGGTGGCGAGGAGATCTCCGGAAGTGGATACTTGATTCGTTTGCTCTTACCATATGTGTCCAAATAGGAAGTGGTTTACTACCTCTGAGAGGCATTGATGGGGAAGCGTATTGATGGGGAATAACCATGCTTGTAAGCAGTGGGGCTAGGTAATATCAAAATCAAGATGCATGATGGAGTGGTTGAACCTTGGCGGATGTGAGGCATGTTCCCGACTTGCGGAAGAATCTTATCTCGGTTGGTGCTTTGGACTCGGTGATTGCGAGGATTGTGGCGGAAGCGGAGTGAAGAAGGTTGTTCGTGGTTCCTTAGTAGTGATGAAGGGTGTTCGCCACGGTAATCTATATCTCTCGAGTCACAGCGGTGAGGGAGATCAGTGGTTGGAACTGAAGAAGTGGTGGAGACCCATGTGAGCACACGGTTATGGCATAGGCGGCTTGGGCATATGTCGAGAAGGGTCTAGTTACGCTTGGTAAAGAGGGTCTGTGAAGAATCTGAAGGAACCTAGCATGGATTTTTGCGAGGATTGTGTGTATGGAAAGTCACACAGGTCAAGTTCTGAGCAACAAGTCTAAGAGCGAGGGATACTAGATTATGTGCACACGGATGTTTGGGGTCCGGCTCGGACAACTTCAAGGGTGGTTCCGGTATTATGTCGTTTATTGATGATTATTCTAGGTATGCTTGGATTTACTTTCGAAGCACAAGAATGAGGTGTTGAGACATTCAAGAAGTGGAGAACAATGGTTGAGAACGAGGGCGGAAAAGAAATTGAAGACGCCGAGATCGATAGCGGATGCAGTATCTGAGATGGTGCTTTCAAGGAGTTCTGTGATCGGGGAAGGAATTGTTCGACCTCGGGCGGTCGAGTCTACACCGCAATGAGAATGGGGTCGCGGAGGCCGAACCTAGAACTGCGGAAAAGACGGTGAGTATGCGATCTTATGCGAGTTGGGCAACGAATGGTGGGCGAAGCGGTGGCTCTGACTTGTTACATTGTGAACCGTTCACCACATTCGACATTGGATGGTGATACACCCTATAGGGTGTGGTCAGAGCATCTGATTATGATAGGCTCAAAATTTTGGATGTACCGCCTACTATCCGTCAGAGGGAAAGCTTGAGGGCCAAGAAGGCAATATTCTTGGGATATGCAAAGGAAACGGCCGCGCGTGTGGAAGAAGTTAGAGGGTACCTTCATGACGAAGAGTCTAACTAACCGGATCTACTTAAAATCCAAATTGTATACTTGCAAGATGGAGGAGGGCTCATCAATCCGGAACACATCAACAAGTTTGATAGGATCATATCAGATTTGAAAGACATAGATGTTAAAGTAGGAGACGAGGATCGCGCGCTTCTACTACCGCCGTCTTATGAGAACTGGTGCAAACACCGAGGCTTGTGGGAGAAAATCTGAAGATGGATGAGACTAGAACGGCACTTCTAGCGGACGATCTTCGAAGACGAACTAGTGACACGCCATGGCGAACAGTGGAACAAGCGCAGGATTGTTTGCAAGAGGAAGGAGCAATGAGCGAGGAAAAGGCAAGGGAGGAAAGTCTAGATCTAAATCAAGACCTCTTGGGAAAAGGATGTTTCGCGCGGTGAAGTTGGGCATTTCAAAGTCGAGTGTCCAAATAAGAGAGTAGGTGGAAAGAAGAACAACAACAAGACTGAGAGGAGAGAGGGCAAGGAAGAAGCGAGCTACGTTTCAGAGGAAGGGAGCGATAAGGAATGCTATGTCGTCACGGGTGGCGAGGAGATCTCCGGGAAGTGGATACTTGATTCTAGTTGCTCTTACCATATGTGTCCAAATAGGAAGTGGTTTACTACCTACAGAGGCATTGATGGGGGAACTGTATTGATGGGGAATAACCATGCTTGTAAAACAGTGGGGCTAGGTAATATCAAAATCAAGATGCATGATGGAGTGGTTCGAACCTTGACGGATGTGAGGCATGTTCCCGACTTGCGGAAGAATCTTATCTCAGTTGGTGCTTTGGACTCCGGTGGTTGCGGGATTGTGGCGGAAGCGGAGTGAAGAAGGTTGTTCGTGGTTCCTTAGTAGTGATGAAGGGTGTTCGTCACGGTAATCTATATACTCTCGTGCACGCACGGTGATGAGATGCAGCCGTTGAACTGGCGAAGTGGTGGAGACCCATGTGAGCACACACGGTTATGGCATAGGCGGCTTGGGCATATGTCGAGAAGGGTCTAGTTCGCTTGGTAAAGAGGGTCTGTGAAGAATCGAAGGAACCTAGCATGGATTTTTGCGGATTGTGTGTATGGAAAGTCACACGGGGTCAAGTTCTGAGCAACAAGTCTAAGAGCGAGGGATACTAGATTATGTGCACACGGATGTTTGGGGTCCGGCTCAGACAACTTCCAAGGGTGGTTCCAGGTATTATGTCTCGTTTATTGATGATTATTCTAGGTATGCTTGGATTTACTTTCTGAAGCACAAGAATGAGGTGTTCGAGACATTCAAGAAGTGGAGAACAATGGTTGAGAACAGACAGAAAGAAATTGAAGACGCCGAGATCGATAGCGGTCACGAGTATCTGAGATGGTGCTTTCAAGGAGTTACGTGATCGGGGAAGGAATTGTTCGACACCGACGAGTCTACACCCACGCCAGAATGGGGTCGAGAGATCGAACCAACACCGGGAAAAGACAAGGAGTATGCGATCTTATGCGAGGATTGGGCAACGAATGGTGGGCGAAGCGGTGGCTACTGACTTGTTACATTGTGAACCGTTCACCACATTCGACATGGATGGTGATACACCCTATAGGGTGTGGTCGAGAGCATGCGATTATGATAGGCTCAAAATTTTCGGATGTACCGCCTACTATCCGTCAACGAGGGAAAGCTTGACGCGAGGCCAAGAAGGCAATATTCTTGGGATATGCAAAGGCGTAAAGGCTATCGCCTTTGGTGTACGGAAGATTCAAAGTTCGTGATCGCGAGGATGTTACCTTTGATGAGAAATCCATGATTGCTAGGGTCCAAGGATGATGGTGTTATGGCCGGTGAGACTTCTAAGTCTCGGGTTATTGAAATAGAACCTAAAGACCAACTAGGTTCTAATCGTGCTCAAGTGGGAAGTCGTAGATGATGAGTTTGGCGGGGAGGAGGTTCAGCAGAAAATACACAGCACTACAACAACAAAGCACTCGTGGATAATTTGGCTTCCACTAGGCCAGCGAGCATACAAGCAGTCTTGAAGGCTGGGGTGATCAACCTAAAGCACTATGGGCGGGCTAATATGGTTGAATACGACTCGGTGGAGGAGGACGAGCCGGTCTCCTTCAAGGAAGCTATTCGACAAGGATAGTGAGAGTTGGTTGGCTGCGATGGAGGAAGAGATGGAATCTCTTCTGAAGAACCAAACATGGGAGGTGGTCCCATTGCGTAGGAAGAAAAGCTATTGGTTGTAAGTGGGTGTATAAAAGAAAGGAAGATCTTTGAGCTCGGTGGTGTAAGATACAAAGCGAGGCTAGTGGCTAAGGGTTTTGCCTGAGAAAGAGGGTGTGGATTACAATGAGATATTTTCCGGTGGTGAAACATACTTCTATTCGGATGCTATTGAGTATTGTTGCTTATGGTGATTATGAGTCGGATCAACTCGATGTTAAAAGCGACCTTCTTGCACGGAGACTTGGATGAAGAGATCTACATGCATCAACCCGAGGGCTACAAGGTTGAGGATAAGGAGAATCATGTGTGTCGTTTGAGGAAGTCAACGTATGGATTAAAGCAATCTCCGGCGGTGGTACAAGCGATTTGACTCCTTCATCTTTGAAGCATGGGTTTTCCGGCGATCATGATTGTTGTGTTTACATTGAGCTTAGCGGAGGTAATTTTATCTATCTTCTTTGTATGTGGATGACATGCTTATTGCTTCTAAGAGCGGTGGAGATAGATAGGTTGAAATCTCAACTTGGTGAAGAGTTCGAGATGAAGGACATGGGTGCTGCTAGGAAAATCTGGGTATGGAGATTAGAAGAGAGCGGTAATCGGCGATTGTTCTTAGTCGGAAGGGCTACATAGAGCGGGTGATCGCGAGGTTCGGGATGCAAAGTGCTAAGTCGGTGGTGACTCCATTGGCTCCACACTTTAGGCTTTCGGTAATCAATCTCCCACTACAGCTGAAGAGAAGGCACATGGAGCGTGTTCCTATGCTAGTGCGGTTGGCGGTTTAATGTATGCAATGGTGTGTACACGCCGTGATATTTCACAGCGTTAGTGTGGTCGTAGATTCATGGCGAATCCGGGAAAGGCGACCGAAGCAATGAAGTGGGTCCTCGTGTACTTAAAGGGTACAGTTGATACGGTCTGCGGTTTTGGTGGAGAAACATGTCGATTGACGGGTTTGTGGACTCGATTATGCGGGCGATCTAGATAGACGGCGATCTACTACCGGTTATGTATTTAAGATACATGGAGCTCGGTTAGTTGGCGATCGATGTTACAGAGCTGATGGCACTTTCTACTACGAGGCCGAGTACATGGCCATGGCGAGGGAGTGAAGGAAGCATTGTGGTTGTGGGGTCTTCTAGACGATTTGGGGATTGAGCAGAAAACGCGGAACTTGTGGTGTGACAAATGAGTGCAATTCACTTGGCGAAGAATCAGGTTCATCATGCTCGTACCAAGCATATTGATATCGTATCATTTTGTGCGGGATGTCATAGAGGAGGTGATATTTCTCTCATGAAGGTGCACACGAATGAGAATCCCGACATGTTAACCAAGGTGGTCACGGTAGTAAGTTTAAGCATTGCTTAGACTTGCTTCATATCACTCTTGTTGATTTGCCCAAGAGGGCATGGCCCTTGGTAATGGGTAAGGTGGAGATGTTTTGAGGTGAACTACGGTGAGCTTGATCCGGTGGAGATGCGTGAGCGGTCAGCGGTGTAGTGGCCTTGTTGGATTAGCTGGATTGGTGATGGTGGTCTCTAGATGTTCTTGGTGTTCTTCGGTGTTCGTCCAAAATTTGAGGTGAATCAAATGATGTACGAGGTGGAGAATTGTAGAACATGCACAAAACATGCACAAGCGGTTTTAGGGTTCGTGAGTCGACTACTAGGCATTGTAGTCGACTACATAGAGGCAACAAGTTTTGGTACGGGAGCAAGTAGACTAATATGAGTTGTAGTCGACTACTATATAGCAACGAAAGGTGTATTTGCGTTGGAGTGCGAGTAGTCGACTAATCGTTTTATAGTCGACTAATCTGATTCATTAGTCGACTAATATGAGTTGTAGTCGACTAATGCAGGCGGTCAGCGGGTCTAATTAGGAATTGGTTTTAAACCCAATTAGTTTAGAGGCTATTAATAACCCCAACGATTGTTAGGGTAAGTTTTCAAGCACGTTTTGGGCGACCTTTGAGAGAGTTTGGTGCATCTTTGGAGAGGAGATCTTTTGAGAGATTGAGAGGTTTGTTTTAGGGTTTCTTTGTGAGAACTTGTAATCCTAATTTGTATTCTCTCTTTCTATTAGTGAAAATCCCCCTCCTTACCCGTGGGCGTAGGCAAATTGCCGAACCACGTAAATCTCGTGTCTTTACTCTTTTATTGTGTTTTGGCTTCGTTTGCGGTGGTTTCTCTCGGCGGTTCAGCGATGTAGCGCCAACAAAATGTTAACTTCGAGAATAAATAGTATAGAGATATTTTTATTATATTTTAATTAGAAATTTTTTTTTCCTTTTTCTATCTAAAATCCTTTATAAAATCTATTCTAAAAGATCTATCTAAAATATTCTATTTTTATTATATTTTAATAGATAACAAGAAAAATTTACGGAGAACATTGGTGGCGGGATAGAAAGCTGTTATATGGTGTCACATGGCTATCCCAATGGGCGCTTAATTAGTAGTATACAATAGATAGCATCAGGAGTTTAATAAATTTAAAAATAGAACAAAGAAATTCATATAAAAGTGGATCTAAAGGGTAGAATACCTTTATTATTTTCAAAACCTCCTAATCTTAATATTCAATTAATCAACAACAAAACTATCCATCAATAAGATTGTAGTGCAAAAGAAAAAGAATTGTCTTTTGTAATTGCATCATAAATTCCCATTAATAATTGATGTAGCGGAAGCGTAATCAAAAGAGATAGCTACTCGTTCTTGTACAAGCAAAAGCGACACAAATCCTAGAAAACACTTGGAATAGAAAACTTAAAATAATAATAATCAATCTAAAAATAACATAGGGCTCATCCCCTTATATAGGGTATGAAACAAAAAGACTTCCTAAAATAAAGAGACTACTAAAATAAAGAGACTTCCTAAAATACATCCCCCTTATATAGGGTATGAATAAAATAAAGGGACTACTAAAATAAAGAGACTTCCTAAAATAACAAGAAACTAAAATAAACCAAAATTTTCCTGCACAGCTGAGCTTGAAGACGAATATCTTTGAACTTGAAGCTTATCTGGAACTTATAATCAGTGTTATGTGTAGAGAACTTCCTGAGCTTTCCAAAAATATATTATAATAAGGATTCTATGCAGCGAGTCAAAAGATATTGTCCTCCAAAGTTGCATCTCGAAATCTATCCGAAATTACCCGTTTTGCCTCAATTGTGCCACCTTCGAATGATCCAATTTCACCAAAAAGCATCGGATATCGCCTCCGCATCATTCTCCCCTCCCTAAAAAAAAACTCTTTCTCGAGTTTGGCTGAAAATAAAATGGCATGATTGGGTGAAACTCAGTCAAATCAATAACCTTCTTCATCTTAAACTTGTTGCAGGTTCGCATAGGCAATGGTTGCTTGCGCAATTTATCCATGATCATATCTTTCTTATCAAACAACTTCAGACAATGATGCTTATCACCATTTGAACCATGCACAACAAGGAAAAAACCACCCTCTTGCGTCGCTAGTAGACCTGGTTCACTTCAACATGGAGCAAGGGTAAACTGAACGCTATCTCTCTGACAAGAGTATAAGTGCTCTCCTTGCTACAGTGAATAGTGTCAAGATCAAACGAATTGATCCAACTAATCTTGTGCCTATGCGGGCGCTCCTCCAATAATGCTATGTCATCATGTATGACCATCAATTTTTCGTCTAATTGCTTGATTGGTGCAATAACAACTTGATTGTCCTTTCTAACTTTGTCCATATTGCCACCTTGTAGCTTCTTTTTGTCTTGAGGCTCTAATGTCTGACCTTTGGCATTCTCAATTTTTATCTTCAGCTCTAGGTCCTCTTGTGAATGAAATCTATAGGTATAAATTTGGTTTGGTTCAGGCAACTCACCTGCAACATCCCTGGGGATTTGAGAACTTGCAGGAACATAGGTGTCTTTCACCTTTATGCTTGTGTTGTTCGAAGCATCCATCAAATCATTTCTTGTGGGATCATCAACTTCCTGTTCTAGGCTTGGTAAAGATTTACCATCCATCATTGTAGCAAAACTGAGATTGTCTTCCTTGGATTCCGCTTGTTTGGGTGCAACCTCCAATATTTTCACACCCATAGAAACCATACTTGACAGTATCAAGTTCTTGGTGACAATTTTGAAATTGAGAAAGTAAAATATGCTCGTAATCCAATGGTAAAAATGTGGATCGCAACTCTCTCTCCATGCGACACCAAGTACGAATTGCGGTTTGTGTTGGCGAATTCGATTGTAGTTGATCCCACCATACCGCAACACCACCCCGCAACTTGCAAGCCACCAAAGGAACCTTCTTTCCATCTGAGATAGATTGGATCGTGAAAACTTCTCAACATGGTTCAACCAACCTAAAAATTCTTCAATATCAAGATTACCCGAAAAATAAGGAACTTCCTTAAATCTTGTGTGATAATCCTTCAGATCTAAATTCTGATTGTCTTAATTTTGACGATGAGCATGAACACTAGCCCTAGCGGGTCGATCGCGGGGAACATCCCAGGCACGCACGTCATCATTGACTTCGTTCGGATCCCTCTATTCACTGCAGCAGTCAAGTTCCTCATAGCCGTGATGATTTCTTCAACACGTCGATCTAGGGTATCAACTCACTGCACAAGAGCAGGGGAAGGGTGATTAACTTCATTATCGTTAGTGGTCATAGTAGAAAATAGCATATCTCTGAATACCAACTGATGTAACGGAAGCGTAATCAAAAGAAATAACTACTTGTTCTCGTACGAGCAAAGCGGCACAAACCCTAGAAAACTCTAGGAATAGAAAACTTCTAAAATAATAATAATCAATCTAAAAATAACATAGGGTGCATCCCCCCTTATATAGGGTATGAAACAAAAAGACTTCCTAAAATAAAGAGACTATACTGAAATAAAGGGACTTCCTAAAATAACTAGAAACTAAAATAAACCAGAATTTTCCCGCGCAGCTGAGCCTGAAGATGAATATCTTTGAACTTGAAGCTTATCTGGAACTTATAATTAGTTTTATGTGTAGAGAACTTCCTGAGCTTTCCAAAAATATATTCTAATAAGGATTCTATGCAGCGAGTCAAAATATATCATCCTCCAAAGTTGCATCTCAAAATCTATTTGAAATTACCCGTTTTGCCTCAATTGTGCCACTTCAAATGATCCAATTTCACCAAAAAGCGTCGGATATTGCCTCCGCATCAGAGAGAGAGACTTGAGAGGCTACGACTAGATTTGAGACTGTAGATTAGAATTTTAGTGTTACTTATAATTATCCTTTTTCCATCTATACCGTCCATTGAATTAGATCCCTACAACCAGATTTGAAACCATAGACTAGAACTTAAGTGTTATTTATAATAACACTCATGCCATCTATATCGTTCATTGAATTGGATTTCATGATAGACAACGAAGGAGATTGAATGGCAAGTTTGCATAAAACTGCAGCATGTTTAGGAGAACTGAGATGACTTTGAAAACTTCAACGCCTCGTTTGGTATGCGGGAATGAGTGGGAATGGAATGCAATTCTAACTTCTCATTCATGCTTACCAAACATGATATGTTTTTGGATGCTAGAAATGACATTCCCACTTCTCATCAATTCCCACTTAATGTGGGAATTGCCATTCCCAATGAGTTATCAAGGAATTGATATTCTCACTTAAGTGAGAATGAAAATAATAAAATAAATACAGGATATGCCCTTCTTAAATATATTCTCACTTAATTCTCTAATCACACCCAAACATGAGAATGAGAATGAGCATTCCATTCCCACATCAATTCCATTATATTCCTACCTTCATTCCATTCTCACTTGACTCTATTCCCGCGTACCAAACGAGACGTAAGATAATGGGCCAGGACTCTGAAAGTCAATTCAAACATATTCTAAATATGAATAATTAATATTTTGAACATAAATATATCAAAGTTCAAGTAAAACATTTTTGACAATTTGGGGATTGGTTTAAACTAAGAATCACGAGCATCAAAGTTTATTCTCATACTTTTTAACAATGATCATAGAACAACAATGAACTAAATTTTGAGATAATTTTTTAATTTTAATCATCAAAATATTGATACATTCTTCCTTTGGTATCTTTTAACTTTTTCTTGATGTGCGAGTGGATTCAAATTTTACTGGGAGTTTATAATCTGTTACTATATGTATACTTTAAGCGAAAACTTTTAGCCTCAAACCTTCCCACAGATTGACACCTCAGCATTTCTCTTCTCAAATAAAATCGCCATGTGTCATTCATCCTAACCGTCCATCAACCCATAATTAAACAAATCTATTTAATTTCGGAATTAAATACCAAATCTAGTAATCATCACAATTCACAAAATTAAAAAACTATTTAATTTCTGAAATTAATTAAAATCTGGTAAGATTTTAATTTTCAGATTAAAATCCATTAAATTTCCACTTACAATCCGCCCTGTGTCAAATTAATATCTATTACAACATACTCGGAAATTATATACATCAAATGTTACAAAATTCAAAATTAAATACTAATACAAAGAATATATGTTGTTTGTATAACCGTAACTTTGATTACAAAAGATAATGTAACAGGTATTTAGAATTTGTATAGCTAGCAAATCTGGTAATCATCACAATTCACATAATTAAAAAATATTTAATTTCAGAAATAAATTAAAATCTGGTAAGATTAAGATTTTAGTTTACGGATTAAAATCCGTTAAAATTCCTGTTACAATTCGGCAATTATATACATCAAATGTTACAAAATTAGAAATTAAAATCTAATACAAATAATATAAGTTGTTTATATAGCCCTAACTTTGATTACAAAAGATAATGTAACAGGTATTAAGAATTTGTATAGCAAATATGGTAATCATCACAATTCACATAATTAAAAACCAATTTAATTTCGGTATCATTCACTTTAAAATATGGAGAATTTGTATAGCAAATATGGTAATCATCACAATTCACATAATTAAAAAACTATTTAATTTCGGTATCATTCACTTTAAATATATGGAGATAAAATTCTAAATATATGTTAAATTTGGAGATAAAATAATGAAAGATATTGTTATGGTAAGATATTGAGTATCTATTTTTAACAACCGCATATTATGATTTATGGAGTATCTTTTACAAAACTGAAATCATATCTTTTAAATCTTTTTTACGGAATGTCAATTTAAAAAATGTTATAACATCCTTTTAATTTCGTAACCAAAATATTAACCTTTGTGAGGAAAAATTATATTCCAGCATCCTATTGTTAGTATATCCATAAATTCGAAAATTTCAAAATGATATGATATGTAAATATTAGTCCGATTATTATTATGGTAAGATATTGAGTATCAATTTCAAAAATTTTATACCAGATAATATTGGAAATTTTGGACTTTTGACTATTATATATCATATATGGTATCTTTTGATATAGATTGATTTATTTACGGAGATAAGATAAGGAAAGATATTGTTATGGTAAGATATTGGGTATCTATTCTAAACAACCACATATTATAATTTATTCAGTATCTTTTACAAATCCGAAATCATAACAAATTTAATACCTTTTAACGGATTTGAAATTTAAAAATATCGGGTGATAGAGGGAAGATAATTTCCGAGCTTTTCACTATAAGAATCACTGATTCTTCAAATTTGGTATTGGCAGAGTTATATCATCTTAGGTAATAGTGTTTTCATTTCGGAATTCATTTAAAATTACAGATTTGTGTTCAGTTATTTTACTTTTAATTAATTTGTATTATTTACTAACCGAACCAAATTTCCCTCACTTGAGCATCGGCAAAGATTATTAGCAGTCATTGTTATTTGGTTCTCTCTTGGTAATGTTCTTTTAATTTTCAAAATTAATCTATTCTTTTTAAAGCACATCGGCTAAAATTTACAATGCGTATTAATAATGTTTGATCAAATGAATTCGAGACCTTGCTATAAATACTGTATGCCAATTGCAAAATGATTAATGCTGTCTTTGTTTTTCTTTCTGCACCAGAAATTTTTCTTAAACCTGTTGAATTTATTATTTTTACAATTAATTTTGTCCCTACAATAATGTTCTTATTTGTATCTATTAGCAACTCCTTGCTCAGTTTCACATATGTTGTATCACGTTGTTCTTGCAAAAGCCAACGACTCTTGGGTATATTTTTCGGTCACATCACTTTTATTTGGTCCCGGTGTTAACGAATTTTTGGTCAAATGGGACATTAATTTGATTCAGAGTACATATAGGTTAATAGACATGTCAGTTAGGTTGACGACGAATCAAACGGTATGTTAATTCGATTTTACTAGCAAACGTTATATTCATTTTCTTAACAACACGCAGGAAATAAATTGTGCAAGAATTCATTTGACGATTTTGCAAAATATCCTTAAAATTAATGTTATTAATTTAATACTGACCTATTCCTTTATATATCAATTCATAGATATATTAGTTAGGGTCACAATGAATCAAACGGCACATTTTTTATTTGCAGAGCAAAAGTTATAGCTGTTTTTATATAAACGCTTAGGAATTTTTGCTCTCAGAAATGAAATCTCCTGTTTGTAGTTTTCAGATTAACTGCACCTATTACTGAAAAAATCATTTATTCAGGTATATATAGGTTAATAGATAAAATTTCTATATGTTCTAGAGTACCTGTTTCCGAACATATCTGGGTGTTTGATTTTTGCAACCTCTGTATGTCTATATCTTTGTGTTTTTTTTGCAAACTATTTGTTATTTCGAGTAACCCTTCAATATATTATTTTGTATTGTTTGTAATTTTATTCACTGCAACTAATAATTTTACATCTTCATTCTGTTATACTATGATTGAAGGGTTTAACCAGGATTTCATTGGATTTCAATTCAAAAGGATATCTCGGATCGGTCAGACAACCTCTTAGTTAGATAGTTTAATATTTAATTTTTTATTTACATGAGTCATGTTTTATATTGCTTGATCAATACATTGAAAGCTCATTTATTCTTTTCATAAGAAATGATATTTATTGTTGACTGTTAAACTTCAAATTGGCCCTAATCCTAGAGAACCAAAAAATAAAATATTATATTGCTCAAAATAATTCTTGATTGAGAAATACGCACCTATCGGTATTAATCACATTAACGTATCAATACCAATTGTGATCTTTAGATATCTATATTAATCACATTAGCTTTTGTTGCATAATTCGTAATATTGCATTACGAAGATATTGTCTTATGGACAATATATGTATTGGCCGAAATGAAAATTTGAAAAAAAAATGCAAAGTGGCATGCATGCAACGTATGCGGATCATGAATGGGAAGAAGCCTGCGACAGAAATTAGTGAATCTGAGCTAAAATTAAACACTGCACAAAGATGCAAAGAAGCTAGAATGAATAGAAGGCTAATTCTTGAACAAAGAAGACAAAAGTGGAATATGGCATGTGATTCCGTTCGTTCTACACGACGACCTCTTCGAAGCATCAATGATTGTTATGTATCTACCAAAAATACATGCTTATATGTTAGATTATTAGTCAAATTTGTTTTGATAACTAAATCTGTTAAATTATAAATAATTTGAAAAATATTTCAAATTATTAAAATAACTACCATATTTATTAATAAGATTTCAATTATGATTTATTATATTTCAATTTTAACTTTATCATGATTTCCAAGCAATGATATATTTTGAACCTCAATTTGGGGGAGGGGGGGGTTTCATACTTCAGAAAGAGAGGTATGTCACTATATTATTTATATTCTATTGGGAAACGAGTGATTGGAACATGACGAAATGTTGCTGAATTGCGATAAGATCATGCTTAGCACGAGCTAAAAGACTAGTTCTAAGAAGTTGAGGAAACTTGGAGTAAATTTCATCGTGTTGAGAAGAAGTGGGCCGCACATTTCTTAATTAATAATTAAAGTATTTATTATCCAAACATTGATCGAAATCCAAAGGCCTGTATTACCCAGCTCATCTTAAAGATTTGAATACGCTTGCCCCTTTAAGTAGAAGGACAAAAAAGAGATTATTGGTTTTATTGCTCCCGCTTCCTCATCTGCGCTCGTCAAGCCAACTTAGCTTTTTGGGAGGTGAAACAGCGGTTGAAGGTATGCTAAGACAAACAATTATACTACTTGATTGAATTCTAGATTCAAAGATAAAAAGGAAACAAGAAGGGCAGTGAACAAATTCCATGGTATGTTGCATGGTGGGAATGTTGGAGAAAGGATTGAATTGGAAATGCAGCCACCGAGCTTTCATTGGTCAAGAGAGCTTGACAGGGGCTGTTATTGTAAGTAAGGCCTCACTCAATTCATTCTTTCGCCTGCATCCGTAGGTTGCGCTACAAGTCAAAGACGAGATCGACAAGCTACACAAAGCATTGTTCATCAGAGTTGTTTCTCTATCCACATTGGATGTCAAACATAGTGCCGGTTATGAAGAAGGATGGCCGTGTCAGAGTCTGCATCGATTTCAGTGAACAAAAAAAGCATGCCCTCAAGATGATTTTCCCTTGCCACACATGGACCTTCTGGTTGACAACATCATTCCCTTCGTATAGATAGCAATCAGAGTACTATACTTATAGTTCGATCCCCGAGTCTAAACACAATTTGTCGCAAGCGACTTCTGGAGCGCTTGCGCCCTTCTATAATGGAGAAATATGTTTTCGACCTTCTTCACTCACCCTGTCATTACCTACACTAGTGTGATTTCAACATAGGAAGTTGTAATACATTAACTTGGGGTAAATATTGTCTCTAAAATAATTGGGGAAAATGCATCAATAAGAATTTGAGTTTTGAATTTTTCATTGAAAACATAATTTAATTACCAGAAGTATGACATATACATGAGATTTTGAATCTGCAAGATCTATATCATAACAAAACTATACACATTTGGACTCATATACGGTTATCTGCCTAAATCATTAAGGCGGCAAATCGGAATAGCATCCAAATGAACAACTCTAGACATGATAAAATCAAACTTCTCATTCATATCTAGCTCTAAAGCTAAGATCCCTTGAGAAATTCCAAATCAAATCTATGTACCAATTGGGTTAGCACCAGCGGCGCCACAGACAACCCAAAACGCATCCCGAGACAGATTCTACGGGCCAATCTAAATGAGGAAAAAAAATGAAAACCATGACCCTTGAAATATCTAGGAGATTTTTAATCTGCAAGAATTTTGATTGAACAAAGATTATATATACCAGTTGGACTTATTCTCATTTTCTTTTTTATTCTCATAGTTTTTTTTTAACAATGACCAGTACTTCTAGTGCACGCTTTGCGTGCATGAATAGTACACACAAATTGTTAACAATAACTTAATTTTTATGAGTATCTCGCAATACACAAATTAATAATAAGCTATATAAAAACATTTTCTACAGTACATGTGTCAATCAAACTGTAGATTTATGGAGCAAATATGTGTGTGTCATGCGTAGAAGTACGTGATGGAAGAAGTTTTTACAATATAAGTAAATGATAGAAGAAACTGTAATAAGGAGAGCTGTAAGAATCGGTATTACAAAATAAAATGTATTAATTAATGTTCTTATCTTTATAATGAATAGCATAAAAATCTGTAACAAATGAATACAATATAGAAGTAAATAATTCAATATTTAAAGGCAATTAAAGAGATTTGCCTGCCTCAAATGTTTTTCTGAACATTTTATGTCAAGATGAAGCCATGGTTTTCAATGAACTTCAAGTAACTAAAATAAATCAAGGTAAGTCCATACAACCATAAAAAGATAATGATGCAATAAATCAAAGAAAGTGCAAATGTGTCGAGAAAATCACTTTTCATTGTTTGATTCCTTGTTTTATTTGTTTTATTGGTTGATGGGTTACAAATGCTGATATTGTTCACATTAAACGAAGGATATCGGATGCAAATCTCTATCAGAACTCAGAACAAATTAGGTTAGGAATATGGAATCGTAGGGGAGTTATTAAGTAGTGGGTGGTATGTTAGGGTTTTCTTTTTCGGTTTTTCATTTTTGTCCTTTCCATTTGTTTCAATGTATTGCAAATGTTGAGGATAATGCTTGAATTATTTGAAATCACGACTCACGAAGGGTAGAACTAAAACAGTGACCAAATGATTGGATTTTCTTTATTAATGGTAATAGATTATAGAACATGTGCGAACTAAGAGGGTGTTTGGCAAAACTTATTTTTATAAGCTTTAAATTATCTTAGCTTTTGTTGGCTTTTGGTTTTTATGATAAGAATTGTATAAAAACTTTTTTTGTAGAATAGTAATTTGTTGGGTTAAACCTAGCTTATTTAAGTGAGCTTATAAGCTAGTTTTAAAAAGCTGGAGTATAGCAACTTTTCAAAATGAGACTTATAAGCTAACTTATATGGTAATTTACCAAACAAGTAGATATGAAAAAGCTAACTTAAGCTAGTTTTACCGGAAAAAAAGCCCACCAACCCTCTTAGACCTTGTGACAATGTTTTTATTTTGGGTTACTCATTGCCTATATACCACAAAATCTTTCATATTTGCATATTTAACCCCAAAACCTTCATAATCATAAATGAGCTTTACCCTAAATCTTCAACTTTGAGTAAGAATCGCCCTAGTACTTTACTTAAATTACTAGAATAAAATTAAAAATATATTTAAAAATTACCATTCAAGTATTTTTAATTATGTTTATCTATATGTTAATTGAGGAGGAGCCCCTCCGAGGTCATCTTTGTGGTCTCAGCCAGACGACAGAAACCCTCAACCTTCAACGTTCCGTTCAAAACCTCCACTAGCGAATTTCTATTTTGCAATTTAAACCCCAAACTAAATGCAAAACTTATAAACTCTCCCCTCCATTAACCATAGGGTTTCGTTAACTGCATATCAATACAATGACCCCGATGGCGACCGCGGCGGGGATCTGCAACTTTCGCATGATTGAAGTATTATTTATAACGTTGAGAAAATTTCACAGTTGTGGAGGAATGGACCCAACGTTTTCTTAATTAATTAAACTATTACTAATTCTAACCATTGATTATAATTCCAAATTAAGTCTAGATAATACTTAATTCACTTTAAGATTTGGGCTCGCCGCCTAAAGGTTCTCACTCTATCATTACATATATATACATATACACATACACATACACACATATAATAGTGTGATTTGAACTTAAGAAGTTGTAATACTTCTAACTTTGGGAAAATCCACCAATAAAAGTTATAATTATGAAATTTTCATAGAAAACGCAATTTAGTCGCGGGACACATATATGAAATATCCATGAGATTGAATCTGCATGATTTTTTATCTAAGTTTCACGTCTTATTATGACTTTACTAACACATAACCTAAAGTACATCACAACAAAGCTATACTTATTCACGATAATTAGAATAAATTAAAAGGCGGGGCATTGGAGTAACATCCAAGTGAACTACCCTGGACATAATAAACCCAAATCTCTCATCCATTTCCAACTCAATAGGCAACATACCATGTGGAAGTTTCCAATCAAAGCAATGTACCAGTTGAGCTAGCACCAGCGGCACCACTAACAGCCAAAGCTCATCCGCCACAAATTCTACGGCCCGATCTAAATGTAAAAAAGTGAAAATCATGGCCCTTAAAATCTCTCGCGTATGAACTACTCCTCAGCATTGGGCCGGAGTCTGGATCTCGGGCCATTGCCCAAGAACATAACGTCATGTTCGAGCCAGCTGGGATATGATATAGCCCTTTAAGAGCAATATCGAGCCTAGTTCGAGGAGAAACAAATGCACTTAACCCATGGAGCCTAAGTGATTCCTTGATCACCATTCGATGAGGGCCCACAACTCTCATTAGTTCATCTTGGAGCTTCTTCATAATCCTAGGATGCCTTAAAAGCTCTGCGAAGGCCCAGTTAATGTCATAGAAAGTTGAATCTAGAGCAGCTATGAGTACCTCCTGCAACGAATTATCAAGTTAATTTCATATTTTCGAATGTTTTAAAAATAACTTGTGTTAAATCAATTAATAGAAATATTTATTGTATTGAATAATATTGGTTTTGTTGGTTCCATACAAATCAGAGTACATCAGTTGAAAACAACGATATTTTTTAGGTATTTAAACGACAGTATATTGACCATAAAACAACTAAGTCATTTAGATAGAAATTGTGTGAATATGCATGGTTTCCTTACCATAAGGATCACCTTGATGCTACTCATCTAAACTTATGAGTCCAACTTGCCCATATCATTCTTAGCATCCAACAAAACATCCACAAAATCATTCATCTTCTTCTGTCCCTTCTCCCTCAACATTAGATGTTGGTTGATGATCATCTCGAGAAAGTGACCTATCTTTTCTCTCACCACCGTTTTCCTCCTCCTGACCCCTTGAAGATTAAACAAGCTGAGGAAAGGCAAAGCATCATTGAGATTCGACGATCCGATAAGTCTCATCACTTCCTCAAAATGTTCACAGAATTTTGCCCCATCCATGCTTTCCTTCATTAACTTTCTTCCCGTCATAATTCGACATACTATGTCGCGAACAAACAACCACAGCTAATAAATATTCAACAAGGAAAGTGGGTTTAGTTAACACAAATAAATTAATTAGCTGAAGAGGATTAAACCCTTGACATGTATCAATGCATTGACTAAACGACTAAAATTTGTGGGTTTAATTTGATGTAAACTAGTCTGTAAATGATAAAAAAAAAAATAACTATTTTAATTCAATTGACATCAACTACATCTTTCTCCTCAAGCCACAACTTTCAACGAGTCAATAAGACTCTCAATCTCCTCCCTCTTAACAAAATCAAATGACTCAACCTCCGAACTAAGCAAATTATGAACACATAGCTTACAAACGTTACGCCAGTAAGTGCCATGCTCAGTGAAGGCAAACCCTTTGAAACCAAAGGATAAAATCTTTACAGCCTCAGTGGGAGGTCGATTGAAGATGGCAATGTCATGGTTCTTGAAGAGTTGTTCAACGAGGAAGGGGGGGAGATGAAGATGGTTGTGGTTGAGCCAAGTTTGAGGTGGATGATGGGGCCGTATGCTTTGGTAAGGTTGAAAATGAAGTGATGGGGGGAGGAGGTTAAAATGTGCAGGTTTCCGATGATGAGGAGTGGGTGGGGAACTGGTGGGAGACAGTTAGGGTTTCGATGGTAGAAGATTATGAGGATCATGATGATTAAGGGCGAGAGGAGGATGATGAGTGGGTATGCCATGGCTGAAGACTAAAGTTCGGATGATTGATGAGGTTTCTAGTGTGAGGAGGTAGGCTGAGGGAGAGATCACAATATAGGAAGGAGATCCACACCCAATCTTACCATGGGCGGTACCATCTATTTTCTCTATATAGGAAGGAGATCCACACCCAACATTTCGTTCTTCGAAAACTTACTCTTGAATTCTCTAATAGCATCTAGTCTTATCATTTTCTTTTTGCTATTTGGAAATTGACCGTGTTAAATGGAAGGGCCGAAATAGAATTATTCAGTTTGTAGGAAAGTAAAGGGCAACAGAGCAAATAGATAAGTTTGAGGGTAAATATGCAACTATGGATGACTTGATGGGTAATTATGCAGGAAAAATTAAATAGATAAAATAAACTCAAGTAACAAAATTGCTTGTAACATCTCAACCTGGGCCCGTTAGGTTGATAGAAGTAGAAGAATTAACAAGTAAATAAAAGAAGTAACTTTCGAATGATGAAGTATGAAGTAATGAAAATAATACTCTTCTGTTTGTTTTGCAAAATTTTAAAAGTAGTGGAAATAATACTTCTTCCCTTTCATTCACGTTTTTTATTTTGTTTATTTTATTTAGAGTGAAAATTTTCCATATAATAAAAAACTGATTTTGTTCCTAAATTAATGTAGATTTTAACTACTTCTGAGGTGCTTCTAATCATTGAGGGATGGAAAAAGATTTAAGAAGTAGAAGTGCCACATTGACATCACTTCATCATTTAGGAAAGTATCGAAGTAGCCTTTTAAGAAAAAATAAACACACTTTTTTTATCCAAAATAGCGTATAGCCTCCACTTCCTTTACTTCATCTACTTCATAGTTAGTTCCGTGGAAACAAACACACCCTAAAGTAGTACACATTTGCACGAAGTATAAACTAACAAGGTACAAAAGAAAACACATATAAATCCTCTCCACTATGAATCCATTAAACTATTGTGATAAGCATGAAACAATTACTAATTTGTAAAGAAAACCTAAATTTAGCTTAGAAAGTGAACACAAATTATAATAATTCACCACAAAAATTATGCAAATTAGTTTAATAAGATATGCTAAACTGGAGCCAAATAATAAATAGAAGCAAAGAAAAACAACAAATTGCCATTTATAAGAATTTATATAGCATCTAGAGTTTAATATAAATCTCAAAGAGAATGAAGAAAATCTTACAAATGGGGATCCGAATGATAGAATTCCTTTCTTATTTTCCAAAACCTCCCAATCCAAAATTTGATTTCATCACCAACAACACTATCCATCATCAAGAGTGTAGTGTAAATTAAAATACATGTGTTCTCTAAGAGAATCACAATTTTTCATTAATAATTTAGACAATATAAACGTAGATAAAAGAAAAAATTTGGAGGGGGAGAGAGAGAGAGTTCTTGCCGGTTAAAACCCTAGACTAGAACTCATGTTATTTATCATCATCCTCCTTCCATCTATATCGTCCATTTTATAGGATCCCACGGGCGACAGTGAAAGACATCGAATGGCAATCTTGTAAATAATTGTGATATATAGTTTTATAGCGAATGAGATAGTTTTGGAAACGTTATGAGAACTGGACCGAGACATTTACTTATATTAAATGGTAGAATATTTTCAATCGTTGACCATTATATATATCGGGATATGAATATGCGATCTGACTTACATTTTATTTATATTTGTATACTAAAAAAATTTAAAAAATACATCCATATATGTATACATAGGTTACCATTTGTGCATCAATCGCACATATCCATATATTTTGATACATATTTATTCACTGCTTTTAAATCAATCTAACTCCGAGGATAACCCCTATTGGATAGGAGTAGGTTCCACTATTTGCTAATCTTTGAGTTCATTTGTGCTACTTTTCTTTTAATTTAACGTGCAGCATTAGGAGTAACTCACAGAGTAATTTTAGCATTTAGAAGAAGGTTAAGTTGTGTAGCCCTTTCACATTCATACTTTCATTATGTCTAATAGATTTGCTTGTGTTGTCGGGTGCATTTTTTATTGCATTATCATTTCTACCATTTTATCAGCTTTGATTTAAAAGGCATTACTTCTCTTCGGAGTGTATTCCTCTCCAGTTCAAGCTATTATTACCTAGTGGCTAGTGGCCAATTTTGGAGCAAACATGTTAATAATTGGCAATCAAAGCTTCCACATTCACCAATATCTAGACAAACATATTCATAGTTTGCATCTTTAATTAAATTTAACTAAATTTACATCAAGGTTCCAAAGAAAGAAACTCCAAAATTTGCTTTGTTAACGAATTCTCTCACAAAATAGCCATCCGACATGTAGCATACATCCAAACCGTTCAAAGCGAAATAGAAGAACCCATGAACTATTTCATTGCGCCACATAGTCCTAGATACTAAACACCACTCCACCTTGTTGGATCTAAAATGCAAGCCTAGAGGGGGGTGAATAGGACTGCTACCATTTTTTTGCTAAAAACATAAAATATCCAGCGGAATAGATAAATAAAAGCGAGCGATGATAATTAGCCACAAAAAATAACCAACCAAAGACACGCAAAATTATATGGTGATTCGGATAACAATCCTACATCCGCTCTTTCTTCTCACAAAAGAGCTTTCTCTCACTATACCAAGAGTTCTCCTGAATCACAAACTTGATTTAGTAGACTTACAAGACTACATCCTGGAATCTATCCGAAACCAGTCGTCAAACCTAACTCTCCACAATGAGTAACACCTAGCCCTAGGTAAACCCAATTCCTCAATTCATCGGCTTGAGTACACCGTAAACCCTCAATTCATACCGACTTGAGTACGCCATAAAAAGAAGTTGAAACAAAACCAAACATTCACAAGTAAGCACAGAAAATATGAAAGATCTTATAGCCGTTTTGATAAACAAACCGTCCTTCGATGAATCTACGTGTAACATGATGAATGTAGATGGTCAAAATATACAAGCTCAATCTTGTACTGATACTCAATATGGATAACACAAGTGGATGCCCGTGGGCTAAACACTTAATCATGTCAGAATGGCCCAAACATGAGCCATAGCGAAGCTCACCTAAGTTACATTAAAGCTCGCTACCAATACCAAGTCAAAGCGAAGCTTCAGGCAAAGTTCGCCCAAAACAAACTTCACCCCAATAGCCCATGTGGGCCAAGTTATCCATACCCCAAGAGAAGTGGGCTACCCACATTCAAGCGAAGCTCACTAGATCAAACTTCATCCATGGCCCTCGCGAGCTTCGCCCCTAACCATTATTGGCAAATCTCGCCATTGACCATTTCAAGAGCTATTTTTGTGAAAACGATTCTCTCCCATTATCTCCTAAGTTAATGGCCACTAAATCCACGGTCATTATCTCTCTCTCTCTCTCTCTCTCTCTCTCTCTCTCTCTCTCTCTCTCTCTCTCTCTCTCTCTCTCTCTGTGCCTATAAGAGGAGGGGAGATTGCTCATTTTTGGGCACTTAGAATTTGGTATTTTATCTAGCTACCTTGTAACTATCTACCTGACAGCTATCTACTTAAAGACTTGACATCTTCAAAAGAGCCTCAGAAATCTTCAATCAGTAGAAGACTTAATATTTTAGTCGGACCGTCAATGAAGTACGAGATCGACGCTCCATCGACACACAGAAAAGGACCCAGGCTTAAACAAAATTTTCTTTTTCTTTTCTAATCTTAAAATTGTAATCTTGAGTCAGTTGTAAGTTTAAGACCCAAAACAATGAAGAATGGTGTAGATGATGAATCCAATGGCAACTTTCCTCACTAAAACAATTTGAAGATATTGTGCATGATGAGAGAGAGTTTGTTGAGGCTCCGGGGTCAAAACCTTCAATAAAATCTTATCTTCATTCAAAATCCTAGAACTCTCTCTTCTCTCTATCTATTTCAATGATATATAGCTTCCGATAGGTCAGAAAAGTGATATCCTAAATGTGGTAGATTTTGGAGATCAAAGGAATGACGAATGACTGAGATTAAAACTTAAAATCTGCAATTAGCCGACTCTACCATCGATGGGTTCATATTAACCATCGATGGCGTCCATCGATGGGTTCCTGTATCTATTGATGAGTTGAAATTATGTCTCTTGAATTTTATCAATCGGTTCCTATAGCCATCGATGAGTCCCTGCTTACCATCGATGGTTCCATGGTTGAAATCAGCTTTCGAGCTGATTTTCACATTGTTTCTCCTCGTACACATCTTATACCTGCATTCATCTATACTATATCATCTCAAATATTTATTAGAACCAAATGAGTGTTTGTTATTACTCAAATAATAGCTAATTTACGAACTTCGTCCTAACAATCTCCCCCTTTTGATAATAACAAACTGAAAATTTAAAATACCTAAATACATGCATTTTGAGATATATAAATAGCAACAATAAGCATAAATGCACTTTCATGCAAAAATAAATAATATACAAAGCTCCCCCTAGATTCATGCATTCACGAAAAGTGTAATCAAACACAGGTATTGAAAAACTCCTCCTAAAATAATGCATCGAGTGTTTCAAAATTTCAAAATATCAAAAACATGAAACCACTTAGACAAAAACTCCACTTATGCAAAGATCATCACATTTTTAAATTTCACTACCAAATTCTTCCCCTTTTGTTATTACTAAAAGCAAAAACACACTAATTGATATACTGCAAATAAAAAAATTTTGGATAAAAATCATTCAAAACATGTACGCGAGAGAAAAGCACATTGGTTCACACAAAACTTTATAAAAAATAGCACAAGAAGTTAAAATTTAATGACAAAACACATGAATACAAGAGAAAAACACGTAGAAAAAGCACACACAAAATATTAAATATCAGTGTTAAGTGTGTAAAGCATAGCGAAAAGACTTAATACTAGTTCATTAGACAAATTTAGGTATATCAAAGTGAATATTGAGAATTTAATATGACTTGAACTATCTCAACCTTAGATACTAATGACCAAAGTGTCACCCTATTACCTCAACCATATAGAATTTAGGAGGAAGAACGATATTATTTGGCGGGCGATTCATATCATCTTTAAATATAACATATATTCAGCACTGGATGACTATCTTTTAGTATATGCATAAACACAAAATGACAAAACACATGAATACAAGAGAAAAACACGTAGAAAAAGCACACACAAAACATTAAATATCAATGTTAAGTGTGTGAAGCATAGCGAAAAGACTTAATACTAGTTCATTAGACAAATTTAGGTATATCAAAGAGAATATTGAGAATTTAATAAGACTTGAACTATCTCAACCTTAGATACTAATGACCAAAGTGTCACCCTATTACCTCAACCATATAGGATTTAGGAGGAAGAACGATATTATTTGGCGGGCGATTCATATCATCTTTAAATATAACATATATTCAGCACGGGATGACCATCTTTTAATATATGCATAAACACAAATCCACGAGTGTGGATCTTTGACCATCTTTTAATGAATACACTCAATTTTCTATGGATTTTATAAGTGTGTGGATCTGATCATCTTTTAACAAACACACTCTTATTAATTGATTGATATTTTAAACAAATGCACTTTTGTACATATAAAGATAAAGATTTGTGCATTAGCCAAGTCAAGAATAAGCTCAAAAATACTTGATATAACAAAAATATCTATAAACCAAATATAAGACTCTCTACCACTATTTTACATCACAAAACATGATAAGTATACAAGTAGGTGTGTGAAATTACTACGTGAAATATCTCATGTAAACAATGTGTTATGTAATCATCACTAGTCATTCGTGTACAAAAATAAATACATATAGATTTGAAAAATCATATGTGAACCGGTGTGACATAATCAAGCTTATAAACCAAAAGATAATATCATCTGAATTCATCTTGTAAAAGCATATACATAGCCATGTCCAAAGTTTCTTTTTTTATTTTTAAAGAAAACAAAAGAAAAAAAGAAGTTTTGTTTTGTTTTTGATTAAAAATTGAAAAGAAATAAATCTAAAACAACCCTAAAAAAAAAATCAAGAAAAATAAAAATCCAAAATATGTACATGCAGAAGAAAGAGTTATAGAATATAACTTTATCTACCCTTTGAAAAGACTTGCTGAAACAAATGTTTATGCAAGTTGTGCTTTTGTAAAAACTCCCACTTGCATAATGAGATCCTCTTTACATGTATCAGCAACTTCTCATATTTTCTTCTTCTTATTTAGGCTAAGGAACATATTCTTGTCATCTAAATATGCCTTGAACAATCAAAACAGATATTGTCTTGCTCCTTAGCCTTCATGCCCACCTATAGAAAAGCATAAAGATGTGATCTAGGTATCCACATACGTTCATGTTAGTTATTATTTATGCTTTTAGGTATCCAAATCTACTTAACTGTTTTAACTCTATATTGTATTTGACAAAAGAAGATTGAAACTTTTATGTTTTTCTAGATATGAATAATTAAGTCCAATTTTAGCTTTTGCAAATCTTTGATCGGAAAGGACAATGTTTAAACCTTTAGAACTCAATGAAAATTTTTTCACAACCTTTTTAAATCAATATTTTTGGACTGAAGTTGTTCATTTTTCGAAACTATGGTAGTGCATCTAGTTTTTTTTGAAAAAACTCACATAAATGCTCATTTACCCTAGCAACTACTTTTTTATTTTTCAGTTAGTTGCATGGATAAATCGAATTCATTTATCTATACATGGAACATTGTATACATTCAAAGAGATATTTTCACTTGCATAGTTAGAGTATTCAATTCTAAAAAAGATTTTTAATTTTATCACTCAACAATTTATTATTCTTCTTTAAACTTTAATTCACCTTTTAACAACTTCATAATTTTCAGCAAGTTTTTCAAATTGACCCAACATTTCATTATATTTAAAATATAAATCATCGTATGTTGGGTATACCTCACTATCAGAGCTCTCATGTTCTGATTCATCCGAATTACTATCTTTAGCCATAAGACAACAATGTGCTCTTTTATCATCATTGCTCAAGCTATTCTCCGACTCATTCCAAGTAGTTGTTTTAGAACTTTTACCCTTTCCTTTATAATTCTTTTTGTTCAGCGAGCAATTCTTCCTTAAGTGACCAGGTTTCTTGCACTGAAAACAAATTGGTTCAGAATTAGAATTACTAGAATTATATTTATTTACCTTGCTTGTGTAGTGTTCCCGTTTGTCTTGCAGGAATTTCTGACCATCCTTTGATTTGAGGAAGAATTCCTTTAACAATTTGATCAACATGACTATATTCATCATCGGAACTTGGCTCTATTTTATTTTTAGATCTGAGTTTCTCCTTTTTGACCTTCAAAGCTAACAACTTCTTCTTAGTGTTATCTTCTAAATCATCTTCTCTCTCTTTTAATCGCACTTCATAGATGAGAAGATTCCCTAGAAGATTCTCAAGAGTTAATTTAGAAAATTTATATAATTCTTTGATAGTCATTACCTTTGGTTCTCAATCCCTAGAAATAGAACAAAGAATTTTTCTCACAAGCTCCTTGTTGTCATACTCCTCCCCCAAAGCTTTCGACTTGTTCACTATGTCAATGAATCGGGTGAACATATCCTAAATTCTCTCCAAGGCCTTCATCTTAAAATTCTCATACTTACTCACAAGCATTGTAAGTTTCGCCTCTTTTACCTGTGAAGTTCTGTCTTGAGTAACTTTTAAGTTCCCAAATTTCCTGCATAGTAGAATAATTGATACATGGTTAAATTCTTTAGCAGTTAAAGAACAATAAAGAGCATTCATAATTTGCATTTAAAGAATAAATCTTTTTATCCTAAGCGGTCCATTTATTCAAGGAGTGACAATGGTAACCTCATCTACAATGGTAGTGGGTTCACTATAGCCATTCTCTGCACTATTCCAAGCACCATAATCAGTGGACAAGAAAAAGACTCTCATACGCGCTTTCCAATAGGTGTAGTTTGTCCCATCGAATAGCAAGGGTTGGTTAACTACATGTCCCTCATAAAAATCCATTGCGGCGGTCAAACTAGACATCTCTACCCTAGGTTGTGAATTCTAAAGATGGGTGACGAGGCTCTAATATTATTTGTTGGATCTAGGATGCAAGCCTAGAGGGGGGTGAATAGGGTTGCTACCGTTTTTTTGCTAAAAACACAGAATATGCAGTGGAATAGATAAAATAAAAATGAACAATGATAATTATCCATAAATAACAATAAATCAAGGACATGCAAGATTTTATAGTGGTTCGGATAACAATCCCACATCCACACTTCCTTCTCACGAAGGGGTTCATCACTATGCTAAGAGTTCTCCTAAATCACAAACCCGATTCAATAGGCTTACAAGACCGCACCATAGAATCTAGCTTGAAACCAGTCGTCTAACCAAGCCCTCCACAATGAGTAACACCTAGCCCTAGCTAGATCCAATTCCTCAATTCACCCCGGCTTGAGCACACCGTAAATCCATAATTCACACCGGCTTGAGTACGCCATAAAAATAAGTTTGAAACAAAACCAAACACTCACAATTAAGCACAGAAAATATGAAAGATCTTACAGCCCTTTTCATAAACAAACCATCATTCGATGAATCTAAGTGTAACAAGATAAAGAACGGGGTAGATGATGAATTCAAGGGCAACTCTCCGGAGATATTGTGCTAGATGAGAAAGAGTTTGTAGGGACTCCGGGGGTCAAAACCTTCAATGAAATCACTTTTCAATTCAAAACTCTAGAACTCTATCTTCTCTCTATCTCTTTCAGTGATATATAGCATCCAATAGGTCAGGGAAGAGATATCCTAAATGTGGTAGAGTGTGGAGATCAAAAGAATGACGAACGGCTGATATTAAAACTTAAAATATGTAATCAGCCGACTTTGCCATCAATGGGTTCATGTCGACCATCGATGAGTTTTTGCAAACCATCAATAAGTTGAAATCATGTCTCTGGGATTTCATCAATCAGTTCCTGTAGCCATCGGCCATCGATGACATCATCAACCATCGATGAGTCACTGTTGCCCATCGATGGTTCGATGGCTGAAATTAGCTTTCGAACTAATTTTCGTGTTGTTTCTCCTCGTACACGTCTTATACCTGTATTCACCTGTATTATATCATCTCAAATATTTATTAGTACTGAATGAGAGTTTATTATTACTCAAACAAGAACTATTGTACGGATGTCTTCCTAACACATATGAGCTCAAGAATGCCGATAGTGATGATACTAGTAGGTAGTAACGGGTTGAGGATTCAAATTCAGTGTGTAGTTAAAATGGGATTTGGTTCTGCATAGGTTGATTGGTTCATGTTTCTAGGCTCTAGTGTAAGTCCAGGTTCAGGCGACCTTTTTGCGCTGGTGCGTCAATTTCCTCTTCAGGTTTAGGTTCAGTTCCAGAGATTGGTGGCTGGATTTCATGTAGGTTATTCGGGTTAACTTTCCTCTAGAACGTAATTGCCCAACTGCATTCAACACGTGCACAAGTTCTTTCAAAGATTATTGATTCTACAGAAAGCTAACAGTACAGAGGTGACAACAGAATAATGTGGAAAACTCTCAATAATTTTATTCGTTTAATTAACAAAATCAATCAAGAAATTCAACAATTGGCATGCGTCATGATCATGAATATAACTTGTTGATGTAGGAGATCACACAGTCAATAATCATTGTTGGATTATTTTTTGTATAAGTAGAGTCCGCTCTCTCTTCTAATGCCCGGTTGGGAAGAAGTTCGCCTGCACTAGAAAAGGACCTGTGGAAGGGCAGAGTTGGGATCTCCGGTCACCTCTCTGATGATTAAGTTAGTATGGGTATTTTGGTGAATACAAATATCAAAAATAGTAGTAGAGAAGAAGTCCCCTGAGTTAGATCACTTACTTGTTCTATTGTACAGTTCCCTATTTATATGGAGAGTAGGGGGGCATTTTTATCTCTTTGCTTGGTAAGAAACTGAAAAATGAGTCAGCCCTACTTCCACGTGTCGATCGATGATTGGACAAATGTTTTGTTGATGGGTATGTGTAGGCGGCTCGTCGGATTGCCTTTACAGGTGTCGGGTGCAGATTGGCTCAAGAGTTAGTGTTGTTCCCTCGTCATTAATGGATTCATTAATGGAATGGGATTAGTGGCCTTCTTGCGAATATTTGAGTGTCTTAATTACTGTGAGAGATGGAGAATTTAAGACACTGATCATGCATTTAATGCGATATTGACGTATGGTCGGGACCAAACTTCATGCAACCGTCGCTTGGGTTAAGGGCACAAGCTAATCGAGCAGGGGGTGATGTCGAGCGTCTAAGGGAACGACTAACACCGCCATTCGCGTCGTCAATAAAGGCGGGGACCGAAGGGCGGCCCGACCACCACCATTCGTCCATGAAGGCGGTCGGTGGTATGGCTTGCTAATTAGAGTAGGGGAAGTGAGCCGTCTGTTTGACTTCGGCAGTCACAGTCATTCTAATAAATCAATAGATTAAAATGCTCATTTGTTTGATATTGGGACTTTTCCCCTTCTAATCCAGAATTAATAGTTAAATAATGTTTGAAGAATCAAGATTAAGAAAACATGATATGTTAATTAGAACTCGAAAAGATCTAAATTGTGAAAATAAGATGCTCACATATGGCATGAAGCAATAAGAAACACAGTCTTGTTCATGAAGAATATAATTAACAAAACCAATCAAGAATAAATGCAATAAACAAGAAAAAACTGATAGAAGAAAGGAGATGAATAATGAGAAGAGATGCAGTTAAGAAATTGAGCAATGGGCATGCATACTGTATCATAAGGGTTTAAAAAGAAAAGGCAAGGAAAGATCATCAAGAAAACTACTCTACAATTTAAGGTTATCAAGTAAAAGAGAGAAAACATAATATTTATTGTGTTCAATAAGATACTACTCACTATCATGGCATCAAGCAATAGGGTGCATAATTGTGTCTAAAGTGATATCAAGAAAAACTAACAAGCAGAAACACAACGTAGCGAGAAAATCAAATCCTAACCAAAAGACTAGAATCTGACCATCATGCCTCCATACTTAATCAGCTGCTTCGACTCCTCAATCTTGTACTCGTGCATCATCCACTCCGTTTTCACCCCTGAATCAAGCAGACTGACGCTACTTAATAGGTATATCTGGCTTAATGAGCTTCGAAAACCAAACATCTTGCAAGTACACTTGAAAAGCGCAGGCGCACTTAATGCTGAATGCAAAGAAATGCCTTGGTGGTGAATGCCGCTCTTGATAGCAACCTGGCTATCAACACCAAAAGCTATTTTAAGAAATGTATTTCCAAATACAAGTACCAACTAACTCGATAATCCAGATATCCTAGAGCAAAATGCTATCCAGTCATCCATTTATTATTATTGTAGTATCAATTAACTAATTGATACTCGATAGTTCGATACTAGTCATCTGTTTTTGCTATGTTTTTAGGATCTGAATGATGTGAATGATGATATATACTCTTGGTTGATGGGATGTTGGTAGTGCGGTAGTTTTAGTGTTGTGTAGTTTGATTGCTGGTATGGATTGCATTGGAATTGGATGGGTATATATAATGCAATATTATTGATAATTTCTTGTCAAGGTATCAGTTTGGGTTGCTGTGCTTATTTTTTTCCCTCTCCTAATATACCATTTTTAGGTTTTCCTGTGGCTTTCTTATTAGAGAACGAATAGTTATGCTCAGTATAAACTGTGTGATTATGTTCGCGATGCTGGCGGTAATGTTTAAATTCCGTCGCCACTCTCTCCAAGTTTGCTTGCATCTGGGCTTTTGAGTAGAATTTGTCATAAACAGTAAGAGGCAACTAGACTTAAGACTTGACATGACGTTGAAAAATATTAATCCTTTTGTTTGTCATGGAAGTTCATGGTACTTGTTGATGTTGGAAATTACACAGTCAATAATCATTGTTGGATTAATCTTAGTACAAGTGGAGTCCGCTCTCTCTTCTAATGCCCGGTTGTCCAGTTGAGGAAGAAGTTCGCCTGTACCACAAAAGGACTGTGGAATGGCGGAGTTGGGATCTCCGGCGATCTCTCCGACGATCAAGTCAGTATAGGTATTTATAAATATCAAAAACAGTAGTAGAGAAGAAGTCCCCTGAGTTAGATCACTTACCTCTTCTATTGTACAGTTCCCTATTTATAAGCAGGGTAGGAGGGTGTTTATGTCTCTTTGGCTGGTAAGAAACTGAAAAATGAGTCAGCCCTACTTCCACGTGTCGGCTGATGATTGGACAAAGGTCTTGTGATTGGTATGTGTTGGCGGTTGCGTCAGATTGCCTTTACAGGTGTCGGGTGTGGATCAGCTCAAGAGTTAGTGTTGTTCCTTCGTCATTAATGGGTTCATTAATGGGATGGGTTTGGTGACGCTTGCCGCCAGAATGTTTCGAGGTGTCTTAATTACTGTGAGAGGTGGAGAATTTAAGGTATTGATCATGCATTTAATGCGATATTGACGTGTTGTCGGGACCAAACTTCATGCAACCGTCGCTTGGATTAAGGGCGTAAGCTACTCGAGTGGGGGGGGTGATGTCGAGCATTTAAGGAACCGACTAACACCGCCATTCGCGTCTTCCATAAAGGCAGCCAACCATAGGGCCGACTAGTACCGCCATTCGAGTCATCCACAAAGGCAGCCGACCGGTATGGCTTGCTGGTTTGAGTAAAGGAAGTGAATTTTGCTTGACTTCGATGACGATGCAGGTCATTTCAAATCAATAAATCAATGGACTAAAAATGCTCATTTGTTTGATATTTAACTTTTCCCCTTCTAATCTTGAATTAGTAGGTAAAAACGTTCAGGACCATAACAGTTGGCCCCTTTTGCTTGGAGTCGGCTGGAGCCGAGTGCGAGCGAAACAAAGATCCGAGTTCTGAATGAAAAAGTGGTGTATTCAGGGAGAATCGTGAAGGTTCCCATGATGGGACGTGGCTGACGTCAGCGGACAGCTTTTGGCTGCCGATGCTTCGTTTCCTGAGCCCGATGGTAGGCCTTTCTGAGTTGAAGTGGGCGGTTTCTTGATTTGTGGGATGACGCTTCGGGTTTCGAGATTTAATCCCGACCGTTGATCGGGAGATAGAGCGGCGATCATGGGCAGGTTAATTACTTGTGGGCCCCTCTATAAATACAAAAATGAAGGGAGGATAAGTTCTACTCTCTGCATTTCTCTGAAAAAATCTCCGACGGTCCTCCGGCGATTTACTCAAAGCATCCTCCATGGATTCCGGTCGCCTGGGCTAGTTGAACAAGTTTCACTCAAAGATGGCGAAGCCGGAGTCACGGACCTTTCAGTTTGACATCCCAAGGAATTCAAGCGGGCCCATGGCGATGTCGACTCTGTACATCGGCACGGTGAGGGGATGGCCCCTCTATACATTAAGCATTTGGAGTGCGGTTTACGGTTGCCGCTGCATCCATTCCTCCGCAAGGTGTTTGATGCGTTGGGGGTGTCTCCAATGAAGATGAAGCCCAACTCCATTGCCATACTGGTGGGCTTCACCATCATCTGCTCTTGGCTGGGGATTAATCCCTCAGTGAATGTGCTGAGGCATCTGGTAAGTGTGATGATTTAGAAAGTGCCTCACTACCACCTTCAGCCGACAGGGGAGTTCAAGATCGTTCTTGGCGCTCCCACATCGAACAAGGGGTGGAAAGAAGGTTCGTCTGGGTGGAAGGAGGCGACTCCAACTTGGGCTGTTCAGATTGGCCTGAGACTAAAGAGAGGCTTTGGAGCCAAAGTCTCTGTCGACTACTCAGAGATGAGAGTTAGAACAAATCCTTACCTATACGGGGCCGCGGAAGATGGAAGTCCTACTCGATAAGTAGGTTATGCGGCTCCATGGAATCTCGTCAGTCCCTCCTACCAAGCGGGATGAGACGAGAGCCCACAACCTAACCTTTGGAGGGATGGTTAGCATGAGGGTTGCTTCAGAGCCGGCTTCTGCCGAAGGATCCCCTGAGAAATCTCAAGAGGGGGTACTAACCAGGCAAGCAAACAACATCGATAAGAATCGATCCCTGAGGGAGCTGTGTCCCCCTAAGGGCAAGACGAGACGATGGTCGTGGGTCGTGAAGAGACGACTGGGGGCATCGCTCCAAGCATTGCTTCTGGCTTCCGAAGGAAGTGGTAGAAAAAGACCACTCAAGGTCCATGGGGGCCAAGACGACTGGGAGAAAGCGAAGCAACTCCCATGGAGATGGAGTCGTCTGAGTCTGAAGAAGGGGTTATTCCTCGGTAGGCCCATGTTTTAAAAGCTGGCGAGGAGGCTGGTGGGCCAGGGCCGGTCGGGAATAGGAGTTTCAAGCTCTCAAGCGGAGCAGTCTCGCCTACAGGGTAAAGAGCCGGCTGGAGACAAGGAGAAGGGTTTTGCACCGACAAGATGGCCCTCTCCATACTATATGGTCGAGTCTGAAGTGGGGGCTTGGACTAGGTGGCTGATGCAGTAATAGGAGGCTCCCCACTAGCGATTCGAGGAAGAGCCCGATGCAGAGCATTGGTATAACCCTACTAACCATATGGATGTTCGCTCCTCGGTGCTCAAGTCTCGTTATATGCAGGCGAAGGCTATAGAGCAGTTCAACCTTCCTGGAGATGAGGAGATCCTAAAAACGATCCCTGATGTGGGTCTCCATGTAATCCTTCGGAGTTATTTGACTCGAGGGTGTCTTGTGGAGCAGGAGATATATCATCGCTTGGCCTAGGGCCACAATGCTTATGAAAAGCTTCATAGGATGCGTGAGGCCCAAGGAGTTGGCGAGAATGATGAACTTGATCAAGTCGTTAAAGATCTCTCGACCAAACAAGCTGAGCTCGATGACTAGCGCCGAGAGATGGAGGTGAAAGAACAATTGATCGCAGAGCTTAAGGCATCAGATGCAAGAAAGTCAGCCGAGATCCAAGAGCTTAAGTAGAGACTCTAGGGTAGTGATGGAGGTGTCGGATCAATTAGCAAGGCGCTAAGGGAAAGGGATTTAGCTGTGACGCAAGTTGCTCTTGAGAAACAAATTGCGCAGCATGCCAAGGATCAGTTAGAGGAAGAGTCGGCTACTAAACGACAGCTCCTGGACGAGTGCGCTCGACTCAAAGAGTCCTTGCGCATGGCAAAAAATAGGGTAGGATATTTGGAGTCCAACGATTATCAATCGGCTATTGTTGAAAAGAGTCGACCTGCGATCATTAAGGAGTTCCGTCAAAGCGCCATGGGGAAGATCGAAGTCGCGTTAGCCTGTAAAGCCGGATACGATTACATGGTGGCATAATTACTCGCTGAGTATCAGGAATTCCCTGACCGGCTCCAGTATCCACCCAGTATTGCCAACTATATAGGCCTCCTCTCCAAAGTAGAGAATGCAGGAGGAGGCTATAATGTTGAAAGAGGCGAGGGCGAGGAAGAGCCAGAGGAAGAGGTCGGCGTCTTGGTGGTGACTCCAGTGACGGCAAAGGTGTTGGTGAGAACTCGACTAGGAAGAAGAGCGATGAGGCGGCGCATGATATTCCATCGACTCCTCCACCTTCCACAAACGTCTCCCTGCCTCTGACTCTTGGGGCTGACATGGATCTCTCTTAGCTTAAGCTTAGGGACTCAAAAATATAATGTATTTTGTATTCTTTCGTGTATATATTGAAGAAGATATAAATAACAATATTCTTTATCGATCGAATCATTTTTAATTTTTCTGTGAGTTTTAGTGTTATGTTAATAACTCAGTTGTCTTAATGAGTCGAGATACACACTATCGGTGTTTTATTGAATCTTTTGCTTCTCTTTTTAGGATGTTGACATTAAATTCATAGAAGATGTTGGATTGAAATAGTGCCTAACTAATTTGGAGTCGGTTTTCCAATTTTTAGCATTTTTCATAGTTGTCGGTTTGCTGGGACGACTGGCTTAAGTCTATTGGGCCCCAGATAACTGGTGAGTTTGAGTTCCAAGGTGTGATTGGAAGGATTCACTGTAGAGGAAGGGGGATGACGTCAGTTGTACTTTAGCTGCCAGTGTCGCTTCGATTTCTGCGCGAAGAGACGTGGGGTATTAAAAGTGGGTGGCGCTCCGATTTTCGTAAGGCGGTTTGAATTTCAAAATCAATCTGGATCGTTGATCTCAGAATAGATGGGCCACCCAAAAGTTTCCACGCATGTCCTTTAGAAGCCTATAAACATCCCTTCTTCGTTAAAGGGGGTTTCTTTACGCAGTCTAAAAATTTTGCTTCCCCTTTCTCTATTTTACTTCTAATTTCAGAGCTCTTTTCAATGGCTGCTTCTTCATATGCCTCTGTTGACAGGCTTAGCATTCTCGCTTACATCCATACAAAGATGGAGAGCGATGATTTGGAGGGCCTGCACGAGAAATATGACATTTCGACGGTTTTCAAGCTTTCGTTGCCGGAAAAGAGCGTCTGCGTGTTGAGCCGCGGCAGACAAAGGCGCTTTATATGTAGTCCATATGGAATATGGGCTACGTCTGCCCCTCCCTCCCTTTGTGAGGAGGGTTTGTGAGCGATTGGGGGTTTCCCCAATGCAATTCGCTCCTAACACCATAGCGACAATGATGGCGTTTCTGGTGATATGCCATCGAGTTGGGGTTGAGCCGAGTGTCCGGTTGTTAAACCTAACAGGTGTGTAAGAAGACTACGAGAAAGATGCTCATTTTTTCTTCGTCAACTTGGGCGGCAAGTTGGTGAACATCCCGATTCCAACAAAGATTGGAAAGAGAAGTTCATCTGGGTCTTTGGAGTCGGCCCGATTCTTGCTTGTCGCTCATGGCTAGTGATTGAGAAGGAGGCGCTAAAGCCTATCATTCTCTCAGCTAAGGAGCGCCAAGATCTGGAGAAGATCCGATGTTATGCTGGGTCTCGTGACAATAGCAATTTGTTCGAGAACGCCTCTCTCAGAATGGCGGGTCTGTCTTTTACTCTGCCGACAGAGGCTGATAAGGAGAGGGTGGCAGTTTTAGTCAAAGTCACTCCGAAGCTGCCTAAAGACTCAAAGGGCGAGTCCCCGAGTTTGACTAAAGCCGCCGCGTCTCAAATGCCTCTAAATAGGGCAAGGACGGTGTTGTCGGCAAAGGAGGCCGAACTCTGGGAGAAAAATGCTGACGAGATGGCGGCTATGTTAACGGCACCGGCTGCGACTTCTCAAGCCTAAGGGCCTGAGAAGAAGAAGGTGAAGAAGGCTAAGAAGTCAACCCCAAGGGAAGAACTGGGGTGCCACCTCGGATTTGGTTGGGCGACTGTAAGGGATGCCCCAGTCACCGGCGAAGAGCAGGCTCCAAAGCCTACTTCCCCATCGCATTTGCCAGATGAAGCCAACATCATAGATGAGTCTTCTAGTTACGACAGGCTTCCCAGCTAAGGCGCAGAGATCACGACATGGGGGCCCATGTCGAACAGACGGTTATTATGGCTCCTCCTCCTAAGCCGACTAGTAGACCGGGTAAGGAGTTGGTTGCCTCAGATGAGGCGGCAGTGGAGGCGTCTCCTCATTATACAACTGAGGGTTTCAATCTTCAGATACCTTTTTGTCATAGAGTTGCCAAAATTGGCAAGCCAAGGTGGAAGGAGCTCCGGGCGAAGCTTATTGGCGATCTGCAGGAGGGCTACTCGTCTAAGAGAGAACCCTCTGAAGTCGATAGGTTTGTGCCGGTCGCTTCCTTCATAAAGAAGATTCCGTCTTCTATCGAGAAAAGCTCAACTCGTCACCGCCGACCAATTCACCCTCCCAAAAGATTTGGATTTGCTGAAGGAGGTGCCGTCAAGTGGTTTGCGCCTGGCACTTCAGAGTTATCATATCTGGGGGACTCTAATCGGGGAGGAGCTCTTCGATCGTCTCGACCACCTGATGCAAGTCTCCGACGAGCTGACCGGAGAGCTCGCCCAGGAGAAGAGAAACCGAGAAGGAGCGGAGAAAAGAATCGCGTCGAGGCGGAGAAAAATGGGGTCGACGCTAAGTGGCCTCATGAGCTGGAGACGAAGCAATCCACGATTGCCAATCTTCAGACTCATCGCTCAAAGCAGTCGGCCACTATAACAAGGTTGAAAGAGGAGATAGCCAAGCTTGGGGCGGCAGTGGAGAGTTCTCAACGGGAGGTTACCGAGCGGGAGCGACGGGTAGAGCAATTAGAGGAGAAAGTTGAGGCTGAGAAGCGTGAGAGACTGCTAGCCAAAGAGAATGTTCGTAGGTCAGAAAAAAAATTACCGAAGACACCAATACTAAACACTATCAATGAAGGTTACAAGGCGGCGACTTTCCGCGACAACAAAGGAGAATCGAAGCTAATATCTCCAGTACAAGGATTACAAGTTGACAATCCTTGTGAAAAGAATCAGTATTGATCTCTTCAAAGCAAAACGCTGGGCGCACCTCGCTTCCATTCAAAATGCGGGACTCATCCCGGCGTTTCAATTCAAAATGCAGACGTGGCCCGCTCAAGCCCAAAACGCTGCACATGGCCCGCTCAAAGCTCGAACGCTAGAAGTTTTCACCGGCCCAAGTTCAAAACGCTGAGCTTTCACCGGCCCAAGTTCAAAACGCTGAGCTTTCACCGGCCCAAGTTCAAAACGCTGAGCTTTCACCGGCCCAAGTTCAAAACGCTGAGTTGTCACCGGCCCAAGTTCAAAACGCTGAGCTTTCACCGGCCCAAGTTCAAAACGCTGAGCTTTCACCGGCCCAAGCTCAAAACGCCGGAGCGCCATGGCCATGCTCGAGACCAAAATGCGGATCTCAACCCCGCGTCCTAGTCCTAAGCGGTAGCGAGGATCATTAAAAGCAGCGGGTCTTTGGCGTTTTGTTATTTAAACTCACGACTTAAGCGGCTCCAAAACCGTTTTCCACGATTTGAGGGCCACGAATCACGATTCTAAGGGTTAGTTACACCTAAAACCCTATAAATAGCGAAAACTCAATTTGGAGAGAAGGGAGGATTGAACTTCGATTAGAGAGCTAAGTGTGTGGAAGAAGATTGGAGAGTTGAGCACTTGAGGAGTGAATCGACTCGAGAGAGCTTGAGTCGCTTCAACATCGCCTTTTCTTCAATTTGGCTTGGTCTCCAAACTTCGTGCGAGTTACAAAACTTCGTTCTTGGGTTATCAAACTTCGTTAGAGTTAGAAACTTGCTGCGAGTTCTTAAACTTGCTTTGCAAGTCCTTTTCAACGTGATTCCACGAGCAACAAGACGGTCGGATCGTCCACGGGATACAAGGCTCAAGCTCCTATCGCCACCGTGAAGAACCCAGTTTTAAACAAAAGGAAGGATCTCCGTTGACCCTTCCTTCTTTTATAAATCGGGCAACCGATCGAGGAATTTGTAATTTCTTTTATCTAAGTCGGTTAGAGAGATTGCATTGAGAGAGTTGTATTTATTCTTTTAAAAATCAATTAGAAGGGATAATATTTGTTTCTGACTTTAATTTTCCTCATGAACAAAGTTGGCGACTCCATGAGGAAGATCTCTTTCACCGATGAAGAGGTGGTGGCGCAATCCGACGTCAAGCTCATTGGGACGGTGTTGAAACTTCGACCAAGTAGGGGTTCGATCAAGCCAAGTTGAGGAGGCACTCTCCTCCGGATCCCTTAGCCCCAGGCTATCGCCAAGATCCACAAAGCCTCTAAGGAGACCAAAGTCCCTTCGCTGCCGTGGCTAACTTGATCGATAAAGATGGTGATGTCGCAAAAGCCTCAAATCAGCGAAAAGGAGCGCTACTCGAAGAACACAGCCCCAGATGGCCAATCGACCAACCAGCGAACTTCCGTTTGTGAGCCAAAGCGATCGAGCCGGCGTTTCTTTACGAGAATGCAAGCCTCGCGTTTATGTGCCGAACACGAGCCTGCATAAAAGCGGGCTGAGCGCAACCCTCAATGGCGCGTTTCACAATCAAAGCAGCGGTCTCAACCCAGCCGCTGCTTAAACGCCAATCTCGTGTTCGCAGGGTTGCACGCGATCCTCGCGCCCCTCACATAAAATGCGGTCTCAACCCCGCTCAAATGTTCAAACGCCAACCTCGCTCGCCAGGGTTGCACGCAAACCTCGCCCCATCCCGCTGGTCTCAACTCGCTCAAGTGCTCAAACGCCGATTCGTGATTCCAAGTGCCAAATCATCGCGATATCGACGCCGCCACATGCGACTGCCGCCGGTGTTTGACCGATTGACAAATATCATTTGGTCCACGAACAACGACATTCTCACGGGAAGGAGACTTGAGGTCGAATACCTTGGAGTCACTTCTAACATGATCGGAGAGCATCATCAATCTCTATCCAACGAGCCAAGGCAAATCGGTCCCCAGCTTGAAAGAGGCTTTGAATGACTCGACGGAGTTTACCGACATACTGACTTAACAGGATCATATCCCGTCAACTATCAAAAATTGGCTAAAGGTGGAGTCGATGATGAGCATTGACCATCGCGAGAATCTCAATCCTCTAGTTCTTTCGTGGAGCATGTGAGCTGGCTCACACGACGAGAATGCCAAGATCTCAAGAAGAGGCTCGAAGAGCATCGGGCTATGATGCAAGAAGCCCTCGCGACATCACAACAAGAGTCCATCGATCAACTTCGAGATATGATAAACCAACTTGTTGCAGATAAGGCTCAAGTTCACATGTTAGGCTCAACACCTCAGCCGGAATCATCACGGAGGAGGAGTCAATCCCCAAAATAGAAAGAAAAAGTGAATGAAGCTCCTGATCAAGAAGCCCATCACGTAGAATCCTCCTCTAAAGAAGGAAGAGAGGCCGAAAACGAACAAAGTCCTCAATCGGCAAAAATGCAAGAACTGGAAGCCCGCCTCAATGCCATGGTTAATAGGTGCGAGCACCAAGATCAGGGGGTTGTCAGACCGTATCCTGCAGAATGGGATACGGTTCCTTATCCTCTAAAATTCAAAATCCCGACGCTACAAGATTTCGATGGCACGGGATCACCGAACCAACACATCTACCATTTTAAGTCACAGACTAGGAATGGAATGTCAAACGATGCCATAACAGCTCGTTTGTTCATTGGCACCCTCAAGGGGGTTGCCTTTGAATGGTTCATGAAGCTGCACGCATGATGTATCGAGAAATGGACGGATTTAGAGACTCTTCTGTCCGCGATTCTTTGAAGATGACACGGAGATCACTGTCACTTCTCTCCTTGCCATTAAGCAAAGGAGGAGAGCCTATCAAAGTCTTCGTCGAGCGGTTTGAAGCATGGCTCTTCGATGCTCGGCAGGTATGACACGTCCTGCTTCATTGACACCGCCGCACAATTTACAAACCAATCTCCTAGCTTCGAATGGGGTTGCAAAATATCGCTCCTAGAAAGAATTAGTCTCCCTGCTAACAGTGGGCAATTATTGCTAGGATTGAAGTCAAGAAGAGGAGATCGATTCAAGACCCGCTATTGATGACCCGGCTCTAAATGCATAGAAACTTCGGTTAGTATCAACCTAGGATAATTCTGAGGCGTCGTCGATTTTGTCAAAAGACATCATGTATCCCATGATCGGGTTGATTATCTGTTATTTTCGAGTAGAATAATAAATTCCAAATATTGTCAAGTTAATAAAACACTTTTGACAATGTAAGCACCTTTAACGCAGCACTACTAAAATCAACTTATCAATCCTCTCCAATAGGATGATAAGTCTATAAAGTTGCTCAAATCGTAACACAATCGTCGGTTAACAATGCACCTCGACAATCAACTTATCAATCCTCTCCAATAGGATGATAAGCCCACAAAGTTGCTCACATCGCAACACAATCTTGTCATGTTAACCTCACCTCGACAATCAACTTATCAATCCTCTCCAATAGGATGATAAGCCCACAAAGTTGCTCACATGTAACACAATCCCACAAGGTTAAGATTAGCTCGCCTCGTATTAGCAAGACGACTTCTCGACAATCAACTTATCGACTCTCTTCAATAGAGCGATAAGTCCTCAAAGATTGCTCGATGCAATGTATCCTTGTCATGTTAACCTAACACCTCGACAATCAACTTATCGACTCTCTTCAATAGGCGATAAGTCCTCAAAGTTGTTATTAATAACACCACAATCCACGCCTCCTGCGTGTGGGAATTTTATCGAATCCTAAGTAGGGGTAAGTCAGCGCCTAACACCGTTGCCGGTTTAGTCTTTTACCGTCGAAGACACGGAATTCAAATTTGGGGAATTTTATCTCAAACCTGCGAGATAAGCCCGCATCTAATACATGCGGCCGGGTAGTCTATTCCTCGCGAGAAAGACGAAGCCTACGTATTCAACATCGTAGCATTAAGCCTAAAGAGTTTTATTCTTTTAGCACAAGCGTCACATCGCGAGCGGTTTAGATAATGCATGCTAGCCCGATTCAAGCGGTGTCGGTAAAGGCTCATCAAGTCCGTTGATGGGCGGGGTTGGCGATAACCTAAAGTCAGCGCCTAACACGTGTTGTCGGTTAGTCTCTTGCGGTAAAGACAACAAAGTCTACGTATTCAACATCGTAGCACAACGCCACGCATGGTAACTCTCTAACATCAACTTATCGACACTCTTCAATAAGGCGATAAGTCCTCAAAGTTGTTCAAATCATAACTAAATCACGACAAACAACTTATCAATCCTCATCAATAGGATGATAAGTCCTCAAATTTACTTAAATGCCAATCAACTTATCAATCCTCCTCAATAGGATGATAAGTCCTCAAAGTTGCTCCGATCATAGCGTATCTTCATCAAGTCAACACTATACCTCGATGATATAATCAACTTATCAATCCTCCTCAATAGGATGATAAGTCCTCAAAGTTGTTCAAATCATAACTAAATCACGACAAACAACTTATCAATCCTCCTCAATAGGATGATAAGTCCTCAAAGTTGTTCAAATTACAACACAATCCTATCAAAATCGTACACATCCTCACGGAGTTTGATAACCAACTATCAATCCTCCTCAATAGGATGATAAGTCCTCAAAGTTGTTCAAATCATAAGTACCTAATTTTATCAAGTTAACTCCACACCTCGATAAAATCAACTTATCGACTCTCTTCAATAGGCGATAGGTCCTCAAAATCTTGTTCAAACCACAAGCCCCAAAATCCTTGTTCACACCACAAGCCTCAAAAGTCTTGTTCAAACCACAAGCCCCAAAATCCTTGTTCACACCACAAGCCTCAAAAGTCTTGTTCAAACCACAAGCCCAAAGCCTTGTTGGACCACAAGCCATGTAAGCCTTGTTCACATCACGGGCCTTAAACCTTGTTCAAATCACGGGTTTCATATTTTGTCCCCGACAAAACCTAAACTTATCGACTCTCATCAATAGGCGATAGGTCCTCAAAATCTTGTTCAAATCATAAGTACCTAATTTTATCAAGTTAACTCCACACCTCGATAAAATCAACTTATCGACTCTCATCAATAGGCGATAGGTCCTCAAATCTTACTCAAACCACAAGTACCCAATTTTATCAAGTTAACTCCCCACCTCTGATAAAATCAACTTATCGACTCTCTTCAATAGAGCGATAGGTCCTCAAAATCTTGTTCAAACCATAAGTACCCAACTTTATCAAGTTAACTCCACACCTCTGATAAAATCAACTTATCGACTCTCTTCAATAGAGCGATAAGTTCTCAAAAAATCACCATCAAGTTAAAAAATTCCACCTCTGATGATAAAACCAGTTTATCAACTCTTTGCAATAGAGTGATAAGTCCCCAAAAGCTTGTTCAAACAACAAGTATGAAAGGCAAAGTTAACAATATACTTTTGGCACCTTAAAGAAAAGTCTAAAAGACTTAGTTGGAAATGTGGGGTTCATCTCCGCGTTTTATTCATAAAATGCGAAGGACCACCCCCGCGTTTCAACACAAAACGCGAGGGTCGCGCCCGTGTTTTAAACACACAACACGATGGCCAGCTCCGTGTTTCAATCTCAAATCGCGAGGATCAGTCTCACGTAGCAAAGTTCAAGACACTACGGTCACTCCTGCATTTCAAAAAAGCAAAAGTGCCGGAGTTCACCCATGCAAGATGAATGATTAGCGTGGACAAAAGCAGAACACAACTTCTTTGAAGACAGAATGAGGAGCAAGACCTTCTCAGGATCAAACAAAAGAAGATATCCAAAGTATTCCGAAAGCTCGTCCCACTCAACCGCGAACTTTCAAAACTTTAGAGGGGTTACGTAGGTACGTAAAAATGCGAAGGCGGCCGATATTAAGCACAATCAATGAAGGTTACAAGGCGGCGACTTTCCGACAACAAGGAGAACCGAGAAGCTAATGTCTCCAGTACAAGGATTACAAGTTGACAATCCTTATGAAAAGAGATCACAAGTATTGATCTCTTCAAAGCAAAAGCGGGCGCACCCTCGCGTTTCAATTCAACAGCGGGACTCATCCCAGCGTTTCAATTCAAAATCGCGAACCGCGTGGCCAGCGTTGAAGCTAAAGCGAAGCACATGGCCCGCGTTCAAAGCTCGAAATGCGGAGTTTTCGGCGTCAAGCTCAAAGCAGCGGAGTTCTCGGCCAGCGTCAAGTTCAAAATCGGAGCTCGGCCAGCGTCAAGTTCAAAAGCGGAGTTGTCGGTAGCGTCAAGCTCAAAGCAGCGGCTTTCAGCGGCGTCAAGCTCAAAGCAGCGGAGTTGTCGGTAGCGTCAAGCTCAAAGCAGCGGAGTTCTCGGCCAGCGTCAAGTTCAAAGCGGGCGTCATAGCCATGCTTCGAGGCGAAAATGCGGATCTCAACCCCGCGTCCTAGTCCTAAGCGAGGCGAGGATCATTTAAAACGCTGGTCTTTCGCTTTTGTTATTTAAACACGACTTAAGCGGCTCCAAACCGTTTTCCACGATTTGAGGGCCACGAATCCTGATTCTAAGGGGTTAGTTACACCCCTAAAACCCCTATAAATAACTGAAAACTCAGCTGGAGAGAAGGGAGGATTGAACTCGATTAGAGAGCTAAGTGTGTGGAAGAAGATTGGAGAGTTGAGCACTTGAGGGTGAATCGACTAGAGAGAGCTTGAGGCTGTTTCAACATCGACTTTTCTTCAATTTGGCTTAGTCTCCAAACTTCGTGCGAGTTACAAAACTTCGTTCTTGGGTTATCAAACTTCGTTAGAGTTAGAAACTTGCTTTGCGAGTTCTTAAACTTGCTTTGCAAGTCCTTTTCAACGTGATTCCACGAGCAACAAGGCGGTCGGATCATCCATGGGATACAAGGCTCAAGCTCCTATAAGCCACCGTGAAGAACCGGTTTTAAACAAAGGAAGGATCTCCGTTGACCCTTCCTTCTTTTGTAAATCGAACAACCGATCGAGGAATTTGTAATTTCTTTTTATCTAAGTCAGTCAGAGAGAGAGATTGCATTCGAGAGAGTTGTATTTATTCTTTCTTAAAAATCAATTAGAAGGGATAATATTTATTTTACAGCTTTAATTTTTCTCGCGAACAGTTCGCTCGGAACAACTCGCCCTCCAGAAATTGAAGGTTGAGCTGGAGGAGTCGAGAGCGGCTCATCAGATGGCCATAGCTGATGCTCAGTCCATTGAAACTTGACTCCAGTATATGATGTCAGAGGAAGGGAAAAAGGAGGTCATTGAGGCTTATCAGCATGGCCCAGTAGGGAAAGTCGAGTTGTAAACTAGCAGATTAAAGATGGACCCGACTATTTAAAGGCAGCTTCCCCAGCGTTCCCCACCTCGAGGTCCCACCTACCCCCCGCGAGTGCAAAATTATCTTACTATCCTGCAGGATGTTGAGGCGAGAGGGGGAGGAGTGCAATTAGGTGTGGATGAAGGCAATGACGATGAGGACGAGGATGATGACGATGATGGTGACGATCCTAATTAGGATGTTGTCAAGCCGACTCTCAATCTTTAGTCATTTCTCTGGTCTTCTTGACCTTTGTAAATTTGTTCTGTCTTTGTCCAAGTTATAAATGAAAATTTATTTATTTTGCATTTCCATGTGTTGAATACTTCAAATTTTATTTGGTTGCATTACTTTTCTGCGTCTGGTCGGTATGTAATGTTATCATGACTTTGACTTATGGCTAGAAGCCAGATAGATAAAACGCAACACAATAATAACTCAAAAAATAATAAATGACCATCTTGATAAGTATCTAAAGCCGTGTTGGCCGAAAGGCTCTGTGTGTTGAGTCGGCCGATAAGGCAAAATGGGTATCTCTAAAAACGAATCAGCCGCAGTTAAGTGTCCTGGGTTTACCCTTGAGGGTGCTGAGGACTTTGTTGTGACAACCTTCAGGTTGGATGCTTAGGACTTATGTGGCGCCCAGGTCTTAATCGGCAAATGACAACCCGTAGGTTGGGTGCCTAGGACGTACGTGGCGCCTAGGTCTTACTCGGCAAATAACAACCCGTAGGTTGGGTGTCTAGGACTTACGTGGCGCCTAGGTCTTACTCGGCAAATGACAACTCGTAGGTTGGGTGCTTAGGACTTATGTGGCGCCTAGGTCTTACTCGGCAAATGACAACCCATAGGTTGGGTGCCTAGGACTTACGTGGCGCCTAGGTCTTACTCAACAAATGACAACCCGTAGGTTGGGTGCCTAGGACTTACATGGCGCCTAGGTCTTACTCGACAAATGGCAACCCGTAGGTTGGGTGCCTAGAACTTATGGGGTGCCTAGGTCTTACTCGGCAAATGACAACCCGTAGGTTGGGTGCCTAGGACTTATGTGGCGCCTAGGTCTTACTCGGTGTTGCCGATCCTTGTTTCTTTTAGGTGAAGAGAAAAAAGCTTGTTGAGTCGTGGAGGATGCTTTGACTCGGCAAGGAGAGATGGGCGCCTTGACTCGGTTTAACGAGAGCGGATATCCTAACTCGACTTAGTGAGAGGGGTGTGTTCACTTGGCTGAGTGAGTTGGGTCGCCTGTCCCAGCTGGGCGAGAAGGACACCTTGACTCAATGTGACGAGAAGGGTTCCTTGACTCGGTCTAGCGGGAAGGGTCACCTGAACTCAACCCAGCAAGGAAACTACCTCAACTCAGCCAAGGGAGTGGGATGTCTCTATTCGTTTTTGGCGAGAAGGACGCTACGTTTTAGCGAATAGATTGTTAAAACCTTTCAGCTATAGTTTAAGACAAATTGATCACAATTGTTAGAAGCAAAATCTATTTATAATGAAAGATCTAAGACAAAAATTACAATGCAAGCTTATTGAAAAAACTTTCTGAGATGCTCGATATTCCAAGGATGCCGTAAGATTCTCCCATCGGGGCTTCTCAGCCGATACGTGCCTAGTCGTAGTTCTTCGAGGACGGTGTATGGTCCTTTCCAATTGGGTGCCAATTTACCGCGCTTGGTGTTCTTGTCGAACATTGCCTTCCTTAAGACAAGGTCCCCGACACGAAATCTCCTTGGCCGAACTTTACTATTGTAGTATCGGGCGATTCGTTGCTGGTTGACAATTTGGTTGCACAGTGCCTTGGCTTGGACTTCATCTATGAGATCTAGTTTGACCCGAAGCTCTGCGGAGTTCACATCTTCATCGAAGTGCTGTATGCGAATGGTGGGCATGCCGACTTCTACCAGGGTCACTGCCTCGGTTCCATAGGCTAACTTAAAGGTAGTTTCACCAGTTGAGTTCTTATGAGTTGTACGGTAGGACCACAAAATGCTTGGCAATTCTTCAACCCATTTCCCGACTGCATTATCTACCTTCTTCTTTATGGCTTGGAGGATGCATTTGTTAGACTTCCGCGATCCATTGCACTTGGGATGAGCAAGCGAGGCAAATTTGAGTGAATCCCCATTCTTATAAAGGTCACGGAACCCTTTGTTGTTGAATTGGGTGCCATTGTCCGTGATGAATGATCAGGGGACACCGAATCGGCATATGATGGATTTTCAAGCGAAGCTAGTAATGTTGCTCTCTCCAATCTTCGCCAGAGGCTCAGCTTTGATCCACTTGGTGAAGTTATCGATGGCGACAATTAGGAATTTTCGCTGTCCTGAAGCGAGGGGGAGAGGCCCCAGTATGTCAAGGCCCCATTGGGCAAAAGGAATGGGGCTCAAAATGGGAGTTAGCTCCGTGGCGGCAGCTCTCGGGATCTCACGAAAATGACACTTCTTACAAGTTGAGGCGAGCTTCACGGTGTCGGCTATCCGCGATGGGCGATAATACCCTTGCCCAATAACTTTACGGCGGCGTTCTACGCTCTGGGTGGTTCCAGACACTACCTTCATGAATTTTCCTTAAGACATAGTCGGCCTCAGCTGGCCGTAGACATCGAAGATAGGGTCCCACATCACTGCCATAATAGGACAATCGATAGAGCTGATTGTCTAGCATGAGATAACGGCAAACATTTCTTTGTACACTCTTGGCTGACATCCATAAGCGAGGTTCGGTGAGAAGTGGATGATAGGATCCATCCAAAAAGGTTCCGGAGATGCGTCGGCTTGCATGACATCCGTAGAAGTTCCTGCAGTGCTGGGATAACTGAGTGTGTCGGTGTAGATAGGTCCTGGGCTGTTCATGGAGCTAGTCGATGCAAGCTTCGATAAAGCGTCTGCTCGAGCATTGTGGGCACGAGGGACTTGAGCAATTTTGAAGTCGGCCAGTTGAGCTAACAACTCCTTGACTATCTTCAAGTATTGAATCATCCTCTTGTCTTTGGCCACATATTTACCTTTAACCTGATGAACCACAAGTTGAGAGTCGGCTAATATATATAGATTCTCGGCCTTGACCGCTAGAGCGGCTCGAAGGCCGGCAATGAGTGCTTCGTACTCGGCCTCATTGTTTGAAGCCGGAAATTCAAAAGCAATGGATTGCTCGGTAATTGTGCCATCTGTACTGTGCAAAACTATGTCTGCTCCGCTGCTGGCTTCACTTGATGACCCGTCCACCTTCAGTTGCCACCAAGAAGTAAATTCGGGTGGAACGCATTCGGGAGTGGAGCACATAGGGAGAGTTGCCGCCTCTTTATTTTGCTTTTGTGCAGATGACGGCTGGTCTGAGGGAGGAGGTTCTGCTGGTTTGCCATCTGGCGAGGTTGATTCTATGAGGAAGTCGGCTAAGGCTTGTGCTTTGATTGTGGTCCGAGGCTCAAATTGTACATCATACTCGCTGAGCTCGATTGACCATGCAACCATTCTCCCAGAGGTGGTAGGACTCCCTAGGGCTTTCTTCAAAGGTTGGCTCATCCGCACAATGATGGAATGTGCTTGAAAGTAAGGACGGAGCCTGCGAATAGTTGAAATGAGTGCGAATGACGCATTTTTGATCAGGGGATAGTTAAGCTCTCCCGCTCTGAGGATTCGGCTGACATAATATACCGACTTCTAGATATGGTCCTCCTCTCAAACTAGGACAGAGCTGATAGCTTCGGGGGAGACGGCTAAGTATAGATATAGGGTCTCTCCCTCTGAGTTGACTTCGATAGCGGCTTGGTACTCAAATGCGCTTTGAGTTCCACGAAGCGATCTTGACATTTCTCTGTTCAATCCATTTTCTTCTTGGGATCTTTGGTTCCCCTCAATATCTTAAAGAAAGGGAGGCTTCTCTCAGGTGACTTGGAGAGGAAGTGCCCTAAAGTGGCTATCTTGTTGTTGAGCTTCTGAATATCCTTCATGGTGCGCGGCTTGGGTAATCGCTCAATGGCAGCTATCTTCTCTGGGTTGATCTCAATGCCTCTTTGGATGATCATGAACCCTAAGAATTTTCCCGACTGCACTCCGAAAGCGCATTTAGCTGGGTTGAGCTTCATGCGGTAACGCCGAAGGATAGAAAAAGTCTCATCGAGATCAGCTATGTGTGCGGAAGCTAGCTTTGACTTCACCAATATGTCGTCCACATAAGCTTCCACATTGCGGCCAATTTGAGATTTGAAAATCTTGTTGACCAATCTCTAATAAGTTGCACCGGCATTCTTGAGACCGAAGGGCATCACATTGTAGCAGAACGTGCCTTGATCAGTGATGAAGGATGTCTTCTCCTGATCATGCTCTGCCATGCAGATCTGATTGTAGCCAGAAAAAGTATCCATGAAGCTCAGTAGCTCATGTCCTGCAATCTCGTCCACCAATTGATCTATCCGAAGGAGAGGGTAGCTGTCCTTGAGACAAGCTTTGTTACGGTCGGTGAAGTCCACACACATCCTCCACTTGTCATTGGCTTTCTTTACTAATACCACATTGGCTAGCCACTCCAGATATTGGACTTCTCGAATAAAACCGGCTTTCAAGAGTCGGTGGAGCTTACCGCCCGGCGCTTTCTGGCTCGGGACCCGGATGTCTTTTCTTCTATCGAGCAGCTGGCGTTTACGGTCGATGGAGAGTTCATGGCTGATGACATCGGGGGAGATGCCCGGCATGTCCTCTGGTCCCCAAGCGAACACATCAAGGTTTGCTAGGGGGTCGTCCTCTCTCGCTCCATCTTCTGCTCAAATTGAAGACTCGTCTTTTCAATGGGCATGGCTGCGACTACTCTCTTCCCCTTGGTTGAGAGCGCATAATTGGCAAAGGCGTCTCGCTGGTTGCTCTTGACCACACCTCCCCCAGGAGTTGGGAATTTGATCATCTGATGATAAGTGGATGGGATAGCTCACAAGAGATGAAGGGCAGTTCGGCCTAGTATGACATTGTGGGCCGACTTGATGTCCATTACTACAAGCTGGACATTAGGCTCCCAGGCGGGGCGACCGACCATTTGGGGAAGAGTGATCAACCCTTCGGTGGGAGAGTGTCGTGAAGCCAATGAGGGACCCGAGAGAGGTTGCAACACGGACCTATCAATGCCCATGCGGTTGAATGCATCTAAAAATAGGATGTCGTGAGCTCCTGTATCACCATAATTCTCTTCACCTCGAAGCCATCAATGTGGTGAGATGAATGAATGAATTAGCCATGATCTCGACACCTTCAAGTCGGCATCGAGCGAAATGGGTATATCGGTAGGAGCTTCTTGTCACAACTATCCACCCGTAGAGAGTGTTTGGCATATCTCTTGGGAGCATTGTTGGATTCTCCTCCAAAGGTTGGACTAGCTAATGGTATGAATGGCCTCGGCTACCTTGCGACATCTCGATGGTGGTGTTAATCGATCTAGGTGGTGTCGAGAGCAGAGACCTTGTTGTCTCTCGGGGCGGATCCTTTCGTGCGATTAGGTTCTTCAAAATCCTCTGGATGAGGTCTTGATGTCTCTTTGGAGGAGACCACGGCGATGCATGATGTCGTGACCATGGTCCCTATGGTATCAATAAAATTACCGCATATCCCTCCTCCGGGGGTCTGATCTCATCTGCGGTGGGGGTGTGGTAAGGAGTCCCTCCTCCTGTGCTTTATCAAAGGCCCCAGAGAGAGATGTATTGAGGACTGTGAAGACCGGGGGAGGAGCGGCTGCTCTCTTCTCGTCTCTTTTGTCAAACCGACCATTGCGATTGTTATTCCTGGGGAAAGGGTTCCTTGAAACATTTCTTGGCTCCTCCTGTCTGGGAGGATTTTGAGCTGGCCTGATCGGTGTTGAAGAGACTGGCATCGTAGCTGGGGCTACAAATGGAGCCGGCTGAGTCGGCAAGGGAGCTGCTGGTGCCGTGTATGGGGCGGTTGGTGGTGTGGAAATGGTCATCTGGCTAGATTCTGCTGCAACCGTCGCGGCTTTGTAAGCTTCCGCATCTTCCATATTCATGTAACCATGAGCCTTGGCCATCAAATGCTCATAGCTCTTAACTGGTTTCCTGGAGAGAGCCTTAGACGTATCATCACCGCACTGCATCCGGTTACTAGTGCATGCATTCTAATTTCCGATCTTCCACTTCTAACCTCTTTGCCTGAAATCTTTTAAAATAGGCCCTGAGATCCTCATCGGGCTCTTGCTTAGTGTGGATGAGCACGTGAGGAGGTAGCTTGGGCTTGAGTCCAGCCGTAGCGGTGGACTCCATCTCTTTCGATCGAGCTCCTCAAAGCTGCCAATGGATTTCTTCTCCAAGGCGTTCCACCAAAGCTTGGCACTCCCTGTCAATGTGATTGGGAAGCAGCAACAGATGGTCACCTCGGGTGCTTGCAACATGCTCATAGTGTCAAAATAATTACGAACATGTTGCGAGGTCTCCCTCACCTTGTACTTCTCCATTGTCGGCACCTTGAATTTCTCAAGAGGCCATCATGATGGAGTCGATGAAGGGTATTCCCCAATGGCCTCGACAGGCGGCGATACACGATCATGGCGGTTGTTGGCTTATGGGTTGAAGGGGCAGAACCCTGTTCTCGTGCGGCGGGAGTCTTGAAGCTTTCATTGGATCCATCATCACGGCGGTAGGGCGGGATTCTCGGCGGTTGCATCATGGATCGAAGATGGCATGGAAGGGTTCAGACGAGGAGTCGGGCTGCAACCAGAGCTGGCTGAGACGCGATGTGCTCCCGGCGGTCCCTTCGGCTTGGCGATAAGAGGAGTCTCCTACAAGACTTGCCGTGATGGCGAGACGGTGAGCCCATGAGCGTAGAATGACGGGCAGTGGAAAGTTGAGGTGCAGCGGCGGTTGAAGCATCAGCAGAGCGAGGAAACGACTGAAGAGTTCATCGGCAAAGGCCTTGAGCTAGGCTTGCATAGTTTGAGTGATCTTCTCAGCGGATTTCTAGAGTTGATCTTGAGTAACGTAGCCTACTGGTAGGAAGCCCACGCCTCACATGGTTGCAAAGAAGAAAGCGTGCCCCACTTGTAGGCTTAAATCGCTGATGTTGGTGTTTGGGTGAAAGTTGATTTCTTTGTCGTTTCCATTACAAAACTTAAGAAAATTACACTTTGATTTTCAGTTACAAAGAAATTTTAGATAACTCTCTCACAAACTCGAACAAAAGACACTACAAGTGTAGGTCTCTGTTTTTGTGGGACTTTGCTGTCTTGGGGGGCGTAATCCGTGGACCACCGAGAAGCGTGATCGTCGAATCGGCGGGGTTTAGTTGATGCCATAGGAAACAAGAACTTAAGCAAATATCTTAGCAAAGTAAGATATCTACTCTTCTCAAGAATAAGTCAAAGCTTAAACTTCGAGGAATCTCAGGTGTAGATTGTGTTCTTGAACTTTGGAAGCTTGGATTCTCTCTCTCTCCTTGCAAAAGCTCGGTTTTGTTTGATCTCTGATTGCCAAATGCCGATCCCACCTTGAGTGGATGTAGGGGGTATTTATAGTCCTTGGGAAGCGTGCCCTCTGAAGAAACACAAGTCATAAGTGCTCCACATTTGCGGTTAAGCGGCGGCTTCGGTGCCTCGGCTATCTTTGCTCGCTTCATTTGGCGGCGATGTCATTGCACTCGCGGCCGGCGTATAAATTGCCTCTTATTTGGCGGCGATGTCGTCCATCGGCTATTTGTAGCGGTTTGTTTGCTTTTAAACGCGATTAAATGCCCTAAAATCACGCCTAGTGGTATTTTCGGCGTGTAACCGCCCATTAAAGTATCTGAGCGTCTCTTTGCTTTTATAAAGTCAAGTGGGCCCCATCGGCATTGATTTAGACCCTTCAAGAGCCCGTTTAAGTATTACGGGTGTCGCATTTGGCGGGGCACAAGTAAGTCTCGCTAGTAGCGAGACACATCAAATGTCTCGCTTCGTGGCGAGACACAAATAAGTGCCTCGCCTATAGCGAGACACATCAAGGTGTCTCGCTTCGTGGCGAGACACAAATAAGTGCCTCGCCTATAGCGAGACACATCAAGTGTCTCGCTCATGGCGAGGCACAAACCGATCTCGCACTATAGCGAGACACAATCTTCTCATGTGTTGACTTCTTGAGATTTCGATGACGTTGTCCTTCGATCTTCTCATAATTTAGTCATATTTGAGGTTCTTGACAATTTTGATGCCTCAGATACCCCTCCAAAGTTTTGGACTCCTCGTATTTTGTCGAAGTGCGGAATACTGGATAAGATGTGCCTTGCTTCTGTTCAACGTTGAACTTTGTAGAAGTGGCCCATGTTTTGCTTCAGTTTTCGAACCCTGGCTACGCGACGTCGCTGACCATATTCTGAGTTCAATAACTATTGCATTTGTATTTGAATTGGTTGAAATGTCGAAGTCGATTTTGGACTAATCATCTTCATCTTGAAAGTCATCATTTGGGTTGTGATTGAATGCCTTGAGAGTCATTCAGAGAAAAAGCGTCATCTGGTTTTCTGAATATCAGATTTCCAGGAAAGCTTCTGTATGTAATATGGAATCAATTTGTCTTGAATATACTGCCTTGAATCCCATGCAGAGAATAATTATCAATATCTGGAATTGTCCCACTTGAAGAAAGCGAGCGAGGCAATCTGAAGTGTCTCGCTCAAAGATGGTGGTTAATGTTGTCTCGCTTGGCTGGCGGTGGACTGCCACCGCTTGGCGAGGCGGTTGGACTGCCTAAGCTTGGCGGGCGGTTGGACTGCCTGCGGCAAAGCGAGGCGGTTGGACTTGCCACATTTCGAATAAAGAGTACGTATAAAGCAGACACTAGGGTTTTAACCCCATTCGACCCCGCCTTCTAAACTTCAAATTTGTTCTAATTTCTTCCGAGCTCTTCCATCAACCTTAGCAAGCCCTTTTAATCTCTCAAGCTCCCAAGTTTGCTCGAAAACCCTCTTTAGATCTAGGGTTTCTTGGTTCTTAGGATCCCATCGATTTAGATCGATTTTCCTCCATCAAACCGAGCCTTCTCGATCTTCGTCGGATCGAAGCCTCTTCATCAAACCCTAGGCCTCTTGAGCTTCTTGCTTTGGATTTTCATCAAACCCTAGCTTTTCTCTTGTTCAAGCCAAAAATCGATTTTATCATGTCTCCCAAAGATCTCGTGTTCCCAAGGCCAAATCCGTTCCCCAAACCTCGATGTGAAGAACCGGCCTCGTCTTTTGGGGTGAGTTCTTCTCGATATATGCACTTATTTTGGGTTGAAAAGTTTGCATTTTTGTATAAAATCCTCATTTGTTCTCCTTTGAGGCATTTGAGAAGAGTCGAGGTCCTCCTTTGTGTGGATCACGGGCTAAAACAAGTGTTTTGCATAGCGAACATCTGTCAAATCAACGAACAAAGCTTGATTGTCGTGTTTGCGGTGATGAGGTGTCTCGCTCTGGCGAGGCGGTTGGGACTGTCTCATTGGCTGGCGGCGATTAAAGCTGTCGCTTACGGCGTCGGTTGAGGCTGTCTGTTGTTGGCGAAACGGTTGATGTCTCCATTTGGCTGGCGGGCGACTTGGCTATCTCGCTATTGGTCAGTGTCCCAACAGCCATTTTGATGTTAATTTTATTTCGGCACTTATAAGTGTATGTGTGATTTGCGGTTGAGTTTCCCCTACGGCATTTGTTGCTCATGAGCCAAGTGGATTGCGGCTACGTGTTTTCCTCTTCTCAAGAGATGCCTCTAGTGGTGATGCTCCTGCTCGGTCCAAATCGCCTCGAAATTCTGGAAGTGTTAGAACATGGTGATCGTCGTGATTTCTGAAGAATGATCACCGGCGCTCCACTAACAAAAATGCGGATCCACGGAGATAATGAGGAAGTCGGCTATTTATTGGGGATTACATTGCGGATCGAAGCCTTATCTGTTGGTGAACCATGGGCGTATGAAGGTGATGGCTCTAATCTTTATTTACCTCCGTTTGCCGCCATCATTCACTCTTGCGGTGCGCAATTTATCGATTAAGAGGAATATGTCACGGCCGGTGAAGATTTGGAGCATACCTGCGGATATATCGGCAAAGCGGAGTTCGGGTTCTAGCGACAAGAACTATATTAGAGCTTTACGGGCCTTGTGGGTCGGGGCGACCCACCTCATGATGAGCTGATGGTCAAAGGCGACACATTGAAGAATCGCTTGGCCAAAATAGGAAGGGAGTTGCCTCCTAAGAAATCTCACCGGTGCTTCGGTTGGGTACATTCTACTGCCGACCGATGGTGGACACGGATGACAGCTTACGTTCTCGACCGATGGAGTCGGGAACTCAAAGAAATTGGATTATATGTTCCCATCCGTGCTAGCATGTATGGAATTCCTCCCAGCTCGTATCATTTCCTCGCATTGCTTGAAATCTACAACGAATACCAACACCTTCGGCGAAAAATGGGGAATTGGGTCTACCACTTCATGAGATGATGAAGGTTTCGGTCTTCGATGGGTGAAGCACCATATCAAGAATATTTTCCGTCAATCGGCGATTGAAATGAAAGAAAGATCACTGTTTATGATATTACGTGGGTGACTTGCCACTATCAAGGCTGCAATAGCGGCGGTGGGCGTGAAGGCTAGGAGGCTTCCGCAGATTAGCCATAAGCGGTTAAGCCGATATCTATTCGAACTTAGAGGGTGGCGAGGATGTAAGTGAGCGAAAACCTCCACTCCTACGCCATCAACAAGGCGATTGCAAAGATAAATGCCCAATTCTTCACTACCCCATATGCTGAGGGCAAAATTCCTAAGGGGACGAAATTTGAGACTTTCTTGTGGCAGCTACAAAAGCAGATCAAGCCACAAACTCTCTTGGCGGGCTACTTGGCTATCTGGTTGAAGAAGTGTGTAGTCCGTACCAATCTTGGATGCCACGCCTTTAGAAGTGCTTTTCCGGCCGTCGAGTGGTCACGGTCGTCGCCTTTCTCTTCTTCCGGCGATGGTGGCGGACATTCATGGGGGACTCCGACGGATAGTTTCCGGTTTTCTCCACAAGGGTAAAGGGTCTTCTAGCGACATCCCAGCCGTCAAAGTAGAACTACCGTATACTTATTTGATGGCCTGGCTCGTGCTCCATCGTCGGATCGATGTGACCCGACATAGTAGATTATGAGCGCCTTATTCTGAGATCTTGGAAGAATGTAAATGGAAGCGAAGCGATGGTGCGAAGCATCTCGCCAACTTCGAAATTGCTAAGAGTTGGGAATTCTTCAAATGTTTCCCGAACTTTTCAGGCCGATATGATGAAATGCTTGTAGATGCTGCTGGGCCTAGCGGAAGTCGAACTATTCTGGATCTTGGTTGCTTCCGATGGCTAATGAACATTCGCATTGGTTACGATCTTAGGGTGAAGAATTCTGCGATATCGAGCCTTATTTCCCATGCCGCTTTTCTCGTCAGTTTGGCTACGACCAGATCTATGTCGGGAATTCAAATCGGGGAATGAAGACTCATGGAGGTCTTATTGACGGTGCCCGCGCCTGGTATTGGAACATAAGCGGCTGCACCAATGCCAAGTTGATCTCCCTGGCTGCCGAGCGAAGCTTGGATGACTTTTCTATCGCAAATGGCTCATTGCGGCTAATGCTTCCACGGAGTAGGACATGACAGAGCCTACACCAACCCGTGCTTCACCCAAGCGAGCTCGTCCTTCAAAGAAATCAAAAGGCAAGAAGAAGGTTGCCCGAAGAGTGAAGAAGAAGAATTTGATTATCTGATCCACACCGAAGAAGAAAAGCATTGCGTCAGCCGAGAGTCGAGTCGGGCGAAGTTGTGATGCCATCGCCTCGCCAATCTCGGTTCGGCCGGGATGTACCAGTCAAACCCTCTTCTCGTGTTCCACCTCCTCCGAAGCGTCCTTTGAAACGGCCTCGCCAGAAGGTCGTTCTTACTTATCCCCACCGGATGACGGTCGAGACAGGGGAAGAAGAAGAAGAAGAAGCGACCGAGCTTATACTCCGAAAGAGGGCTCGTCCATCACCGGCCGTTCATACTTCTGCTTCCATCGCCCGGGCAATAATGCGTACGAAGAAGGTCGTACACAGGTCTCGTCGTACGAGATCCCCAAAATCACCAACTCCTGAGGCGATAGACACTGATTTTCTGCTTGGAAGAGAAGGTATGACTCGTATTCATCATCTCGGACTTTACCATTTCATCTATGATTATTAATTATTCCATTTTTTCTTATCTGAAGAAGGCGAGGTTCCAGCTGAACCTTCTCCTCCAAGAGCATTCACTTATGAGGATCGGCACGGAGATACCAGCGCTGAAACTATGGATCGGGGCGCTCGATACCACTACCGGCCGACATTGGCGTCCCTCCGGTTTACGAAGGTGCGCTGCAGTACGACCATTTCATCTAGATGGCGACTCAAAATCATGAAAGAATGCGAGTTGGTTCCTCCACTTATCGCTAACGCTTCATATTCTTTTAGAAAAATTCCAAGAAATGGCATAGCGTTAGCCGACTGAGTCAACTCCTGGTATGAAGTCTAATTTCCGCTATATCTTCTTTTCTCCATATTGGAAAGCTAACATATTGCGTTTTCAGTGGTGGAAGAACAAGCTGAAGGAGAGGCCATCTTAGGTGAGGAACCGGGAATTTCAACTGAACCTGCAGAATTGATCCCTGGTATGCACATATACTATTTTTTTTAGTATACATTAATATCCATTTACCAACACTCGGTTGCGTCGCTGTCGCCATAGGTGAAGAACCAATGCAAACTGAGCCTACATATGAAGAGGGTTTTGAGGAATCGTCTGAACACGGCTTAAGTCAGATGATCTCCGTTTCTGAGTCTGATCACATTTTGATTGAAGAGATGTTGTCGGAACAGGCTCCGATTTTCGGCTTCGAGACTCAACTGAATGTCTCCCAAACCGAGTCCATTATTGTATCAACTGTTGCTGAGAGTTTGCTCGTTCAACCTGGACCACCAACTACTCAAGCCGAATCTGAATCAGTTTCGGTGGTTCACGAGACTGAACAACCAACTATAGAGCAAACAACTCTAATTGAAGGCCCTATTATGCACCCTGGACCACCGGCTATCCAACTTGAAATTGAATCAACTCCGGTGATTCTCCAAGCTGAATTGATGAGTGTGGAAACAACACTTGCTGGAGGATCTTCTAGCCGCATCGGTATATCTCCCAATTTTGTTTCTCATGAAAGTTCAAGCATTTAAGACTTTCAAAAAAAACTAACATTTCTTCTTCTACAGCGCCTTCTTCAGTATTGTATGACACAATCAAGGCGTTGATGTCGGATGATGATCCGGAGAAGGCGGTGATAAACGCGGAGCTCGAAGGGTTCATCTTTCTACTGAAGAATGTTATCGAGAAAGTCACAACCAAGGGCTTCTCTCTTAGTTCTTTCAAACGGCTTCTTTATCGACGTGTGGCGTCCATAAGGGAAGAGGGCTTTTCTGATTTAGCGGACTCTATCATAGAAGACTTAGCTCAATTAGAGCAAGAATTAGGAGAGCTTCAGAAACTACGGTCCGAAGGTGCTTCTTCTTACATTTCTTCTCGGGTTGAATCCATCATGCAAGCTTCGAGAGGTTAATTTCTGCGAAGAAGAGCTACAACAAGTGCAAGCCCAATCTGAACGCATAAGGGCCACTCTGCATAGGCGGAATGAGGTCAATGCCAAATTGATCCGTTCAGTAGAGGCGCAAGATCTTGAAATTGCTCTCCTGAAGAAGGCTTTGGAAGATGCTGAAGAGGCTCACGCTCTTTTGAAGATCGACTTGGCCAGCTCAGAGAAGACTCGCTCAAAATTAGCCGAGCAATTGAAGGCATCCGATGAGAGATCTGCTGAACTGGATCGAAAGATCATTCAACTTCTAACTCTCAACGATGCTTCAAAAGCCCTTCTCGAGAGAGAATTAGAAGAAAAATATCAAGCTGAACTCTCAGAATTAGAAGAACGAATCCGCCGCCATCAATTATCACCATAGAACACTTTTGTTAGCTTTTGCCAACACTTTGTAATTCACTTTTACATGAAATAAAATTTCTTTTATCATGTTTCATCTATTCTGTTTTGAACAAATAAACATAATTTCAATAGGATTTTTGGCAAACCCTCAGCCTTCAACGGATTTGATATGCCTTTACCAACTACCGTTTGAGTTGGGCTAGTATGTAGATTATCTAAGTCCGTTCTACATATAACGTTGTGCTAAAAGAATAAATTCTTTTAGACTTTGTGCTATGATATTGAATACATAGGCTTTATCAATTATCGCGGGAATTGACTACCGTGGCGTGTGTTAAAAGTGACTTATTCGATTTAAGGCGGGAATAACACCTACTACGCATAAATAGGCGTAGATTTAATATAACCAGCTATGTAATGAATACATAAACTTAAGGTGTGTCTTCTCTTGGGGTAGCGAACCTGTTGTGTCTTCTCTTGGGGTAGCGAACCACATTGTGTTTTCTCTTGGTAGCGAACCGTTGTGTCTTCTCTTGGTAGCGAACCTGTTGTGTCTTCTCTTGGGTAGCGAACCTGTTGTGTCTTCTCTTGGTAGCGAACCTGTTGTGTCTTCTCTTGGGTAGCGAACCTGTTGTGTCTTCTCTTGGAAGCGAACCCGTTGTGTGTTTTCTCTTAGGTAACGAACCGGTGTGTTTTCTCTTGGTAGCGAACCACGATGTGTCTTCTCTTGGGGTAGCGAACCCTTTGTGTTTTCTCTTGGTAGCGAACCTGTTTCATGAAAGAAATTAATAATAGGTGTTAATATTATCGGTGGCTTCAATCGTTTAAGATTTTCGGTAGAATGAGAGCTTAGTGAATGTATTTGTTCACAAGTCTAATCATTCAATCTGCAGCGGATTATCTGAATATATTAGGGATAATATATCTTGAGAACTTTAGTTAATTGGCATCATTAACTTGTCACCATCTTGAGTGATCAGCGATATGCTCCATTTGAGTAGACCGTATCAATTATAAGCGGTCCTTCCCATTTGGGTTGGAATTTGCCTTTCTTCTTGGAATTGAGAATCATTGGTGTAGGACGCGAGTACCAAATCTCCTTCCTTGAAACTCCGATGCGGACTTTCTTGTTAAAGGCTTTGGAAATTACGGCTTGGTATAGCTCAATGTTCTTTGAGCTCCCAGCGTTTCTCATCTAACATCTCAAGCTCCTCAAGGCGCTTTTGATATTGTTGGTAAACTTGTCATCCCTATCGCAAGGGCTACGAAGTGGCGAATTTGTATCTCTAGAGGCAAAGCGGCTTCACATCCATATACTAAGGAATATGGTGTGAATCTGTCGGTGTTGACGTGGTGCGATATGCCCAAGAGCTTCACCAAGTTTATCATCCCAATCGTGTTTATTGGTTTTGACTAGCTTTGCTAAGATCTTAATGATAGTCTTATTGAAGGCTTATTAAACCATTTCGGTGGGATTATAAGGCGTGGGCGAGGCGTCTTGTATTACGAACTTGCGAGAATCTAACAAAGCGTTCTTGATGAGCGAGGACCATTGTCATGCACAATTAGTCTCGGAACACCATATCGATAGATAATATGGTGTTTAATGAATTGATGGCGGTGCTTCGTCTTGACTTCTTTGGTGAATTGCTTGACCCATTTAGAGAAGTAGTCGGTAATTGCCAAAATAAAGCGATCACCTTTTCGGCGGGAATATGGGTCCTACCATCCATTCCCCATGTTTCAAACGGCCAAGTAGGCGGCGGGTGTAGATCTTACGGCGGTGATGGATGTAATTTGCATGTATTTGACAGCGTGACATCGTCTCGCATATTCAATGCATCTCTAATCATGGTCGGCCAATAATAGCCTAACCTTCTTAGTCTATCTCGGTTTAGGACCGGGTTGATGCGCACGCAAGTATCGTCATGTGCTTCTTTAAGTGCCTCTTACGCTTCCTTGGTGAAAGACATCGGAGTAACAATCCATCATATGTACGACGATAAAGTGTTCGAATCTTTGTGTTGTAGTAGAATCTCGGCTCTTCTTCGGATAGATTCCCTTTCTTTTATATCTTAGGTAAAATACCGTGTAAGACATAATCTATAATAGGAAAGCGCCCGTCGAGAGTTCGAGTCTGTTGAAGTAGCATGTGTTTCCTTGACATCCAAAATATATTACGGTATGAAAAGTTGGTGTGTCCTCCACGGTGGCAATTGCTGTTTGAGGGTTGCGCCAATGAAGCGGCCAGTCTTTGCCAATGCATCGGCATAAGCATTACGAAGCCGTGGTATATATTCGATGAAGAAACTTTTGAATGATTACGCCATCTCTATTGCCACTTCATGATATGGGATCAAATCGGATTTCTAACTTCATAGTCTCCACGAATTTGCTTAACTATGAGTTGAGAATCTCCGAGCAGCTTGAGATATTCGACCCCGACTCTTCATGGCCAGTCCAATAAGTAATGCATTGTACTCGGCCACATTATTAGAGCAGTTCGGTCGGAGAATAAGCGAGGCATCACATGTTTCTCAGGAAACTAAGACAACTCCGACTCGGAAGAAATCTTAGAACATCCGGAGCACTTGCCACATTGGTTGCGTGGGGCCTCGTCAGTATAATTGCCACACATATTCATGAGAAGTGTGATTAACCTCGTAGGTTTCGTCGGGTAAATCTTCATAAAGTATAGCTTTATCGTTGGTGTGGCGGCTAGAAGATCACAAATCGCTTGTCCCTTCACCGACTTCTGGCGTTTGAAGTGGATGTCGTATTGCGAAAGGAGTAATGCCCATCTAAGCTGTCGCCAATTCAAAGAAGTTGGTTGTGTCATGAATACTCGAATTGGGTTAACATCTGAGATAACATGTATCGTCTGTCCGACCAAGTAATGACGCATTTTCTGGACTGCAAATACCAAAGCTAGGCATTCTTTCTCGATATCAGGATATCGAGTTCAGCGCCCACCATTGTCCGACTCAAATAGTATACCGCTTGTTCGTGACCGTTATCATCATCTTGTGCTAATAAAGCTTAATGAATGGTTGGTCGCTCGGCGTAAATTAAAACGGCCTTCGATTTGGTCGCGGCGAGAGCGAGGATTTGATAGATATATTTTAATATCTTCAAAAGCCTTCGACAAGCATCATCCCAAACAAATGAAACACCCTTCTTGGCTAGCTTGGAGAGCGGTGACACTTGCCCGCAAGGTTCGAAATAAACCGTCTTATGTAAGCCAATCTCCTTGCAACCCTCGAGTTCTTTGAGATTCTTGGGGTTGTAACTCGTGTCGCCTTCACCTTATGCGGATCAATATGAATTCCCTTTGGCGTGGCAATGAAACCAAGGAACTTACCGGCCATTCCCAAGAAAGATTTAGTTGGATTCATCTTCAATTGATGACCCGCATAAGTTCAAATACCATCACGAGATCTTTAATATGATCGCTCTTATCCGACTTTTCACTACTAAATGCGTCAACATAGCATTCGACGGTCTTTCTTAGATGATCCTCAAAATATTTGTCATTGCGGTTGATAAGTAGCTCTGCGTTCTTGGACCAAAGGGCATAGCGGTATAACAAAAGATGCCAGAAGGAAATGAAGTATGTTTCTCATCGTCGGGATGCATCTTGATTTGATTATATCGAGAGAATCCGTCCATAAATGACATTCTTTCAAACCCACACGTATTATCTATGATGACATGCGTGATGGGAGTGGAAAGTCATCTTTAGGGCATGCCAAGTTTAGATCTCTGAAATCGATGCAAATTCTAATTGTCCCATTCTTTTTAGAGCAGGAACAATATTTGCCACCCAATCGGATGTTGTTCTTCCACGATAAAACCCGATTTTATGAGCTTTTAACCTCATTCGATTGCTTCCATGATTTGTGGGCCGAAATCTTATTTGTTGTTGTTTCCACGAGTTTAGATTACGGCGATATTAAGTGATTGCCTTGCTATACGGATCAAGCCGGGCATGTCTTCATAATTCGGTGAATACATCAATATATTCGAACAAGAGAAATCAATTTCTCTTTTTCTTCTGGAGGAAGACTACCACTCACGAATATAGGTTTCGGGTTATCTTCATCACCCATATTAACTTGAACAACTGCATCTTCGGTAGGTGGCTCTCTTTGTTCAAACCTATCGCCGAACTGAACATTCAGATGGAAAGTCGAAGGGTCTTCCCATTCTGGTAAATAATCATCTTCTTCAGGCTGTGCAAGACTTATTGTGGTCATATTGGACATTAGCCCCTTGAACACTTCGCCAAGACTAGAATCGAATCGGTGAAGAATCGGCGGTGTCATGATCATCAATTTGCCAACAGCATTCGTCAGAGGATGAAGAAACATAGCCCAGACCCCTTTTATATTCATAATAACGATCGGGCTTTCCCTTCGGAACATGAGAGGGTCGAGGCGGAATCGAACACGCGTCGAAGCCAAGACCGGGTCCGTAATGCGAAGTTATATCCCCATTTCTTCATGTAATGAATGCGCTTGTGAGCTATATTTGGAAAAATGTTTGCGGATCATCGTTGCTATCTTGATTCCTCACAATAATTTTGTGGTGGAGATTTTCTTCCTTTTCCAAAGATTGTTTGCTTTGCATCTTTCAAAGGAAGGAGGAATGTTGATCGTCGAACTTTGAAGGCATTTCTTCACACGGTTCAAGCGATGAGGCGGTACATGCACATCATGATCCTGTACAATACACGCATTACGGTATCAACACTATGTACATACTCTAAATCGTCATTTATTATATGTTCATCGGCAAGGCTGCCGGTTACAACTTTCTCGGCGATTCAGCTCGTCAAGATCGATTACAAGAGGTTGATGTCATTAAATACAAAGCTTCCATCGTGTCGAGCCCGGCCTCGGTATCGACTTCATTACAGCTGTCGTACCACGGTAGATGGTTGATGTCGGATTGACACCATACAAAGAGAGTCGGTAAAATAATTTTCTAACCCTTGAATGGTTGCTTATCGCGACCACCGTCTTGACCACATTATCGGTGTCGACATACTTCAAGCAGCGATGTAATGTGGATGGGACTATAAGGCTACCGTGGATCCAAGGTCGACCCAATAGTAGGTTATATGAAGTCTCGCATCGATTACATAACATGTAACCTCGATTTGAGATCTCCAAGCGGCACTTTATCGGATTTTACCCAAAGGTGCGGACCGGTATTAAATCCATAAATCACCGTGCTGTAGAAGCCAACTTGCTAGCCGAATTCCAAGATGATACATCAGCGGGTGGCATAATCATGCCGAATCCGGGATCAACTTGAATCTGTTGGCGGCAATCGAGCCAATGTACCCGATGAAATATAATGGCCTGTCATGCTTCGAATTTTTCACCTGCATATCCTTTCGGGTAAAGGTTATGCAAGGGAATTGTGTTGCCGCCAAGTTGCAGTGTTCGGTTTTCTCCGGAACCTGCTTGACTTGAGTGATAAAAGTTTCTGAATCAGCTAAAGCTTCCTGTAAGGCTTCTCTAGTCTCTTTAGAAAGGCGTAGTAACTTCGTAAAGTTATCCTGTTGGAATGTTGGCCAACTGGGTCATAACGTCGAAACGATATGATGAGCCTGAACTTCCCGGTTTGTCCCTCCTAATCGGATGATTAAATCGGGACTGCCTCGGGGCTTGCACCTCTTGAGGCTGTTTATCTTTACGCTTGGTTGTATCCTCATTGGCTACTTCCTGCTGTTGCTAACTTTCAGGTTGTATCGGTGGAGTCATTGCCACCCCCAGTTCCGTTAGATTTTTGGCATTCGAATCGGAATTCTCGGGGTATTGATAAGCTGAATTTATGCCCATACGGTAGCATAAGCTGGGTTACCTTCTGTCACGAGAACTTCATGTTCATTTTCAGATGACGAAAGAGTTGGAGCTTTTTCATCACCCTCTTCCAGAATTGCCAAAATATGAGCACAGAGCTTGCCTTTACGCTTGGACTTCCGTGTTGAAGAAGACCCGTCCATTGCTCATCTTGAATAAGATGCGGATGAATCAAAGTACGCCGTTAGGGCTGTGTATGATACCAACCCTTTCGGCGTTGCCCATGCGGATCATCATTAGCAGTTTAACTTCAACCGGGGACAATCTTACGTAAATATGACATGGGCGGTAGAGATCCAAAGTTGATAGCCACCATATTTGAACCAACTTTCTTCTCCTTCTTAGCGTTATGATTCACGCATCAATTAGAGCTTGAATTTTGTCTTTAAGAACAAAACAACTCTTGGTGGGATGATGGACCCTTACGTAGTGCGCACAATACTTGGGATCGAGGTCTTGTTAGCCTCCTCTTGATTTGTGATTGGAGGCAATTTGATCTTGTTGTTATCAAGAGGTATTTGAAGATAATTGGCACTTCTTCCTCTTTGAAAGTATAGCTCTTTTGGAATCTAGTATCCGGAGCCTTCTGCAATTCTTGAGGTTTTGTTGAAACCTCAATTGCGATTCTTCTTTGTTGTGGCGCTTGTTGTTCTTTGTTGGAATGCGATTGGCTTCAGCGGCATTAGCTGCTTTCCTTTGCCACGGGGCACAAAATTAGGCTTGGAGGCTGTTGTGGGTTCACCTCTCTCATTCTTCTTCCTTCGATGAACCGTTACGCTTCTTCACGTTGAGTTTCAATTCTTTCCAAGTGGTTGGTGGTGCAACCCCATGACTTCCAACAATTCTATAGAAAGATTGTTGTGGCAAGTCTTCAAAATGAACTCTTGATGGTGGATCTCTGCAATTCATAGCTTTATTGCGGAAGCGGCTTAACGAAGGTGTCAATTGTCTCCCATCTTTACGCTTCGTCTAGGAGAGTTCCAATAGAAACTACGTGTCATCATCAAAGAAGTTCTTGAGAAAAGAGCTTTCCATGTCATTCCGTGATTAATGCTCGGCTTTGAGTCTTCGATACCAATCGAAGCTGACTCCGAAGGGTACCGACGAATGACCGTATCATCAAAGGCTCATTTCGAGATCACCCCAAATGAGACTTGAAATAGATCAAGTCTTTGTGTGGCGAACCCCTCCCGTCAAAAGGTGTGAAATTAATCAAAGCTGAATTTGGTGGGTAGGGATTGAATCCCACTCTCGGATATGGACACGGGATGCGGTCTTCTTAACCTCGTGGCGGACATTAAAGCATTAATTTTGCCTTCAAGCTCCTTCATCTTTTCATTTTCACCTCGCCTTGTTTTGGATGATTTCCGGTGGGAGGTGGAACATTTCCGCTTTGGGTATGGCAGCCTTTTCTTGGGAGGTTTATCGGCATAAATATGTTCATCTATTTCTGAATCACTGTCTTCGACATTATGAGGATTATGGTGGGTAACTCCACCTTGTTGACTGGATTCAGGCTGTTGACTGGACCCAGGTTGTGCAACCGTATGGGTTTGCAACTCCCTCATCTGTTGCATGGCTAGCTCCATCTCTATTCTCATTTGACCTTAAGCTCTTCTCTTTGCTTGGCTAAGGCTTCTTGTAACATTTGAGCCAGGACATCGGGAGTAATGGTAAAAGCCTCCCTATGGTGACGACTCATACTTGAAACAGTATCGTCTGAAGCTATTGCTGAGCAGGCGTCGGAAATTTCATCTTCGGATGATTCTCCTTCATGCATTCTTCTATAGTCAATGCGTCGTAGCTTCGCAATTGCAATCGGGACATTCTCGGGAAATCGAGACCGACCTTTCCTCGGGGTAAAGTCGGATCTTCATCATTTCTGGGTCTTTTCCTTTATTTACCATGTTAATAGTAACCCGGGAAGTTAGATGGGTTCGGATGGCGGATCTTCTCTTTCTTGAGTCGTCTTGACTCGGCTTCAAATCTTCGTTGGCGGCAAGGAAAGCCTCTCGAATCTTGAAGCTCTTTGTAGTTGGCGTTTGATTCGAACGGGCACATCAGCGATAGCGTCTTGATTAGTTGTGCACACGAGCAAGAACAACCTATTTCATCAATCGTTCTCTTTAGGTGTGTTACTACTGACGATGACACGGTTGATGTGGCTTGTCATTGGTTGTACTTTCACCCCAAGTATAGCGTTGCCCTTAGCGGAGGACCGTCTTCTTTTGGGGCGTCGATCATTCGACTTGGGAGGCACCTTTGATGTTTTAACTTCATCCATTTGAAATTGTCTTGGCATGGATCATAAGTGTTTTATCATCTCGTGACTTCACGAATCACCGCGTCTCAAGTTCTTCCCTTTAGTAGACTTCGCGGACCTTGCGGGATGCTCAAACGAGATGCGATTGGAATTACGGAAGCTGAGATGTTTCGACTTGCTCGAGAACTCTTACGGGTGGGTAATCAAGCGTTTCTTCAGCGGTATCTTGCCTTTGTTTCGGTACGTGGACCAAGGCGACTAAACACTTGAAGGCATCAAGTTTCGGGCTTAATTGTCATTATCTTAGCGGAGAAGTGAATGAAAGGCGGAGAAACCAAATTCTTGCCAAGGCATGGAAGGGAACACTTACCTTAGCGGCGATTAAGCTTGTCTCGTGACGAGGCGATTTACTTACCTATTTGTTGGCGGCTTAGCTGACTCGCTAAGCTAGCTTGGCGCAGCTCAGTATTTGAGAGCGCTGATGCCGAGGCGGAACTCTTGGTGATGTCGACCGGGACCCAAACTTTGTGATTTTGAGTCGATTCCTTGGTTGATTTAGACTCCTGCGCCTTGCGAACAATAGCGCGATGCATGAGCAGCGTTACCACGGCGCTTTAGGCGCTCCTTCCTGTCAATCGGGTCCTTTTGGCGAGAACCCATTCTTCCTTGGGAGGAGTGTCGGCGGATTGAGGTTGGCGTTGTAACTGGCGGCCTCGATCCTGCAGTTAGTGTTGTAATGAACTCCGTCTGTTGATTCCATGGCCTTTGCAAGTTGTCGAGCCATCTTTTGGCGTTGTCTCGGCGAGCCCTCTTCGTCGAGGCGGTAGAATCTTGTTGAATGACTCCTTCTTACGAGAGTCAACAGCGAGCTCCGGCTTTGAGATCCACCGGGTGTTGTTGAGAGGAAATGCGCCTCCGTGCATGGCGAGCGAGAATCGTTGCGCATCACAACGAAACGAACCTCCCTCTCGGCGATGAGATCCTCCGATGTTTGTGGGATGAGGAGGACTTCGATGAGGAAGAGGAGAGATAATCTTCAAACTTGGCTTGTCGAAGAAATAATCGATCCATCGACCATGAGGTTGGCTTGATCGTACAAAGGCTGCGACACAACGATCTCGGGCTCGAGACCGTTAGCTCCCTTGTGGTCGCCATCGTGTTTGGGTCGAAAGTTGATTTCTTTGTCGTTTCCATTACAAAACTTAAGAAAATTACACTTTGATTTTCAGTTACAAAGAAATTTTAGATAACTCTCTCACAAACTTCGAACAAAAGACACTACAAGTGTAGGTCTCCTTTTGTGGGACTTTGCCTATCTTGGGGCCGTAATCCGTGGACCACCGGCGGCGATCGTCGAATCGGCGGGGTTTAGTTGATGCTTCAAAGGAAACAAGAACTTAAGCAAATATCTTAGCAAAGTAAGATATCTACTCTTCTCAAGAATAAGTCAAAGCTTAAACTCGAGGAATCTCCGTGTAGATTGTGTTCTTGAACTTTGGAAGCTTGGATTCTCTCTCTCTCCTTGCAAAAGCTCTGGGTTTTGTTTGATCTCTGATTGCCAAAATGCCGATCCCCTGCCCAAGTGGATGTAGGGGGGTATTTATAGTCCTTGGGAAGCGTGCCCTCGAAGAAACACAAGTCATAAGTGCTCCACATTTGCGGTTAAGCGGCGGCTGGTACGCCTGGCGCTATCTTTGCCTCGCTTGGCGGCGGTGTCATTTGCCTGTGGCGGCGAGTATGTTTGCCTCCTTGTGGCGGCGTGTCGTCCATCAGCTGTTGTAACGGTTTCGCTGCTTTTAGGCACGATTAAATGCCCTAAAATCACGCCTAGTGGGCGTATTTTCAGCGTGTAACCGCCCATTAAAGTATCTGAACGTCTCTTTGCTTTTATAAAGTCAAGTGGGCCCCATCAGCATTGATTTAGACCCTTCAAGAGCCCGTTTAAGTATTCTGGGTGTCTCGCATTTGGCGGGGCACAAGTAAGTGTCTCGCTAGTTGCGAGACACATCAAATGTCTCGCTTCGTGGCGAGGCACCAACAAATCTCGCTAGTAGCGAGACACATCAAGGTGTCTCGCTTCGTGGCGAGACACACACAAATGTCATGCTGACAAGACATGAACAAGTGTCTCGCTCATGGCGAGGCACAAACCAGTGTCTCGCACTGTAGCGAGACACAATCTTCTCATGTGTTGACTTCTTGAGATTTCGACGACGTTGTCCTTCGATCTTCTCATAATTTAGTCATATTTGAGGTTCTTCAGCAATTTTTGATGCCTACAGTTGGAAATCACACAGTCAATAATCACTGTTGAATTAATCTTAGTACAAGTGGAGTCCGCTCTCTCTTCTAATGACCGGTTGTCCAGTGGAGGAAGAAGTTCGCCTGTACCAGAAAAGGACCTGTGGAAAGGCGGAGTTGGGATCTCCGGCGATCTCTCCGACGATCAAGTCAGTATGGGTATTTATAAATATCAAAAACAGTAGTAGAGAAGAAGTCCCCTGAGTTAGATCACTTACCTCTTCTATTGTACAGTTCCCTATTTATAAGGAGGGTAGGAGGGTGTTTACGTCTCTTTGGCCGGTAAGAAACTGAAAAATGAGTCAGCCCTACTTCCACGTGTCGGCTGATGATTGGACAAAGGTCTTGTGATTGGTATGTGTTGGCGGTTGCGTCAGATTGCCTTTACAGGTGTCGGGTGTGGATCAGCTCAAGAGTTAGTGTTGTTCCTTCATCATTAATGGGTTCATTAATGGGATGGGTTTGGTGACGCTTGCCGCCTAAATGTTTCGAAGTGTCTTAATTACTGTGAGAGGTGGAGAATTTAAGGTACTGATCATGCATTTAATGCGATATTAACGTGTTGTCGGGACCAAACTTCATGCAACCGTCGCTTGGGTTGAGGGCATAAGCTACTCGAGTGGGGGTGATGTCGAGCGCGTTTAAGGAACCGACTAACACCGCCATTCGCGTCATCCATAAAGGCAGCCGACCATAGGGCCGACTAGTATCGCCATTCGAGTCGTCCACAAAGGCAGCCGACCGGTATGGCTTGCTGGTTTGAGTAAAGGAAGTGCACCAGCTGCTTGACTCGGCAGACGAGTCTGGGTCATTTCAAATCAATAAATCAATGGACTAAAAATGCTCATTTGTTTGATATTTAACTTTTCCCCTTCTAATCTTGAATTAGTAGGTAAAAACGTTCAGGACCATAACAGTACTCTTCATGATCTTACGTACCTTTAGAAGACATGAACTATGACATATTTGATAAAACAATAATATGCGTATCTCATGAATGATTGCTTGCGGTGTGATGTCTTGTTTGGCTTTAGGTGATGCTTGTTTCCCTTAGTGTTGAATGCTTGGGTTTGTTACTGGTTCGTGAACCTTCTACAATCTATTAGGTTTGAGATTGATGGTTTCCCTCTTTGAAGGCACATATTTTCTGAACAATGGAATTCAAACCTTATACAAGAAACCAGAAGAAAGTTAGAATTTGTACTTTTAGTATAAGCATGCACAAATATTACAAAATGTTCTTTACACTTGCAATTCTGACTCCAGGATCTATGGATGCTATCAAAATAAGGAATGCATTTAAATGAAATGATAAAACTTGCCTTGTTGCTTATTTGAACATACAAGTTTTAACTCCAAATGAATTTCTGACTTTGATATAAAAGTAGAGCACAATTTAGGGTGTGAATCTTGACTTAAATCTCTTAACTTGTCACATTCAAACGGTCTTAGTTTTGAACGGGAGCTGACAAGACACCTCCTTAGACACATGAAGCCTGTCATCCTCAAGATCACTGGTAATTGTCACAGGATGACTTAGCTGGTGGAGGTCAACAGAACTAGTTATTTAAGAAAATTATTAGTAAGAGTTGCACTTATTTTACATAGAATGCTATACATTGATTCAAGATATGGTTCTCTCAAAAGGAACTTGTTCCTCTTTAAAACTGTGACTCTTAATCTTATGAGTAATAGATTTACGTATCGATGTCATGGTGTAAATCTCATTACTTTTTTTGTTCTTCGGATTAAAGACATATATTCATCCAAAATTCAAACAACAAGAAGAAAGCCTAAAATTGACGATCGAGTCGAATCATCTGATTGCAACCATCAAAGCAAGTTCCCATTATTATTTTTTCCATTCTTCAGAGTAAAGACCCGTTCATCCAAAATTCAAACAACAATAACAAAGCTTAAAACTGACACGAGTTGGGTCATCTGATTGCAACCATCAAACCAAATTCTACTCACAACGAGCATATATGAACAAAGCCCTTACAGCACAAGGACTAAGTTGAGGAATGATTGTAGCTTAGAAAATGGTCCCAGATCAGTTTAACTGCATCTTGAACCATCTCCCTGCCCATCTCTATGTTCCCGTCCTGCAATGGATGAAGAAAACTACTTGTTAGACAGATGCTCAAAACAAGAGAGTACATGTAAAACAATTTCCAAACCATCTAGATTAGGGTAGTGAATGCATATCGGTCAGAACTTTTTCTATAAAACAAAGAAAATTGACTGCAATAAGAATATATGAACACAACATATAGTCGCCACTAATGACAATAACATTTCACCAGTAAAGATGGTAGTCCAAGACAACACAAACAGCATATATGCAAAATCATGTAACAACAAAGGCTTTACCCATTTTTTTTGGGTCAGCTACATGAATCATTTTCTTTCCTTCAGTTCTGCTAAGGACATCTCCTTTGTTAAGTATTACCATATCATTTTTAATTGTTTCCGATCAAATTCTCCTCAGGCCTGTTTCTAGACTTCCTTGCACCAATAACTACAACCTTATCACATCTTCCCAAAAGTTATTTACTATCCTCATTGGACATGGTCAAACCATCTCAATCAATCCTCTTTCATTTTATCTTCAGTAGAAGCAACTCTAACTTTATGAATGCAGTCATTTCTCATATTATATCTTCGCATGCATCCACATGTCCATCGTAACTTTCTCATATCTGTTATCATCTATGAAAAACCATAGTTGCTAAATCCGACTCTCCCTAGTTCTTTGCTCTGCTGACAGCATGCATGTAAATTATAGTTCCACTAGGCCAATCATATACCCATGTCTGCACCTCAATAAGAGAAGTGAGTGTGTATTCTTTTCCTTTTCTTTTCTTTTTTCTTTTCTTTTGTTCTTTCTTTCTTTTTTGGTTTTCTTTTTGTCTTTCTTTTTGGAGGGGAGTTACTAAAATACACGTCAATAAGGAAATTTGAATCATACTTGTCATTACAATTGCTAATCCAGGGGAAAACAGAATCCAAAAGTACAAAACTGCAATTGGTAAATAACCAACGAAAAACAATACCACCGCGGTTATCAAATCAGCATGAATGTCCAATAAATGTGTATTGTGCTTTGAAGAAAAAAATAAGTCACTGTTAAAGGATTGACAAAACATTACATCAACTTACTTGACATTGGCGTTATGACCAATGTCGAATTGGCATGTAGTTAGCAAGTAGGGACCCAAAATTCTCCCGAACAAAGGAAGATGACAAAGCTTGCGATAGCTAATAATGGAAGTTTTCGAGGATTTTAGAGCAACTAACGGCTTAGAAGAGGCGACAAGTGTGCTGAATATCTCACCAATGAGGGTGTAACAGCAAACATTGATGTTTCTGAGGTGTTTTTGAGAAGGTGTAATCGTAAAGGACATATATCAGCTAAAAACAAAAAAGCTTGCTATATAGAGGGCTGCATTTTTTTCAAAATACGTCTCGTTACCCAAAAAATGAAAACTGAATCCGCATTTAGGACATAACTAGTGAAAAAAAAAGTGGTCTTAAAAAGCAATGTGACAATGGAGTAGCAGGAATGAGTAATATCTGTTATTTTCATCTAAACTTCTGATTGCAAGCCAACTCACCTTCACGTGCTTGGATATTTCAGTCAGTTTCAATGTAACTTCACTAGAAACTTCACCTGTTGAAGTCGTGTGATCAAATCGATCAGCATATCTCAGCTTAATCCTCATTGACTGATTTTTGAAAACTTTGAATTTGGTGTTCCAGGCTCCAACTACGCTAAACCTATCTGCTACATGTTCCTCTCCAAGAGGCCATCTCAGCCCCCCTCTCACATCTGGATCTATTATAGCAGACTTTAGTAGCTTGTTTATGCCTTCATTCTCCTCATCCTGAAACAAATTAGTTAGTTCTTAGGCATTACTTTTTCATAAATATCACGCTGGTAAGAATTTCAGCCCATACAATCAGAAACTTACATCCAAGGATTTAATACTCCTTTTTGTAACTAGCATCAACCTTAAGTCTAGATCCTTGTAGAGGCAAGAGATATCAACCACAAGGTGGCGCACATTATTCAGTTCAATCTGCAAAATAAGAAAGAAAGAAACCCCATGTTACCAATAAAATGACAAGTTTACTTTTCTTCAGTCCTAATCTCAAGTGAAGATAGCTATATAACAAAAGAAGGAAAAAAGAATGAATTGTTGAACCTTGATTTTAGGCAATCCAAGTAGATGAGGCAAGGGGAAATGAACGTGTGCCCAGCAAGGGTAAGCTAAGATCTTGGTAATAAACTAGTCATGTACCGGGAACCAACTAATAAATATTCATTTCTGATAGGAGTAGCTTCTAATCAAGAGAGGGAAAAGAAGTAAGGCAGATTTCTCAATGAAAACTTATCATTCCATGAAGTTTCCACTAAAAGTTCTTTTTAAATGTATATTGAATAGTCCTCAGAACAATAAGCAGATAATATTAAGATATAGAATATGATTCCATTAAAATGGAAATGAGGCGTCTTCTTATCTCTCATGAGAGAAATCACAAAAGAAATGGTGGCTCCAGTTCATGCTATCAACATATGCCCATAAAACTAAAGTCAGTTAAGCATGATGTCAGCAATGAAAACCATCCACTGATTTCTTTACTACATAGGAAACACATTAGACCACACCCATCAACTAGGATTTCGGGGAAAAAAGAGAGAATACATTGGAAGAGTAGGTGGCAAATATAAAATATAATCTTCAAAATAGTAAAGCAGTCGATGAGCCATAAAGACTTGCAAAATTTTTCAATGAGGCTTGCTTTACAAATTGTCAAGAAAAGTTCAGGTGATTGCTGAATCTAATATCTATAAGCACTCAAGTAGCAAAGGTTGAAAAAAAAAAGTGTAAGTGAAGCACTTGACTCGAGCAAAACAAAGCATACATTGTGAAGTGAAAACCGTAAGCTGCAAAGGAAAACAAGCCCTAAGCTGGAAAAAGAAAAAGCAGAAGATGCAAGAAGTTTCATGGCACTATTTTGCGTCTAATTTACATCAGTGTTTTAAATATCGGTCGATAAACCGATATTATCGGCGATTTATCGGTTTTGGGGGCCTTCCACTATGATAAGTTTGATTTTAAATCGGTTATCGTTTTGGATGTTTATTGGCGATAATGCGGAGATAAAGTGAGTTATCGGCCGATATTGTCGGCTCAAAATGTCGGAATTATCGGCCTTTGGTTTGGGTTTGGGTTTGCTCTTTGGATGTTTAAAGAATTATAAACTATGTGTTGCTTTTAGAACTTGGTTGTTTGGTGATTAGCTTATGTTTGTTTATGAATATTGACATGGCTCATAACTATTAAATCTCAAATTAGTAAGTTAGTTTATAATCTCGTGATTACACAATAATTATGTTGATGATTCTTTATAGTTTATGTTATCTTGTTATTTGCTTGTATGTTACTCCATTTTTACTAACTATACACTCGAATGGTTTCATCGTGCGATCAAGAAGCAAGTTTCTACCATTGGTTAGTGATCCTAAACATGATTATTTACATTTTGGTATGTTTATATTTCATTAAGTATAGTTAGATTACATTTTAGGATATTATAATATGTATATACACTATCCTGTAATATCACTCCGATAAATACTATTTATCCCCAATATCCGCTATCCGATATGGATTTTGACCGTCCGATAAATCCCCGATAACCGATATTTAAAACCTTGGTTTACATGATACAATAGGAATGGATTTAAGCTATGGAACCTAATGCAGTGATTGGGCAAAGGGGAAAAAAACCAGATGCTTCCATATGAACAATAATTGAAGTGAAATTGCAAACACTCCAATGAGACAGATATAGTACAAAAGACTGAAAGAGTATGAGGATATACCTATCATGAAGCCTACACTTCAGTACAAGGTACAAAAGAATAGACTTTCTTACATAACAGCATAAGCTACATACAGTAGCACAAACTTCACAAATTAAAGGTTTAAGGATAATTCAATCGGTATGCTTCAAAACAAATAGCATTGAAGCTTCATAGAAATTTGCTAGAGTATAAAATTACGTTTGGTGTAGTTTCAGGGACCTTTGACGTGGTCTCGTAGCAACAAACATTCAAATCCCATTGGCAATGAATTTAAAGCGGATTTCAAAAAAATTTTTAAAAAGATGCTAGTTGTGTGAGTCCAAGTTTTGGCCCATAAAAAGTAACCCAATCTGCGCGGGGGAGGGGGGGGGGAGGGGTTAAGAGTCTTACATTATACTGTTCAACACTTACAACAACTTCGGAGTTATGGTGCAGTGGTAGGGACTTTGATAAAAGTTTCAAGAACTATTGCACCAAAACATTATGCCTAAGGAAAAATTCATACTACAGCTTTCAATACCGGTCCCTTTATCCATTAGGCCATACTATGGGCCATTACATCAGTTCCGTTACAGCCATTATATCATTTTGTACAGCTTTGGACATCATGAATTACTGTCTTATACTTAATGCCGGTAAATACTCATGTGAAAGAGGAGCTTTAATTTGTGCGGGAAAGTTCATAAACTGGCAAGTGACATGATATAAGAAGAGCATAAAACAATAGAAGGGCAGAGATCTTGCCTTATGGATTTCAAGCGCCCCACTATCATTTAGAACACACTTGCACATAATAATTGATTCCGGCTGGTATTTGTCAAATACCTGACCAACAAATAAGAACATAAATCTTTAATACAGGTTAACCAAAATACTAAGGAACATTATGCATCTCGTACCAAGCTGTTAAATAGAAACATGTAATGAAATTAAGCCCCTTGATAGAGTACCTTCACTGTATAAACGTCTTTCTCATAGTCGAAATCAAATCCAATGTCATTTGCAACCAAATGTGCGATATCTTCCATGTATGCACAAGGAACAGTTGTGTAAAACGATTTGTGGATTTGTTTTCTAGAATCTATTTCAGCTGCTGCAGCCTTCCTGATGGATTCAAGACCAATTGAATTTCTGCAGGGTATAGACAGATCAGGCTGAAGTACATAAACCATGTAACTGGACCATTTTAGTGTCAGTTTCGCAATATTATCAACCCAATATATTATAATTTACTTGTGTCTCAGTTTTTCAACCACAGACAGAATCTGATATTCTTACCAAAGAACTATCCAACTTGTGAAGAGATAAGATCATACATGAAGGAAAAGTTCAAATAAACCATTATCTGCACATATCCTATAATACAAACTATCTACATAGATTCTTTAACATAAACTATTTAAAAAATATCCTTTAAGCTACAGTGAACTACAATTCAGGAGAAAAATACTTCTGCATGCATGCACCTCCAAGTGGCATATCTTATACAAAGATCCTTATATAAAGCGATATACATATATTAAACATAATTTATACATATACATGTGTGTGTATACATACATACATACATACATACATACATACATACATACACACACATATATGCATACACACACACATATATGATATATGTATACATGTATTATATGTATACACACACATTAATATAGCTAGGCTTACAATACACCTAGGGTGTAACTAAGTTAGTTACACACACATGTGAAAATATATCTTTGCCCATCTATTTTGTAAATGCAAACCGTTCATTGTAATCTATGTGTCATCAAATGTATGTGGATCAAAAATCAAGTGATTTGGAGTTTTCTATCCTACAAATCTAGCAACTCAAAATAAATGACATTTTGGACCATTACAAAGCATTCATTTCTAGGTTATTGGATGTATAAACTGGAAATATCTAATATATGTGATTTTTTATCTCTATGAAGTTTTGAATGCGTAGATCATAATAAACAGTGTGGATCGTTAATATACATGGTCAAACGTGTATTGTCACAGGTGTGTAACGTACATAGTTACACCCTAGGTGTATGGTAACCCTACCCCATACACACACACATATATAGGTGGGGTGAACGTGCATTGCACCTGGTCAAATAATTTGATTATTTCATTTGGGTTTATGTCTTCTTCTTTTTTTTTGAGAAATAGATTTATGTCTTTACGATATCTCATTTGTGAAATAGTTCATGGTTACCATATAAATTATTGTATGAGATAAGATCATGTTTTAAACCTCTACTCGATGATGATAACATGATGATAACATTTAGTAGACTAATATCAAACTTAATAATGCATTAAATTTAGTTATGCCTTACAAATCTAGAACTTTGATCTAACAGACATCAAAAATTCCAACTTGTAATTTTAGAATTTTAATCTAGTAGACATCAAAGAACTTTTATGCTATATAGCAAATGGATAACAACTAATGCGATGTGAAATCCATATTAAATTCATACTTGACAAAATTCACATGAGACCAACAAGGAAGATTAGTTAAATGATCCAAAGCATCATTTAAAAATAATAAAACTTATATATCAATATGTTATTAATTGCTAATGATAAAGCCAATATGATTTTCAATATGGGTAAAACACTTCTAACTAAAAGTAACTTCCCACAAAGCTGCTATGTCACACTCTTTATGCTAAATGACAACAACATTATTCAGAAAAAGCAACATCTACCCTAGAAAACATAAGGTATTAAAGCCTTGACTTCTCTAGGGAAGTTTTCAAATTTTGAGAGATACCACTTCCTTGTAGCAAAAATCTTGCGGGTCAAATGCAAAGCAATGTCCAAGGAAAAAGCAAAAGCATACACAGTTTATGCAATGAGAGTAATTCCATAAGAATCTATAATCTCAAAGAGATAACGTAGACATATAATTCACCCAACAAAACCTCCCCTTGGAATCTTGTAGCATTTGTTCTCCTTTGTTCAAAGAAAATGAAGTTTAGAGGGGTCTTGTTCAAAATTATTCAAATGTCATGTGCTTTTTTTTTGAAATTATATTAAGTTTGTGTTTGGATTCAATGAATTGTTAGAATTTAAAATTTTGTAATTAATTCTAATCCATTATTTGGGAATCTTTAGAATTTCAATTATAGAATTTTCAACTTCAAAGTTATTGTGATACTTTTGGATTTTAAAGTGATTGTTTGGATTTTTTTCCTAGAAGTTTGAATGCAATTTGATTTTCAAGGAGTTGTTTATAATTTTATTTTTTTCAACAGGTCATTTGTGATTTTTAATATTTTCATAAGGGTTTTCCTAGTTTTCAAACTTTTTTGGGGGCTTTGTAATTTCAGATTTTGCGGGGGCGAAATAAAAGTTTTAGATCTTCAATCTTTTTTTCGTAATTTTTGAATTTTAGTATGTTTTTTGTATTTTTAAAGATTTTTCAAAGGTTGTTTGTAACTTTTAAATATTTAGTGGTTCTTTGTAGTTTTAGATTGTTCAAAGGACTAATCAAGATTTCAGATTTTCAGAGTGTTTTTATGTTTTATTTTTTTGGGTTGTTTTCTCTGACTTAAGATTTTTAGAAGTCTGTTTGTAATTTTTAAATTTTAGAGTGTTGTATGTAATTACAAATTGTTTATGGAACTGTTCAAAATTTCGATTTTTGGATGTGTTTGATTGTAATTTTGGATTTTTGAGGTTTTTATCATTTTTATTTCTCAAGGAGGTTTTTGTATTTTTAAATTTTTTTGGGTGTTGCATATAATTTCAAGTTGTTTAGGAGACTATTCAAAATTCTCATATTTTTGGGTTTGCTTTTGTAATTTTCCAAATTTTCGGTGTGAAGGTTGTTAGCAATTTTCAAATTTCATGGTTCTGCCTGTAATTTCATATTATTCAGGAAGTTTTTTGCAAATTTCATATTTTTAGGGTTTTTATGTAAATATGTATGTAAACTTTTATTTATTATCATACAATAAATTTATTAGCTTTGTAGGGTATACATCTTTCTGTCTCCCTTTTGTGCTTAAAGTCAATCTAATATAAATTTCAAATCCATCTTGTCAATATGTTTCTCAAACACCTTTTGACTCAAGGGTTTAGTCAATGGATTTGCCACATTATCGGCAGAAACAACTTTGGTAATGTGTATGTCTCCCCTCTTGCCAATTTCTCTTATCATGTGATGTTTTCTTTTTATGTGTTCTGATCTATGATGAGCCCCTCTTGCCAATTTCTCTTACCAAGTGATGTTTTCTTTTTATGTGTTCTGATCTATGATGAGCCCTAGGCTCTCTAGCTTGTGCAATTACTCCACTGTTATCACAATGCAAAATGATAGGACATTTGATAGTAGGAACAATACCTAACTCTTACATGAAATTTTCAATCCAAACTGCTTCTTTTGCTGCTTCACAAGCTGCAATATATTCTGCTTCAGTTGTAGAATCGGCTATAGTTACTTGCTTACAACTTCTTTAACTAATAGCTTCATTATTAAATGCAAAAACAAACCCTAATGTAGATTTTCTATCGTCAGGATCCAACTGGAAATCAGAATCAATGTATCCTTCAACTTTTAAAGGATCACCAAACACTAAACAATAATGCATTGTTTAGTTAATATATTTAAGAATATGCTTAACTGCAGTCCAATGTTTCTCTCTAGGATTGAACTGATATCTACTAACTCCACTGAGTTCTTGAGCAATATCTAGCCTAGTACACAATATTGCATACATAAGATTACAACCTACAGCAGAAGCATATGAGCATTGTTTCATTCGTTCTAACTACTTATTTGTATGAGGTGACATTTTCTTAGAAAGAGCGACTTCCTCCTTGTCCAAAAGGATTAAGTCTCCTATGTGAATCTTTCAAGTTAAACTTGGCCACTATCTTATCAACATAAGTAGACTGGGATAATGCTATTAACATGTTACCTCTATCTCTATAGAGTTTAAGTCCCAAATTATATGATGCCTCACCGAAATCTTTCATAGAGAATTTGTTAGACAACCATAATTCAACAGTTGACAACATTCCAACATCATTCAAATAGTTCATAAGTATTTGATAAAAGTTAGTTTTTGTATTTGATAAAATCTTTCTTAGAGAAGTTATTAGACAACCATAATTTTTGTATTTTTAAGACTTTTCATAAATTGTTTGTAAAATTTGAATATTCGGTACTAGTTTCATATTGTTAAAAGGGCTAATCGAAGATTTCAGATTTCCAAAGCTTTTAAATTTTTAGGGTGTTTTATGTAATTACAGATTGTTCATGGAACTGTTCGAAAATTTTAATTTTCAAGTTATTTTATAACTTTTAGATTTTTAGGGTGTTTTATGTAATTACAGATTGTTCATGGAACTGTTCGAAAATTTTAATTTTCAAGTTATTTTATAACTTTTAGATTTTTCTCGAGGTGTTCTATATAAAAATAAGCTTTTCAAGGGGTTACTAGTAATTTATTGATTTTCGAGTGTTGTCTACAATTTCAAGTTGTTTAGGGACTGCTCAAAATTTTCATATTTTTGCATTTTTGTAATTTTGAAATATTTGGTGAGAAGTTTGTTAGTAATTTTAAAATATTAAAGGTTCTGCCTATAATTTCATATTTTTCAGAAAATGTTCAAAAATTTTAGATTTTTGGTTTTTTATAATTTCAAATTTTGGGGTGTTTTTCTAACTTTTGGGTTTTTGGGGGTCCCGATGTTAGTAATTTTAGAATTTTAAATGGCGATTTGTAATTTGTAGCAAGGGGTTGTTTGTAATTTTAAAGTTTTAAGGACTTTTTAAAATTTTAGATTTCTATGGGGTTGTTTGTAATTTTCGATTTAGGGGTGCTTTGTATAATTTTTAGATTTTTAAGAACATTGTTTATAACTTTTGGATTGTTAAGAATTTATTAAAGATATTTCTATTAATTAGGATAGGATCACAAGTAATGTATTACGATCTATTTAAAGGGTTCTATTAAATAGGATAGGATCATAGTGTGATATTTTAAAAAATCAAGGGCAATATTATTCAATGAAAGTTTTTCCCAAACTCCCAATTTTAAAGGAAGTATGATATATAATAGATACCATATGACATATAAGGGTGTTTTCTCATATATAGTAGCATGGCTAAATCTTAGCCAAGTGATGTTGGTTGACTAAACTAATAAAGAAATCAGCCCGTTTATTCAGCCACATCACTATATATAAGAGAATCTCTTCATATCAATGATATCCATTATTCTCTCACGCATCACTTGGCTGAGATTATGTCAAGTGAGGTAGCGACTTGTTATGTCAAATGAAGTACCAAAAGAATGAAAAATAAAGAATGACAAAACTCATCCATCCAATTGGACTACCAAGGTTGAACCTCACCATAAGGCCTATCTATTGGTTAGTGTTCCAAATGTCTGACGGGGACATGTAGGACGAAAATGTTCCTTATTGAATGACGGCTTAATAAATATAGGGGTGTCACATCGGATAATGTGTATAAAGCATAGATGTTCATACTTGATGCACTAACAAATGGAGCATTGCAATATTTTTTGTAAAACTTTTGCAAAAGAATTTTGGCCTTAATTGACCCTAATTCTTCTTACTAGTTATTTACATAAGCGTATATTTGTTTGGCTTTAGACCTCAATTTAACCATAAATATAGACTATTTTTTTAAAATAAATAAAAGTCCAAATCAGCACTACAATATTTCAGCAAATTTTTTTGAGCTCGAAATGTCACCTTATGTATCGGTATAATCATGATATATCACTCAAAAATTGCCAAAAGTAATAAAGGTATTGAGACCATCGGCCTGTGGCAAGCCTTATAAAGGACATATTGGCTGATACATCAGTCATATCAGGGATTTAAAAACAATGCTCTTGGTAGCTTATTCAGAAAATTGATATGTCACCATACCCATTATTTCCATGCACTCACACATGCACTAGTAACTAAAATCTATATCTATATATTCCACTATATATCGAAACAAGAAGTCCTGAGGATCCATAGCATAATCATTCCCATGTCCAAATTCTAGTGAAGTATAAGAGAAAGAAGCTTTGATAAGGAGATTAATTTCCTGGTAAGCAAATAGAAATAACGAATTGATCGAAAAGGAAATTAGAGGGGAAACAAACGGTGTGCTACAAGAAATTAAAATGGTGGGCTTTTTGTACAGTTACCCAAGAAACAGCACTTTCCCAATTCGAGCAACAAAGTTGGGCTTCAGCACGACCCTCTCCGATTCAGGCCCCCAGATCGCAGTCCGACAGCAATCGATCAAATCCGGCATAATTCTGTCAGCAATCTTCACCCAAGGCGCCTCCTCAACCTCCCCACCGCCCTCTTCCCCTTCAAGAGCCACCGGCTTCCCGCCATTCCTCACCTCCAACGCCTCGCAATCGAACGGCGCCAATCGAACTGAGGAAGGGATCGGATCTTCGCCGGCGGATCCGGCAGCAAACCATCGAGCGATCGAACCGGGCGCGTAGGCTATCTTATCTGCTCGATTCGAGGAGGAGGATTTGGGTTTCTGGGCTCGCGGATTCAGGGTTCGCTTCGATCGGGAGGAAGAGAAGGGGGATGGCTTTGGAGGTGCAGAGTCCTTGGAGTGGCGCTTGTGAGGAGGGACGTACGCCATTGGAGCTTCAAACCCTAGATTGGATGGAGATCAGTAGGAGAGTGAGCACGACGATCTGTATACGGCTTCGCGGTTTGCGAAGCGTCGTCAACAGCTAATTTTCCTCGAGCTCAGTAGGACAGTAATCACGACGATCTGTATACTTCGAGCGCGGTTTACAAGCATCTTCTTTCTAGTGTAATAAAAACAAGCAAAAGCTGGCGCGTTATAAATACAGTTCATGTTAGGTATCTTATTTAGAGGTTTAAGTTATGTATAAATACTAGTGTTATGCCCGCGCATTGCTGCGTGTTTTATTTATCGAGGTATATCTTTCACCAAAATTATAGCATAAATTTTATATTTAACTTTTCAGTAAAAATTTAGCAACAAATGTTTAATTTTAAGTATTTATGAAGCAGAAGTCTATTTCATGTGAAATTTAGAAAATGTGTATGCAACAATAAGAAAGGAAAACTCGATGAAAAAATAAAAAGAAAGAAGACATAGAAAACTTCTTTGTGAAATTATTATAGCAACAAGATCATATACGACAATCAAATCCACAACTTTAGCATTAACCTTATAGAGTAACCTGTCAAAAATCGATTCGATGAAAGAAAGTCATATATATATATATATATATATATATATATATATATATATATATATATATATATATATATATATATATAGCAAGATACTTGTCAAAAACATGTAAAAATCAGATTTTCCCCAAAATATGATTTATAACAATATTCTAGATATATTGATAAAAGGAAAATTTTGCTTCTAATAATAAGAATGAAAACATGAACATGAGAATTGAAAAGAATCACCAATTGGACCCCCTTTCTTCATGCAATCTGTCTCCAATTTGCTTGAGGAGAGAAAAGATGATAATGGAAACTAAAAAGTTGGAAAGAGTGAGGGAGGTTTTGAGTGCGAAATTAATGGACATAAATAAGTTCTTAAAAATTGAAATTATAAAATTTGTTGACATTTGAAAAATGCACAACTGTAATTGTATTTGAAAACGGCTCATGCAACCATAGTTGGTTTTATTAAGACTAATTAAGCTATTCATTTTAATTAGAAATAAGTATGTATTGATTGTTATAAAGTGGTGGATGGAAGTTGAGAAGCTAAAGCTCCAAAATTTTGACACGTGTTAAATGCTCTAGAATTTTGACATGTGACATTTCAGGGTATTACTTTAGTATATTGTATAGATAGATAGGTACAATTGCACAATAAAAGATACAAGAAAAATAAGAGAAGTTCTGTCGCTAATTTCATTGCTTTTGTCTCACTATTATAATTTTGTTCATGTTGGTTTAACCACCCAATATGAGTGGGTGGATAATAATCGGTCCTTTAGTGGGCCGGTTGTAAATACCTAGTTGGACTAGATTATGTAATTCCGCTTATATGTAAGTATAGAGATAGAGGAATATTGATATCGGTGTGGAGAAAAATATAGAGAAACTACCTCGTATAGCCGTCATATCCTTCTCTGATCGAGTTCATGATTTTATGCGATAGTCGTGGAGTGATATGCGGGGGCTTCTCGCCGGTTACACGGTGTGCTCACCCTCCGACCGTTGATCAAGATGGACGTGGCGATCCTACAAAAAAGATCTGAATCAATAACCTTAAACTTGTTATTTATGTTCTTCGATGCATGTTAGAATTTTTTTTCCCGCTATGCATAATCTAGTTTTAGATTATCCCTACTGCATGCGTGTAGTCAGTCAGATCCTACAGTTCTTTTATTTAGTTATTTTACAACATGTTATTAGTACGAATTTGCTAATCAAGTTAGAGGTTTTTCTCATGGGTAAGAAGTATACTAAGGTTGATTTCTAATCTCTTTCATACATTTATCTAATTTCCATTCTTTACTGTAATTTATATATAATTATAAAGATGGACTAATTTTATTGTCTATCATGATTTTTATGTATTTTCTTATAATACTTGTCAACATGACAAATCTCATGATGTTTGAATTTGTCGTCCTTGATATTATGGGCAAGAATTATTTATGTTAGATATTTGATAGGTCTCCAAGATACCATCAACAAAGAAAATCAAACATCAAATAAAAACTAAAAATTCCTTATCTAAGATAGTTGATGGTCCTGAAGACACGTTCAACGAAAAAATAAAGCGTTGATGAGAAACTAAGAATAACTTATCTTGGATATTTAACGAGTCTCGAAGACACAATCAAAGAAAAAAAATCAAGCATAAATGAAAAGCTAAGAATCATCTATCTTGGATATTTGATGAGTCTGAAAGACACAATCATGGAAGAGATCAAGCATCGCGCCAAAAGGCAATAATTTTCCTACAAATGAAGAAATGTTAGAGAAAACATTTCCATGCCATAAATGTGCTCCACTAGTAGCAATATCGAGAAAAAGATTAAGAAATACTCTGAATTGATTTTATGTCCTCCTGTGATTAAAAAAATTTATTTATGAAAAATCAAGAAGCTCATCCAGTTAGTTCTACTCCATTCCTTGAAGTGAGTGCTAAAATAATTGGATATGGATGAGATCGTGGTCATGAACGTGACCGACGCCAAAATAATTACCACAATAGTGGTGACTATCCTTAACTAGTGTATACTTTGAAGCAAAACCCAAAGACACAAACGCACTATACAATGCCACATAGGATTTGTCTTTCACAAATAAAAATGACACGTGACATCATCAGCTAGCCGCTCGCTGAGATCTAAATATATGTACGATTGACACATGATATTCTCCGATTTAGAGAGTTTTAAATTAAGAAAAAATTTAGTATTTAATATAATTAAGATATTTTGAATCAACCAAGATATTAGTTAAATATAGTAATAAAATTTTGGCTTCAATTCTGTTAAGTTAAATTTGAATAACCTACAATTAAGAAACAAAAATCATGCTAATAAAAACTGCAAATGATGGGGAGACTCAATCAAGACAGATTGACCTCTTGAAGAGCCATATATTGCTGCAAAGCTTGGACTACCCAAACCAATTTCTATTCAAAAAGGAGTTACGAAAGGGCCACAGCTGGGGGAGCATGGTCAGGTCACCCTAAAACATCCGACCTACGACACCCTTTGTGCCTCACAATCTAGGCAAATCCTTTGATAGTGGGATTGATTTAACGGTGGGAGCGCGTACTAGCCTGAAATTTAAGATTCGGAGAGTAAATTTGCTATTATGCAGATTTTGGGGGTAAGTTTGCAGTTCTGGAAGATTTGGGTGGGGGCTGGTTTGCAATTATAGAACATTTGGGGGTATATGGCAAATAACCCAAAAATGAAATAGTGATCATGTATGGGGGTGAAGAACAGCAAACAGCTAACTGGCCACTTCAAAACTGAATCTACTTCCACTGCCCAGATCTCTACACACAAAGCCTCTCTCTCTCTCTCTATCACTCTCTATCTATCTATCTAGAAAGATCCCTTCTCTCTCCTCGGCCCGATGCCCGAAACGTTCCGACACGATTAACCGAAACCCTAGCCGATATGAGAAAGAAAAGCGTCCCTGATTGGCTCAACAGTTCACTTTGGTCCTCCTCCAACCCCTCCAACGACGATCGCATCTCCCGATACGCTACGAAACCCTCCCCCGAATCGCTGCCGCCTCCGCTGCCGGTTCGAGAACCTTCTCCTCCTCCGCCGCCGTCTCCACCGGTTACCGATGATCGGGATCCCGATGATCCGAAACCCGCTAAGCTCTCGCCGGACGAGGCTTCGCGCCAAGCTTTGCTCATAGCGGAGGTGAGGTGAAGAATTAGGGTTAGGATTTAGGGTTTGTGTGATTGTTTAAGTTGAGAATTTGATGATTTGTCCATTTCTGGATTGTTAGGTTTCGAAGAAGGTTATAAATGTTGGGGAGTTGCAGAGATTAGTGTGCCAGGGGATTCCGGATGGTGATGAAATTCGAGCGACTATATGGAAGGTATTTGATTGTGTTTTTTTCTTAATCATTTCTGATTGCTTTTCATCTAAAAAGAGAAATTATAACTTGATCAAATTTAAATAATGGGTATTTAAAAATAAAAAAAAACTATTGCTAGTCTTCACTCAGATCCTTATCCTTATACATATAATCCTTATGTTTGTGCAAAAATAAAATTTCCATTTATTTTTGTCCCCGTTGCGTTAAGAGTACGAGGTTCAATTTAGGATCTTCTCAGTGCTAGTTTTTCCAGTCCGTTCCCATTATATGAATAAATTCAGGTTGAATGAAAGTTAAGCTTACTTAAACAGCTTAACAAGCTTAGCTTCGTGTGGGCATACATAGACTTGGGCTAGAAATCAAAGCTTGAATCATGAGGCTTAATTTCACCAGTAAGGATTGGGTGGACTTTTAAGATAATGTTGTTTTAACTTCTTTCTTGATCCAAGAATTTGTTGCTTTCTAGTGCTAACATTATAGAAATAATGATAACAGAAAATTGATTTTAATAGTATAATAGTAAGATGTCTGCAAATTTGCTAGTTGTTGAACTGGTGGGACTTGAAAGGTGTAATTTAGCATTGTTCTGCATTACGATATGTATCTACTTAGCTGACAAATGGTAGAATATCAAGTGTACTAACTAGATCATCACTAAGGTACCCGAACGTAAAGCATGGCAGATATGCCTTGTAGATGCTTTAGAAATGTACATAACTATGCACTATATATATATATATATATATATATATATATATATATATATATATATAGAGAGAGAGAGAGAGAGAGAGAGAGAGAGAGAGAGAGTAAAGCTCCTATAAACTTAAGTGGATAGAAGCACTTGTCCACCAAACTTTTATCCCTTCATTATGCTTTGAGATTTGTGCTACACATCAATGCTATCTTTGAGATTTGTGCATTTATTTTTATCACATGCTAGCACAAATCTCAATGCAAAATAAGTGGATAAAAAGTTGGTGGACAAAGGGCTCTATCCACTTAAGTTTATAGGAGCTTTATATATATATATATATATATATATATATATATATATATATATATATATATATATATATATATATATATATGATAAGCACATATTTATAAATTGGTTGCTTTGAACTATAAAGTTTGGTTACTCGAGATCAAAGCAGGTAGCTATTAACCCTAAACTATATACCTGGATATTTCTATAATGAAGCCATACCCATACCTGACACATACCAAACACCGACACGTATCAAACACTCCTTGGACACTTCTATCATGAGTTGTAGTCATACGAGACACTAACACACATTGGGTAGTAATTGAATATACGCATATAGTTATTCTGACGTGCATCAGTTATATAATGCATGCATTAATTTAAAGTACTCATCATATACTTCTTGGATGTTTATCCTACACTTAACATCCGCTTTCTGAAACTCATTGGAGAGGGTCGGATTCGTTTCAGTCCATACCTAGTTCAAAACTATGATTTAAAGTTTGTTTGGGTATCTAGTTTAAAAGCAAGTGGCTTTCCAATTTAAAATCTACATAATAAAAGAAAAATATTATTGATCTTTTGCAAATTATTAAAATATATGTAATATAGTCGTGTCCGCTTCTCCTACCTTTTATAAGTTTGTTGTGTCGCCTACCCGCATCCGTACTAGGACTTGTATCAGTATCCATGCAACATATACCCTAAAGCATAACCTGTCTAAGCAAGATAATACAATAAAACCGAGAAAAGCCAAAACTATCTACAATCTGGTGTGTATTTGGAGGTTGGAAGTGTTAAAACCTGAGAAGTTTGTATTTGGGTGTTGGAAGTGTTAAAACCTGAAAACCCTAACCCGTTGACGCTCCTACATTGATACTGTTGGGTCTTCAACCAGAATTTCATGTACATGTAGCCAGTGTTTTAAAAATAGGCCGATTTTATCGATTTATTGCCGATATATAGGTTTTGGGCTATGGCCGATATGATTTTTGCAAAATTATATCGCATATAGTTTTGGGCCGATTTTTCCCGATATATCGGTGTAAATCCGATAAAGCGGCCGATTTCTCATGGGCTAAAAATCGTCCAATTTTCTACAATTTACATTCTAAGTTAACTAGTTCGGGTTTGCAGACAAAACCCCTCTTTTTTCCATACCTGACCTGCATACACTAAATAAAAACAATGCTATCCTATTCTATTTCGCATTCCCTGAACAAAAATAATTAGTAAGTGATCCTAAACTTGTGTTATTTGCATATTAGTATGTTTATTTTTCATTAAATGTGCTTAGATTCCATTTTAAGACATTATATTATATATGCTCACCATCTGATATAACACTCGATTTTTACTACTTATCCCCGATATATCTCGATAACTGGGATCTGATATGAATTTTGGCCGTCCGATATATTTTGATAACCAATATTTAAAACCTTGCATGTAGCTAAGTTGCCTCCTGTTGCGCGTATCATTTTCTTTTAAGACTCTTAACAAGATAACTTCTACAGTCGAACTGAACACTTTGCGTTTAATTAACAAGGCGTTAATGAATCCTACCCAAATTGTTCTTAAATTCATTAAGATCAAAGACCTTCACATGTAAGTAGTACACTAGCTTTTACAATACATTCAGTCAATTGTGCTCAATTTGGACTAAAGAGCCAATAAGTCTTAATATTTATTAAAAAGCCTCAAACTACACTACTGCTCGATTTGATTGGCTTAAACTCGCACCTAGCCTGCTAATATATTTTCATTAGATAGTTGACAAATGGCATAAGTTTTTACCCATTGTTCTAATCTTTGTCTGTTCAGCTTAGCATGTCTTTCATTTCTAAAGGTTGATCGGAGATTCGGAAGTCTCCTCTCAAGTTTGGCAATTCAGTTTGCATATTGATTTAGTTCTCATCTCTCTTTGCATTTGCTGACCATGGTGGATATAAAAAGGGATTTCAAAGCAAGGGAAACAATAAAAGATACTTAACAAAGTAAAAGGGAAATCTGACGGTTTTAACGCACTGATACTGGAATGTTTGTGCTCCTAAGAGTTAAGATTTAATGTTGATATTCTTGTTTTGCTTGTGGAATGAAGTATCTAAATGTAAGCTGGTAAGTAATGGATGATTTAGGAGATTTTTAGCACCGATATATCACAAAAACTGTATTAAGACATATTAATGGATTTTTTGAAAGCCTCATAACAGGAATGATTGTCCTCAAAGCTAGGATATATAATAGGATAAGAACTACACATGCATATATTTTTTTGTGGTGAAGGAAAAAAGGAATAGAACCTACACTTTTCAGGGCAGACAGAAAACATAGATGAAAGTATTGCAGGAAGAAGACAAACTGGATAGCAAGAGTAAGACTAAGATAAAGTAGCGCAAGGTTTTTTTTGTAAATTGCAGCTTTTAGATAGGCTATATGAAGATGAAGATGCCAACATATCTTCTTAACAGAAGCCCTATATATATATACATACATACATACATACATATATATATATATATATATATATATATAGAGATGAGCTCCTATCAACTTAAGTGGATAGGAGGCATTGTCCACCAAACTTTTTTATCCACTCATCTTGTGTTTAGATTTGTGCCATCAAGAGATGCACAAATCTCAAAAGACTCTTCATATCTTTCATGGATCCCAAGGCAACATCAATGGATAAAAAGTTGGTGGATGACTATTTTCTATCCACTTAAGTTTATAGGAGCTTTCCACTATATATATATATATATATATATATATATATATATATATATATATATATATATATATATATATATATATATATATATATATATATATATATATATATATATATATATATATATATATATATATATAGATGAGCTCCTATCAACTTAAGTGGATAGGAGGCATTGTCCACCAAACTTTTATCCACTCATCTTGTGTTTAGATTTGTGCCATCAAGAGATGCACAAATCTCAAAAGACTCTTCATATCTTTCATGGATCCCAAGGCAACATCAATGGATAAAAAGTTGGTGGATGACTATTTTCTATCCACTTAAGTTTATAGGAGCTTTCCACTATATATATATATATATACATACATATGTATATATATACATACATACATATGTATATATATATATACATATATATATATATATATATATATATATATATATATATATATATATATATATATATATATATATATATATATATATATATATATATATATACACACACACACACACACACATATATATATATATACATACATACATATATATATACATATATATACAAATATATACACACACACACACACATATCAAGGTTTTAAATATCGATTTTCGGGGATTTATCGGACGGTCAAAATCCATATCGGATAGCGGATAGCGGATATCGGGGATATATCGGGGATAAGTAGTATTTATCGGAGTGACATTACCGGATGGTGATATACATAATATAATATTCAAAATTGTAATCTAACCATACTTAATGAAATATAAACATACCAAAATATAAATAATTATGTTTAGGATCACTAACCACTAGTCGAAACTAGGGTCGGGTCGAGTTTAAAGTGCATTGAACAGGTGCTCGTTGCCCGAAATCAAAACTCAAACCAAAGGTCGATAATTCCGATTTTCGGGCCGACAATATCGGCCGATAACTCACTTTATCGCCACATTATCGGCGATAAACATCCAAAAACGATAACCGATTTAGAATCGAACTTATCATAGCGGAAGGCCCCCAAAACCGATAAATCGCCGATAATATCGGTTTATCGGTCGATATTTAAAACATTGATATATATATATATATATATATATATATATATATATATATATATGTGTGTGTGTGTGTGTGTGTGTGTGTGTGTGTGTGTGTGTGTGTGTGTGTGTGTGTGCATACATACATATATACATACATATTTATACATACATAAATATACATATATATACAAATATATACATATATATACAAATATATATGTATATATATTTGTGTACGTTTTCTGAAATATTTCGTTGTGTGGACCGAGTATGATGTTTAGTTATTGTTAAAAGCTGACTGAACTGTCCTTATGACTTCAAACTGCTTGACAGTTAAGAGCCAGCTCCTATGTTTTTCTTTCAACCTCATCTCCTATGTGTCTCTTTTAACCACAGCTCCTAATAAAATCAAACTCTTGTTTGATTCAGTGCATTGGGATGTAGGCCTATTATCTTAAGGAAATATTTTAAAATGCCTCAAGTAATAAAAAGACAATTTCCTTTCCGTTTTAGAATGCCATACTTGGTTTCAGGCATTAACAACAGCATCCATATTCTACCTTCTACGGTGATATTCCTGACAATTTACTTGCTATATTCTTTCCAGAAACTTGGTGACAAGAAAACTTATGAGTTCACTCATGTAGAAAATGAATTGCAAGAATATGAGACTGCTTCTCCATAAAAAGTTACCTTATTTAGATTTTCAAAGGTGTGCATTATTAAGCATCCCATCTAGAGTTCATGTAGTTTTGTTTTATTCTTATTTCTCTGAAGTTGATTACTCATTCTTTTTTTCTTTCTTGTGGCGAGCAGCTTCTTTTACGGTATTTGCCAAACGATCGTGCACTATGGCAGCATGAACTGGATAAGAAGCGGTCCCAGTACAAGTCTTTTAAGGATGACCTTCTGCTAAATCCTGTAAGTCTGACAGTTGTATCGGAGTTTGAGGTTAATACAGTTTCCATGTTCTTGTATAGAACTATACTGTGTCTATTGCTTGAAACAATTTTTTGATGTTGGGAAAGATATCCATGTAGTAATGTAATTAGTCATGAATATATAAAGTATTAACATATGTGTTTGTTTATTTTTATATATTATTTTGCATGTTTCTGATAGCCTCTATTGTTAGTCAGTCAGAGATCACCAGAAGGATGGAAGAATCTGCGGGTCTCAAAGAGGAAGATTTGAACTCTGGAGGAAGTGGCTTTCTTCCAAGAGCTGAGATCCCTCATGGGGAACACCCTCTGAGCCTTGGATCAACCAGTGTCTGGAATCAATTTTTCCAGGTACTTATTGTCGTGTTTAAATAGTGATATCTGTAAATATATGCTACTTTGTAGACTATTGTTATATTGTCTATTATGCATTCATATTGTTGCATTGTGTACCTGTGGTACTTCATTAAAGTTTTATGTATACATGTTTATTGCGTGCACTTACAGTATCATGCTGAAAGTAAAGAAACATTTGAATACTCAATGTTAATCAGTATTTCAGGACACAGAAATTATAGAGCAAATTGACCGAGATGTGAAGCGTACTCATCCGGACATGCAATTTTTTTCTGAGGATTCTTCCTTTGCCAAGTCTAATCAGGCAAGCATTTTGTTTTCTGTTTTTTGTTTTGTTTTGTTTTTTTTCCCCGGTTAGCAGCATGCTAATATTAGTTGCAATGTTAACTAACTGCATCCATTGAATTATTTCTCTTGTTTCAGGAGGCATTGAGACACATACTCATTGTCTTTGCTAAACTAAATCCAGGTATAAGATATGTGCAAGGGATGAACGAAGTTTTGGCACCATTATTCTACGTGTTCAGGAACGATCCAGATGAGAATAATGCTGTGAGTATGGAGTAATCCTCTTTGTACCTGTACTTGATTCATATAATTGTCTGGGTGTTTTGTTTACTTAAATTACGGGCGTGGATTTCAAGGTCTAGTATGCAGGCTTCTCTGGTTAAATCACTTAAAGATTTGATTTGTTTATATGTCACATGCAGTCTGTGAGTGAAAGGCATTTTGCATAGGACGTAGTTGCTCTATGAATTAGGTCCTAGTCATTCCTTATGAAAGTACATGGCTACATGTAGCATTGACACTTTTACCATGAAGCTGTACTGGTGTTGAACCCCACACTTTCTATGACACTCCGAAACATTTACACGCGTTCTCAATTTCATGATATATTGTATACTTTAAATTCCTCTTGGACATCTGCTGAGCACATTTTGGACACTTTTACAGTTTTCAAACACTTCTATATACTCACTTGGGTCTAAAACTTTCAATATGTATTTCCTTCTGCGATGCCTTATTTCATGATATCTAGCAAACAAAATTGTGAAAATAGAGACTGGTATAAAAGTTATATTAGGTTGGTTATGTATTTTGGTATAAGATAGACATCATAAGCTATTCTGTGGAAAGTGATTAGTCAAGGTCTATTATTTTGTTAGAAATGCATAAAAATTATGTGAGGTCAAGTTCTAGCACATATGTAACAGTATATATACATAAATTTGTATGTTCTTTCTTGTTACATATAAATTTAGGCCTGTTGTAATGTTCCATGCACTACGGTGTTCCCTTGACCTACTTCCTGAAGAACAGCCACGTCACCATGGCTTTCATGTCCGAATCTCATTTCCTGTCCCATGTCCATGTTTTTTAGATGAAAGACGCCGATTCAAGCTTCTGTAAAAATTTTACCCTGTAACCTAGAAAGTGGTAACATATCACACTGGAATCTACTGCAAAACCCTATCACCCAACTTTTGTCTAGGAATTCCTGTGTGTCCAATTCAGTGACCAGTTTAACTTCTATGTATAGTGTTTAGTTTTATAGTGAAGCATTTGTTATCCCATGAATGAGCCATTAGAGTACGGTCAAACTTTCTCAATCCCAGTTAATACATCTAACATTCTGTAGGACATAATCTTTCTGTCCAGTGCCTTCTGATACTCCAGGCCTTTCATGTTCTGTTTATCTCAGAGTCAGTGCGGTTCACGGTCAGCTATTTATTTTGCCTGAGACAGGATACTGCTAGGATGTGAAGGCTTTTGCCGTTACCTCTTTAAATCTACATTTTCAGAGTAGGCACTCTTAACTAGGATGACTACCCGTTCAACTTTCACTGTTCAATGGGATGATGTTGAATTTTACATGTTTTTAATTGTGAGTGTCGTACCAGGAACTTTTGCAGTTACTTTATGATAATCTGCTGTATGGATTAGTTACACACAGCTATTTGTGTGCATTATTGGTGAAATCACTTCAAAATCATTGGGTTGTTTGCATCTTTCTTTCTACCAGAATAGCAGCAATCATTATAGTCACTTAATAGTAATCTAATGTTATTCCAATCAGTTAATCACTACTTAACTAGGACCACAAACCTTCGACAACTGTAGTTGTTCAGGGGGCCTGATTATGGCCTTTAATGCATCTTTGTTTGTGAGTGCCCGACCTGCAGTTGTTTATCTTGTGGTAATCTTACGCAAACTAATTAGTTGTCTTAACTATCCCAGATTGAGATCTTTCGTCATTCTTTATTTTATATAGCTCTTAGAAAGTTATCGTAACACCTCGTTTGGTACGCTGGAATTAGATCAAGTGAGAAGTAAGAAATGGAATGGATTTTGGGTGGGAATGGAATGCTCATTTCCATTCACACGTTTAGATGCGGTTAGAGAATGAAGCGGGAATGACAAATCTTTTTATTTTTGATATGGTAATTAATAAGTAATGGAAGCATATTTGGTATGGATTTTTTTCATTCACACTTAAGTGGGAATCACCATTCCCTGCCAACTCAATGGGAATGTCTATTGGCACAAAATGTGGGAATGAAGGAGAAGTGGGAATGGACATTCTAGCTTTCAAAATGATGTTGTGTGTGTTTGGTAACCATGAATGAGATGTGGGAATGAGCATTCCATTCCGACCCATTCCCGCTTACCAAATGAGGCGTAAGGGTTTTAACGGACTTTTGCAAGTGCGTTCATGGTTTTAATGTGAATTGTATTTTGATTATTGTAGAATCATTTTCATTCCATTCGAATCAGAAAAAATAACTTTTTTTTACCTTGCTTTATTTATTTATTTATTTTACATATTAGTGTTGCATGGTTAATTGATGTATAGTAGCTAGAGGCTTGAATGTCCTTAATATTTGCGTGGTCGACTCTGCCAATGTTAAGTGATTACAGCCCAAGTTGATTCATGATTATCTCCATGTACACGACATTTAATTGCTATAATAGTTGATTTATTTGTTTAGGCTTGACCTCTTCTTGAAGAAATCATGCTCTATGGTTTTCTTGTATAGTTGATGGCTCTGTTTATATTATTTTTTAAAGACATGATCAACATCCTTGCTATTTTCTTGTTTCTTTTGCTATAGGCCAACGCAGAAGCAGACACATTTTTTTGTTTCGTTGAGTTGTTGAGTGGGTTTAGGGATAATTTCTGCAAGCAACTTGACAATAGTGTAGTTGGCATTCGTTCTACGATTACTAAACTATCACAGCTTCTCAAGAGACATGATGAAGAGCTGTGGCGTCATTTGGAGGTTACAACAAAGGCAAGTTTGATTTTATTTTAAATTGCTAGTTTCTTATACTTTTTCTTTTAAAAGAATTATCTACTTGTATTTTGGTGCTTCATTATTTCAAAGTATTTGATCACCACTATTGCAATTGTTAGTCTTTTTTTGGCTGCAAGTGATGAATTTTTAACCATCTCAAGGGGTAGGTGTTGTTGTTGCTGGACTTTCATGGGATTACTGAACAGAAAAGACTCCAGACAAATTATATTCGTTAATTACTTCAAGTTAGTTTGTTAATATAAATTGAAAAGCTTCTGTTATGATTCTTTAGGTATATTTTCTTTTTTCAGGAAAGGAAAGATAAAAGGAACTTAAATAATTGCTTGCTAGAATTTATGTTATACCGTTTCTCATCTTCCTTTCTTTCTTTATGGAAGGTTGGATATGTACTTGATCTTGCTTAACGTAAATATACTTCATAATTGGATTTCTTTGTTCTATTTTTTTGTTGACAATTCAATGGTAACCTTGTAGGCGTGTCACTAGGATTGCCATCAACAGGGTAAAATGCATGCTTCAATACAGTCTTTTGATACTTACACAGACTACACATGCACCTCATATGTTCATATTTAATAAGGAGATATTTGGAGAGTAGATAAATTTAAAGATTATAAACAATATAAGAAGAATGAGAATGAGAGTGAGCATTCCATTCTCACATTTATTCCATTACGATCCTTGCTTCATTCCATTCTTGACTCTATTCCTGCCTACCAAACAAGGCGTAAAAGAGGAGAAAGAATCACACCTCAATCAACATTATATGAATCCTCATTCTAATTGCACCAAATTCATTCATAACAGATTCAAATCCCGACCAACTAATTAGTAGATTGTCTAATAACTTAAATCTCAACTAACTGTTAAGAGCTAACTGAACCAAAACTCTAGTCTATTCTCATCTTACCTAAAAATAAGAATAACATCTAAAGATAACAAACAAAACCAATCAATTAGACATATCCAAAGAATTTTAAAGGTTAACCATATCTATGGCTAAATGCCTAATATCTGCCAAAGTGTAAACTTCCAGACTTCCAGTCTATATCTCTGTATCCAAACTCATCCAGTTTGAAGCTGAAAGGATGTTATTCTGCACATGGCACCTTTTGCAAAACTAAATGACTGCCTTTTGTTCGAGTTCTCCATCAATAAGTTGTCACCATCATACGCTCTGTATGCCTAGTTTAGCCTTGATTCCTTTTTTATTTTGACTGTATAATTTTTGTAGATCACTTGCTGTTATCAACATCTTTTTAAGTGGGGAAAAAAAAATCTTATGCTCTAATTACATTTGATATTGCAGGTCAATCCGCAGTTTTATGCATTTAGATGGATTACACTACTGTTGGCCTTAAGAGTTCAATTTTACAGACTGCCTCCACATTTGGGATACTTTGTTAAGTGACCCTGAAGGTCCTCAGGTATGAAAAATTGCCATCAGGGACTTCTTTTTTTCTTTCCTTTTCCTTTGTTTGTATAGGTGGTTAGGATTGCATGGTTTTCAACCTTTTGCTCTGTTTCATGGGCTTTGACCTTTTTTCCCTTTTTTTTGGATAATCTTGTTTTGAAATTTCTAAAAAAGGGATGTAATGCTCCTTTATAGGAAACCCTACTTCGAATCTGCTGTGCAATGTTGATACTTGTTCGAAGACGACTCCTGGCTGGCGATTTCACATCTAATCTCAAGCTGTTGCAAAATTATCCGACCACAAACATCAGCCACCTCCTCCATGTTGCAAACAAGCTTCGGGGTGCATTAACTGGTTAAACTTTTAATTTATTTTGATTTTCCGGACTTTCTGTTTGTATGTAGACTTTGTTGTCAATAGAAATGTGTATTTCAGATTCACCCCAATTGCAGAGCACATTGGTTTTTTTGTGCCCTTTGAGCTTCATGATTTATATTTATTCTTGAATTGCTTATGCCGACATTGTTTTAGAGAGAAAAATCAATAGATGTGATATCTGAACATTTTTCTTTTCACATTATGTATTCTGTGGGTTTAGTTGTTCAATTAGGTCATGGCCGATAAACGTTTGTATTTTGGAAGCACATTTATTACTGGTCTGAGAATGGTAATTATGACAAATTTATTGTGACCGAGTATTGCAACTTTCAAGGTGGTTGTGCATTCTGAATAAAATTATTGTGCTGATTTTTTAAATATGTAAGCGTACGCCCCTTTTACTTGATGAGGGTGATGTAACTACATAATCTGATTATGTTTGGTCAGAGCAAGTTGCATATCAAATTTCATAAAGCTTCTCTCTCCAATCTCAGAGCATGCTACCTTCTGTAAAAGCTCTCTCCAATCCTCGTTCTCGAGGAGGAAAAGAAAAGAAAAGTAGAACTGTTTCCTTGTTAACAGAAGACTTTTTCTTGTTAACAGAAGACTTGCACAAACAGAAAAACTGTAATTAATATGCCGAACAGATCATCATCATTCACTTCCAACGCACAAAAATGTGAGCTGGTACTGGTTATAGCTATTTCACTGAATATTCAACACAAATCTCGGTAATTCGAAATATACAACTCTGAAACGCATACACCTCTTTTTCCTTCCTCCCTTGAAATACAGAGACCTAATCCTTTGTGTGATCTGCTGGAAAAAAAATTAAAATAAAAATTGAACATGTCGAGATCTGTTACAAATTAATCCATTACTGATCTCACGATTGCTCATTCATTCCCCACTAGATCTTGTGTAAGCAGTGTTACAATTGCTAGATCTCACTTCGCAAAATATGTATAATCTCTTCACTCTTCACAGCAGACAGGCCAAAAAATAATGAACCATTTTATGTTCAACTTGATCTCCAATATCAACCATCTTTCAAGTACCTTTAGTCACCACATTTCCTGTTCTATTATTCACATTCGCCTCCTCCAAACCATCACTTCCTTCACTCTCCATTTGACTCTCGAGAACTTCCAGTACGTTATCAGCGGGGCACTTATCTTTAGGATCTTTAGGTGCAACCTGGCAGAAGCATTCAGGCCATGAGTTTGTGTAGAATGACTCAGGTCGAACTCTCTTATGGGGCTCACCAAACTTTGTCCGAGCCATAACATTACGAACTCTCTCTTCAAAGTTGGCTCCTTTGCCCTCCTCTCTGTCTATAAAAACCGGAGCCAATGCTTTTCTATTGGGCTGAATGATGGTTCGAAAGCCATAGTAGAGGCGATGGCCCATGAGATTATTGGCAAAATTGCTTGGCCCATCATAAGTTGGCATGAAGATGTCTGATAAGAGGCATACCATGTAGTCTACTGCTGAACCTACGAGTCCTTGGGCGCTCTCTTCAAGCTTTTTTGGCCCAACTGTGTTGTGATTCTCGAGGTGTGGAAAGAGGGTACGAAATGGCTTCATGAAACGGTCACCGCCAAAGAGTTCACCGGCAGCAATATAGATTCTGGTTCTGTTGTCGAATCCCATGGAGCGTAAGATGAGACCCACCTGCATTGATGAAGAAAAAATATAATTAAGGAGATTATAGCAGTGAGCAGTAGCAGTACATCATGAAGTTCTTCAATGTATTAGAAATCCTTGTACATCCTGCTAGATAAAATAGCCCTGTACTGTGCGACATTTTACTTTTCACAGTACTTAGTTTTGCACAGTTCCGACTGGATAAAGTTTTCTATAGAGGGTCCTATATTAAAAATCAGAGAAAGGAGTAAACTGTCGATCAAAAATTGAAAATAGGTGCACTCAGTGTATAACTGTCCATCATAAATTCTAAATAGGTGCAATCAGTATATAACAGCAGTGCAATCAGAATATTTTACCAATGCAATCACCAAAACTGTAGGATTTCCCTCTACATGATTTTATATATAGGGCCCCCTATAGGATTTCCCTTTCCGGCTACTGTCTGAAGTTTATTGTTTATTGACTTATTCTGTCTTATTTGGTATGTGGTCATGAATTTCGGTCTACAGAATTGAAGATATCATTACTATCTTCCCTGTCATAGTGAAACAATGACTGAGAGAATGAAATATCAAATGTGCAATCAAAAGAATCATATAGTTTCAGGGAATTCTACATTTTATTATTAGTTTCTATCTCGGACATTATTGGCTTAAGAATCTGGCACCATCTCTTAGGGGATGGGCATTGTATTGATGATAACTGAACACAAGAAATTGTCAATTCTTTCATGACTTTTGCCGACTTTCTGGGCCATGCATCATAACTAATCCCAGATTGAAGTCTTGGATGACAATAACCTTTTGAGAGCTTAACTCTCAAAATAAGAAACTGCAGATGCATTTAAAACATCTGCATTTGAAACCATCACACATGCACCGCTGCGCTGCCTGCACACACACCCACCCACTCCCTAGGAAAGACTTGAACAACGTTCATCTACCAAACTACACAAGAGACTACCATAGTGTTCCTAGTGGATATTTCCACACAATGCATCTCAATATAATGCATATTCCTAGAGTAAAAAACCATGTGTTCTCAAATTTCCTAATTCACATAATTTTCAAAATAAATGGTTCTGTATAATAAAAGAAAAAATGGGGACATTTTGGTAGATACTTCAAAGCATCAAACCCCCTCTCAATTGTTCACATGCATTGTTTGACCTGATGCTGATAGAATGTGCAGATGGGTGAGGTACACAGAAGAATGAAGTTATGGATAATGCTGAGTTTGCCTTAGAACAAGAAGGCTAATTAAAAACATCTTGGATTATATAAGTTTACTGGATACGCTACAGGCATTTGGATTGGCATGTGTACCACACCTCATTCGAATTTTAAGAAATCTGATCTATGATCTACTCTAGAAAACGAAACTTATTAACTGCAAAGCAGTGACAGAATTATTTACCTCTTCTGGAGTTAATGGGCACTTCCCAATAAGCCTCCTTTCTCTATAAACAAGTTCTTTCTCCTTGAAATTTTCTTTCCGGTACTTCACCAGGATCTTCTGTTCTTCAGGTGTAAATATATCCAGACATCTGAAATTTTTTCACATTAGGATCTCAAAAATCTTTAAAGCAATTAAATTAGATGCCATATAAAATCCCAGAAGATAGGTCATATTTGATTTCAGACAATCTAGGATATGGATATGAGTTAACATGTTTGAATGCATAAACATGAAATGTACAGATCCTACAGTCAAATTAAATTAAGCTCTCTAATTCCATGGATGATAACCATCAAGTTAAGATTATATAACAAGCCTAAACTTGAGAACCTGAACACACAGGATGCATGATCCCTTCCTATTCTCCAACAGATATCTAGAGGTAGAAATAATATCATAGATGCAGTAACCAGTGAGTAAAGAATTTCCTAAAGTGATGGAAATGGAGCCCTACTAATCATGTCAGCTGTCGCTGCGGTTGATCAATGTACTGGAGGCTTATCCATAAATAATTAAAGGAATTACAACCATGAAAGAGGAATGAGAATAAAATAACTCCAATCCTCCTCCTCCACAAGCTTCAGGCAAGATCAATACGTGTCAGAGGCAACCAATAGGGAGTCTGGTGTGAGCAAAGTGAGGTACTACATTACCTGGGTACATCTATCTTGATATGGTAATTAATAAGTAATGGAAGCATATTTGGTATGGATTTTTTCATTCACACTTAAGTGGGAATCACCATTCCCGCCAACTCAATGGGAATGCCTATTGGCACAAAATGTGGGAATGAAGGAGAAGTGGAATGGACATTCTAGCTTTCAAAATGATGTTGTGTGTGTTTGGTAACCATGAATGAGATGTGGGAATGGGCATTCCATTCCACCCATTCCCGCTTACCAAATGAGGCGTAAGGGTTTTAACGGACTTTTGCAAGTGCGTTCATGGTTTTAATGTGAATTGTATTTTGATTATTGTAGAATCATTTTCATTCCATTCGAATCAGAAAAAATAACTTTTTTTTACCTTGCTTTATTTATTTATTTATTTTACATATTAGTGTTGCATGGTTAATTGATGTATAGTAGCTAGAGGCTTGAATGTCCTTAATATTTGCGTGGTCGACTCTGCCAATGTTAAGTGATTACAGCCCAACTCATGATTATCTCCATGTACACGACATTTAATTGCTATAATAGTTGATTTATTTGTTTAGGCTTGACCTCTTCTTGAAGAAATCATGCTCTATGGTTTTCTTGTATAGTTGATGGCTCTGTTTATATTATTTTTTAAAGATATGATCAACATCCTTGCTTTTTTCTTGTTTCTTTTGCTATAGGCCAACGCAGAAGCAGACACATTTTTTTGTTTTGTTGAGTTGTTGAGTGGGTTTAGGGATAATTTCTGCAAGCAACTTGACAATAGTGTAGTTGGCATTCGTTCTACGATTACTAAACTATCACAGCTTCTCAAGAGACATGATGAAGAGCTGTGGCGTCATTTGGAGGTTACAACAAAGGCAAGTTTGATTTTATTTTAAATTGCTAGTTTCTTATACTTTTTCTTTTAAAAGAATTATCTACTTGTATTTTGGTGCTTCATTATTTCAAAAGTATTTGATCACCACTATTGCAATTGTTAGTCTTTTTTTGGCTGCAAGTGATGAATTTTCAACCATCTCAAGGGGTAGGTGTTGTTGTTGCTGGACTTTCATGGGATTACTGAACAGAAAAGACTCCAGACAAATTATATTCAGTTAATTACTTCAAGTTAGTTTGTAAATATAAATTGAAAAGCTTCTGTTATGATTCTTTAGGTATATTTTCTTTTTTCAGGAAAGGAAAGATAAAAGGAACTTAAATAATTGCTTGCTAGAATTTATGTTATACCGCTTCTCATCTTCCTTTCTTTCTTTATTGAAGGTTGGATATGTCCTTGATCTTGCTTAACGAAATATACTTCATAATTGGATTTCTTTGTTCTATTTTTTGTTGACAATTCAATGGTAACCTTGTAGGCGTGTCACTAGGATTGCCATCAACAGGGTAAAATGCATGCTTCAATACAGTCTTTTGATACTTACACAGACTACATGCACCTCATATGCGTTCATATTTAATAAGGAGATATTTGGAGAGTAGATAAATTTAAAGATTATAAACAATATAAGAAGAATGAGAATGAGAGTGAGCATTCCATTCTCACATTTATTCCATTACGATCCTTGCTTCATTCCATTCTTGACTCTATTCCTGCCTACCAAACAAGGCGTAAAAGAGGAGAAAGAATCACACCTCAATCAACATTATATGAATCCTCATTCTAATTGCACCAAATTCATTCATAACAGATTCAAATCCCGACCAACTAATTAGTAGATAATGTCTAATAACTTAAATCTCAACTAACTGTTAAGAGCTAACTGAACCAAAACTCTAGTCTATTCTCATCTTACCTAAAAATAAGAATAACATCTAAAGATAACAAACAAAACCAATCAATTAGACATATCCAAAGAATTTTAAAGGTTAACCATATCTATGGCTAAATGCCTAATATCTGCCAAAGTGTAAACTTCCAGACTTCCAGTCTATATCTCTGTATCCAAACTCATCCAGTTTGAAGCTGAAAGGATGTTATTCTGCACATGGCACCTTTTGCAAAACTAAATGACTGCCTTTTGTTCGAGTTCTCCATCAATAAGTTGTCACCATCATACGCTCTGTATGCCTAGTTTAGCCTTGATTCCTTTTTTATTTTGACTGTATAATTTTTGTAGATCACTTGCTGTTATCAACATCTTTTTAAGTGGGGAAAAAAAATCTTATGCTCTAATTTCATTTGATATTGCAGGTCAATCCGCAGTTTTATGCATTTAGATGGATTACACTACTGTTGACGCAAGAGTTCAATTTTACAGACTGCCTCCACATTTGGGATACTTTGTTGAGTGACCCTGAAGGTCCTCAGGTATGAAAAATTGCCATCAGGGACTTCTTTTTTTCTTTCCTTTTCCTTTGTTTGTATAGGTGGTTAGGATTGCATGGTTTTCAACCTTTTGCTCTGTTTCATGGGCTTTGACCTTTTTCCCCTTTTTTTGGATAATCTTGTTTTGAAATTTCTAAAAAAGGGATGTAATGCTCCTTTATAGGAAACCCTACTTCGAATCTGCTGTGCAATGTTGATACTTGTTCGAAGACGACTCCTGGCTGGCGATTTCACATCTAATCTCAAGCTGTTGCAAAATTATCCGACCACAAACATCAGCCACCTCCTCCATGTTGCAAACAAGCTTCGGGTGCATTAACTGGTTAAACTTTTAATTTATTTTGATTTTCCGGACTTTCTGTTTGTATGTAGACTTTGTTGTCAATAGAAATGTGTATTTCAGATTCACCCCAATTGCAGAGCACATTGGTTTTTGTGCCCTTTGAGCTTCATGATTTATATTTATTCTTGAATTGCTTATGCCGACATTGTTTTAGAGAAAAATCAATAGATGTGATATCTGAACATTTTTCTTTTCACATTATGTATTCTGTGGGTTTAGTTGTTCAATTAGGTCATGGCCGATAAACGTTTGTATTTTGGAAGCACATTTATTACTGGTCTGAGAATGGTAATTATGACAAATTTATTGTGACCGAGTATTGCAACTTTCTAGGTGGTTGTGCATTCTGAATAAAATTATTGTGCTGATTTTTAAAATATGTAAGCGTTCGTCCCTTTTACTTGATGAGGGTGATGAAACTGCATAATCTGATTATGTTCGGTCAGAGCAAGTTGCATATCAAATTTCATAAAGCTTCTCTCTCCCATCTCAGAGCATGCTACCTTCCATAAAAGCTCTCTCCAATCCTCGTTCCTTGTTAACAGAAGACTTTTTCTTGTTAACAAAAGACTTGCACAAACAGAAAAACTGTAATTAATATACCGAACAGATCATCATCATTCACTTCCAACGCAATATACCGAACAGATCGTCATCATTCACTTCCAACGCAAAAAAATGTGAGCTTGTTACAGCTATTTCACTGAATATTCAACACAAATCTCGGTAATTCGAAATGTACAACTCTGAAACGCATACACCTCTTTTTCCTTCCTCCCTTGAAATACAGAGACCTAATCCTTTGTGTGATCTGCTGGAAAAAAAAAATTAAAATTAAAATTGAACGTGCCGAGATCTGTTACAAATTAATCCATTACTGATCTCACGATTGCTCATTCATTCCCCACTAGATCTTGTGTAAGCAGTGTTACAATTGCTAGATCTCAGTTCGCAAAATATGTATAATCTCTTCGCTCTTCACAGCTGACAGGCCAAAAAATAATGAACCGTTTTATGTTCAACTTGATCTCCAATATCAACCATCTTTCAAGTACCTTTAGTCACCACAGTTCCCGTTCTATTATTCACATTCGCCTCCTCCAAACCATCACTTCCTTCAATCTCCATTTGACTCTCGAGAACTTCCAGTACGTTATCAGGGGGACACTTATCTCTAGGATCTTTAGGTGCAACCTGGCAGAAGCATTCAGGCCATGAGTTTGTGTAGAATGACTCGGGTCGAACTCTCTTATGGGGCTCACCAAACTTTGTCCGAGCCATAACATTACGAACTCTCTCTTCAAAGTTGGCTCCTTTGCCCTCCTCTCTGTCCATAAAAACCGGAGCCAATGCTTTTCTATTGGGCTGAATGATGGTTCGAAAGCCATAGTAGAGACGATGGCCCATAAGATTATTGGCAAAATTGCTTGGCCCATCATAAGTTGGCATGAAGATGTCTGATAAGAGGCATACCATGTAGTCTACTGCTGAACCTACGAGTCCTTGGGCGCTCTCTTCAAGCTTTTTTGGCCCAACTGTGTTGTGATTCTCGAGGTGTGGAAAGAGGGTGCGAAATGGCTTCATGAAACGGTCACCGCCAAAGAGTTCACCCGCAGCAATATAGATTCTGGTTCTGTTGTCGAATCCCATGGAGCGTAAGATGAGACCCACCTGCATTGATGAAGAAAAAATATAATTAAGGAGATTATAGCAGTGAGCAGTAGCAGTACATCATGAAGTTCTTCAATGTATTAGAAATCCTTGTACATCCTGCTAGATAAAATAGCCCTGTACTGTGCGACATTTTACTTTGCACAGTACTTAGATTTGCACAGTTACGACTGGATAAAGTTCTCTCTATAGAGGGTCCTATATTAAAAATCAGAGAAAGGAGTAAACTGTCCATCAAAAATTGAAAATAGGTGCACTCAGTGTATAACTGTCCATCATAAATTCTAAATAGGTGCAATCAGTATATAACATCAGTGCAATCAGAATATTTTACCAATGCAATCACCAAAACTGTAGGATTGCCCTCTACATGAGTTTATATATAGGGCCATCTATAGGATTTCCCTTTCCAGCTACTGTCTGAAGTTTATTGTTTATTGACTTATTCTGTCTTATTTGGCACGTGGTCATGAATTTCGGTCTACAGAATTGAAGATATCATTACTATCTTCCCTGTCATAGTGAAACAATGACTGAGAATGAAATATCAGATGTGCAATCAAAAGAATCATATAGTTTCAGGGAATTCTACATTTTATTATTAGTTTCTATCTCGGACATTATTGGCTTAAGAATCTGGCACCATCTCCTAGGGGATGGGCATTGTATTGATGATAACTGAACACAAGAAATTGTCAATTCTTTCATGACTTTTGCCGACTTTCTGGGCCATGCATCATAACTAATCCCAGATTGAAGTCTTGGATGACAATAACCTTTTGAGAGCTTAACTCTCAAAATAAGAAACTGCAGATGCATTGAAAACATCTGCATTTGAAACCATCACACACGCACACGCACACGCACACACCCACCCACTCCCTAGGAAAGACTTGAACATTGTTCATCTACCAAACTACACAAGAGACTACCGTAGTGGTCCTAGTGGATATTTCCACACAATGCATTTGTTGAAAGAAGTAATCAGAGAGGATATTTAGTTCCCTCTCTTAGATGTTATTTATAATATCATAACTACAAAGAGGTTTGTCCCTAACCAATGTGGGACTAAACAACATAAAGAAACAACTCTCAACACTCCTCCTCAAGATGGGCGAAAGATATTTATTAAGCCCATCTTATCACACCCTCTAGCTAGGTCTACTAAGCTAAGTCCTTTTGTCAAGCAGTCTGCAGCCTGATCCTTAGTTGGAACATGGCCTAACTCCAAGAGTCCACTGCTCAGCCTTTTATCTTTGATGAAGAACCACAATCTCGATGTGCTGGTTCTCGTCATGTCAAGACTGGTTGTTGCAATGCCGATAGCCGACTTGTTGTCGCACCACAACTTAATCTCCACCAAGATGCTTTTCACCACATCAACTCAAGAACCCCACGGCCATTGCTCAGATCTGTCACCGTTGATTCTCCACTACAGACTTTGCTTCCAGAGACTAAGTTGCCTCCTACAAATATGCAAGCACTCGAGGTAGACCTTCTATCATCTCCGCAGCCTAGCCCAATCAGTCACAAGAGCCCTCAATGTTCACATGGTCACCCTCCGAATACCATTTGTCGGGCACCTTTAGATACTTCAGATCTCGTATATCATGGCCCATATGACCTTTCCTCGGTCATGCATGTAGTGGCTCACCACGCCACCGCAAATGAAATGTCTCGACGTAGTGACTCGTAGATCAACCTACCAACCACCTCGATATCTCTCACGATCAACCGGTTCTCCCGCTTCAACACTCGGCTTGAACTTTTGATCGATCGATGTAGTAGCGTGTTTGTACCCCAACATCCCTATCTCGCAAGAAGATCCGGTGCATACTTTTTCCGAGAGAACAATCCTCCGGCCCATGAGCTATCTCTATTCCAAGAAAGTATCGCTTCACCAAGATCCTTCACTTCAAATTCTTTGCTCAATCTCACCTTGAGTGGACAATCTCTTTCTCATCATCCCCGTGATGATCATGTCATCTACATACACCTGCAAACATAGTGATGTTGCCCCCACTTTTCTCGAAGAACACAAGATGGCCTGCATTGATCCGCTTGTATCCCATACCAACCATACCCTCCCCGAACTCGCCGAACCATGCTAGGGAGAGACTGCTTTTAGCCCATACGAGACTTCTTCAACCTTAACCTTACCTAATCGTCTGCCTTGTACCAAATCTCGGTGGTATCTCCATATACACCTCCTTCACTAGATCCCCATGAAGAAACGCATTCTTCACGCCTAGTTGGTGTAGTTCCCATCCACCATTTATCGCCAGAGATCGCGTCCAACAATGCTCATCTTCGCCATCGTGCAAAAGTCGCATCGTAGTCAATGCCGATGTCCGGTCAGACCATTTTGCCACCGCGGCCTTGTAGCGCCTAACCCGCCTTTCGATTCTTCTTCACAAGAAACACCCATTTGCATCCCATCGCTTTTCCCTGCCTGGCGGGTCACCAACTCCCATGTGTGGTTCTTCTCGAGAGCCCCCCACCTCGGCATGACTCACTTCCACTTTGGGTCCTTCTTAGCGCTTGTTAGGTATAGTAATGTAATCTAATGATGCAATGAATGCTCCATGTGAAGGGATATATTAGAATGAAATATCAGATGTGCAATCAAAAGAATCATATAGTTTCAGGGAATTCTACATTTTATTATTAGTTTCTATCTCGGACATTATTGGCTTAAGAATCTGGCACCATCTCCTAGGGGATGGGCATTGTATTGATGATAACCGAACACAAGAAATTGTCAATTCTTTCATGACTTTTGCCGACTTTCTGGGCCATGCACCATAACTAATCCCAGATTGAAGTCTTGGATGACAATAACCTTTTGAGAGCTTAACTCTCAAAATAAGAAACTGCAGATGCATTTAAAACATCTGCATTTGAAACCATCACACATGCACACGCACACGCACACGCACACGCACACGCACACACCCACCCACTCCCTAGGAAAGACTTGAACAACGTTCATCTACCAAACTACACAAGAGACTACCATAGTGTTCCTAGTGGATATTTCCACACAATGCATCTCAATATAATGCATATTCCTAGAGTAAAAAACCATGTGTTCTCAAATTTCCTAATTCACATAATTTTCAAAATAAATGGTTCTGTATAATAAAAGAAAAAATGGGGACATTTTGGTAGATACTTCAAAGCATCAAACCCCCTCTCAATTGTTCACATGCATTGTTTGACCTGATGCTGATAGAATGTGCAGATGGGTGAGGTACACAGAAGAATGAAGTTATGGATAATGCTGAGTTTGCCTTAGAACAAGAAGGCTAATTAAAACATCTTGGATTATATAAGTTTACTGGATACGCTACAGGCATTTGGATTGGCATGTGTACCACACCTCATTCGAATTTTAAGAAATCTGATCTATGATCTACTCTAGAAAACGAAACTTATTAACTGCAAAGCAGTGACAGAATTATTTACCTCTTCTGGAGTTAATGGGCACTTCCCAATAAGCCTCCTTTCTCTATAAACAAGTTCTTTCTCCTTGAAATTTTCTTTCCGTACTTCACCAGGATCTTCTGTTCTTCAGGTGTAAATATATCCAGACATCTGAAATTTTTTCACATTAGGATCTCAAAAATCTTTAAAGCAATTAAATTAGATGCCATATAAAATCCCAGAAGATAGGTCATATTTGATTTCAGACAATCTAGGATATGGATATGAGTTAACATGTTTGAATGCATAAACATGAAATGTACAGATCCTACAGTCAAATTAAATTAAGCTCTCTAATTCCATGGATGATAACCATCAAGTTAAGATTATATAACAAGCCTAAACTTGAGAACCTGAACACACAGGATGCATGATCCCTTCCTATTCTCCAACAGATATCTAGAGGTAGAAATAATATCATAGATGCAGTAACCAGTGAGTAAAGAATTTCCTAAAGTGATGGAAATGGAGCCCTACTAATCATGTCAGCTGTCGCTGCGGTTGATCAATGTACTGGAGGCTTATCCATAAATAATTAAAGGAATTACAACCATGAAAGAGGAATGAGAATAAAATAACTCCAATCCTCCTCCTCCACAAGCTTCAGGCAAGATCAATACGTGTCAGAGGCAACCAATAGGGAGTCTGGTGTGAGCAAAGTGAGGTACTACATTACCTGGGTACATCTATCTTGATGCCGTACCCATACCCAACACGCACTCCGCATTGCATCCAAACTCATTGGACACTCCTTGCATATATGCAAACATTTATTTGGGCATGTACTCAATTAAACAATACGTGCTTTAATTTAGAACACTTGTCAAACATTTCCTGGACGTAAATCCTACACTTGACATCCACTTCTTGGAACTCATTCCAAACTATGAGTTTAATGATTGTTTGGGTGTCTAGTCCAAGAAAAACGATCGTTTTTACAAGTTATAATCCAGAAATATAAGGAACATAAAAATGTTACAAGTTAATAACTTAATTCTCATAACAGGTGAACAAAAAAATATTAATCTGATATAAACTATTAATTTAAATATATAATATATGCGTATAAATATTTATATAGCCGTGTCCCCATACCCAACATTTTGCAAATTTGCCATGTCTCGTACCGGTACCTGTACCCATGCAACATAGGTGAGGTACAAGGGCCACTGAATCATCCACTTTACAATCATGTTGGAATAAGTACCATACACCTTGTCGCAAAATCATAAATTTCTTACGTACTGCCTTTCGACTTTAACCTAAAAATTAAATTCAGAAAAAATATTGTGTACCGCCTTCTTTCTATTTTGAAAATTTCCATTATGACAGGGACTCGGTTCCATTAGTCCTGTATTTCATCAACTTTCCTTTATTAGATCATCCACTTTATTCTTCCCCACGACGCCAAGAAAATATCTAAATTAGTTTAGGGCAATAAGTTAATGGTGGTGATGCATATTTAAGAGACCTTGTAAAGAAGAAAAGAGGCATTTAACACCAAATATCAGAAGCATTTACTCTCCACGAACCGCTCTAGGCACTATTGTTAGTGAACGCCTCTAATCTGTCCTAAAGTTCATCCTACTTTAATAATTTTTGGCTTAGAGTGACCTGTTTTTGGAGCTAAGGTTTAACTAATAGAAATAACAGCTCCTGTGATGATCATGTCATCTACATACTGCAAACATAGTGATGTTGCCCCACTTCTTGAAGAACCGCGGTATGGTTGGCATTGATCTGCTTGTATCCCATACCAACCATACCCTCCCGAACCTCCGAACCATGCTGGGGCTGTTTTACCCATCTGAGAGACTTCTTCAACTGCCAGACCTTACCCATGCTGCGTCTTGTACCAAATCCTGGTGGTATCTCCATATACACCTCCTTCACTAGATCCCCATGAAGAAACGCATTCTTCACGTCTAGTTGGTGTAGTTCCCATCCACCATTTACTGCCAGAGAGATCAGTGTCCGAACAATGCTCATCTTCGCTACTGGTGCAAAAGTCGCATCGTAGTCAATGCCGTATGTCTGGCTGTACCATTTTGCCACCATCGTGCCTTGTAGCTTCAACACGCCCTTCGGATTCTTCTTCACAGGAAACACCCATTTGCATCCAGCGCTCTTTTCCACTGGCGTGTCACCAACTCCCATGTGTGGTTCTTCTCGAGAGCCCGGCTCCTCGTGCATGGTATCTTCCACTTTGGGTCCTTCTTAGCGGCCGCCGGTTGTTAGGTATAGTAACAGAATCTAATGATGCAATGAATGCTCCATGTGAAGGGGATATATTAGAATAGAAAATAAATTGAGCAAGATCCCAACCATATCGTCGGAGGATTACCCACATTATTGCGAGTAGTCCTCCTTACGACATTATGGAATGAGCGAGGGTAGGAGTAGAAGGAATAATATCACCTGAAGTGGAGGATGGTGTAGGTGTCTCAAGAGTTGGAGCAGAACGAGACGAGGGACTGGGCAATGATATTGTAGACACCTCTCGCAGCCTTGTAAACCACGGCTGCTTCCCCTCATACAGTATGTCACGCAACTCCCGAGAGTAGCAACTCCCACAGTACAGCCTAGCACCCTGTCTCCTCCTCCTCCCCTTAGTCTTCATCCTCCTGCTCCTGCAGTAAGGACCCGAAATTGGGATTGACCCTCTTGAGCTCTCACCATTCTCCCCTCTTGCCTCATACCTCCGTGTCGGTGAGTCTCCAAGGGTGAAGTTACCCCATTGTAGTATGGCTCGAGCTCACCGAGCACATCCATGCGACAAAGCGGCCTTTTTCCAGGCTCCAGCGGACATATCCTTTCTATGTGCCAGAGTATCCCACGAACATACACTTTACAGTCCCGGGGTCCAGTTTCCCAACAAATGGTCTGTTGTCCTTCACAAAGCACACATCTAAACACCTTTAATGGTAGGGTCCCCCCGTTGTCTCCTTTCAGTGTCTCACGCGGAGACTTTCATTTCAATACACTCGAAGGCATCCTATTGATTAAATGAGCAGCCGTCAAAACTGCTTGTGCCCACAACGTCTTTAGGATATTCATTGCCATCATCATACTCCTAGCAACTTCTAGGAGATGTCTATTCTTCCTCTCTGCTACCACATTCTGAGCTGGGGTGTGTGCATGTAGTTTGGTGTTGTATCCATTGAGCTGACAGATACTCCCTAAATATTCTGTTGGTGTTCTCTGTCCCATTATCTGACCTCAACATCTTTACCACTGCACCATACTGAGTCTGGATGTGCCTATGAAAGTCTTTGAAATAACCAACTACATCATTCTTATTTTTCATTAGGTACACCCAAGTGACTCTAGAAAAATAATCAATAAATGTAACAAAATACTTGCATCCATTTATAGAATTTATTGGACAAGGTCCATCGTCGAATGTATCACCTCAAAATTACAGAACTCCTATTACAGAACTAACATAAGAGCTTCTAGTAAGCAAACTCACAAGCATCACTAATTTTGTTGATTTGCTTTTCTGCAAATAAGGTTGAATACATTTTATCCGGAATACTAAATGAAGGGTGTCCGATCCGTTGATGATGTAGCATCAACTCATCCTCTAGCACCTCAATTCCTCCCTCCCGTCCTCTCAACCATAGATGTGTGGCCGAGTCCATCCCTTCACGGTCCAGTTACGATGACCGCTCGTCATGTGCCGGTCCCAGTCTTTGTGTCCCCTTCTCACGAAGATCACCTTAGGAATATCGAAAAACAAAACATTTTAGTTGAAGGATAATGGCACTAATGGATAACAGGCTAACAAGAAATGAAGGAGCATGTAAAATATTAGATAGTGTTATAGAACATGTACAATTAATGCGTTGCCCTTACCGACCAGCGACACGTCTTTGCATCGCCAATCTGGATACTCTCGCTCTGCCAGTGAGTATAAAGCGAGAACTCACCGGCATTGCGATTACATGTCTGGATGCTCGGAATCCATTATCGAGTCTATGGATCTAGTGGCAGCCATGGATGCAAGGGCATGTGTCGTCCATACCTTTGTTTGGGTGGGAAAATGTGGCATAGTCTCCTCCGAGGCGGTAGATGCAGGACCGTCGCCCTGCTTGCTCTCTGTTTCCTTCTCGATCTTCCAAGAGAGCTCGATCCTCCTCGGTAAAAGTCATCTGCTTTTTCCTCCCCTTACGCCGGCAGATTGCAGATGGCCTCCTCTTCCACCTCGCCGGTCTCCACGGCCGGCGACTCTCGGCTGTCGTCCACCCCGGTCCTCGGGTGGCTTAGAGCACATCTCTCCGGATGCCCTACCTCTCCAGCGGTTGAAGCCTTTGTCTAGTCTCCCCTCCGAATCGGTGTTACACGGATTTGAGACCACCGATCTTGACTTCCTGAAGTCCACGTCCCTGGCCAGCACGTCACGGCTCTCCTCTGTATCATGACCGGGCTGCTCCAGAGATGAAATCTTCGTCTAGGCTAGTAGCATGCCGTCCTGCTTAAATGATGGAGCCAAACCTGGGATGAATAGCATGGTCCTTCGCAGAAGGCATCGTGCTCCTTGCATTCGTGGTCCTGACTTGCTAGGAAGTGATCGTGATCCAACCATGGCGCTCAACTCGTGGCATACTCTGTCTGCAGTCCTCTCCACTGAATTTTGTGATCTCCTTTTCGATCTGGAAATACCCTCGAGGTTATTCCCCACCCCATCATAGGTCCTCGGCTTCTCCCGGACATCCCGCACCTTCCCGCCATTTACCGTGGCGCAGATTGGTTGGACTACTGAATTGAGAAGCCAAATATACACTCAACATATGAGTGGACTTCCACTCATCTTTCTCGCGGAGCCCTCACCGGCCGGTCTTCTCCCGTGAGATATCCTCGGTTTCTGCAGGGTATATCTCACCGTGGCGACCAACTTCGAGATATGTCGGCCCATCGAGCTTCCGCGTCGATAGGTGGAAGCTCCACCTTTTAGGCGGTGGCTTTGTTGAGCCCTCTCCATTGTCATCCTCATAAAGCTGCATCAAAGTTGAAACATCCTCAGGTTCAACTTCTTGATGAGTTCCGCCATTAGGTTTGTGCGGTCTCCATCGATCTAATTTGTGTTCGGTTCCTTGATCCCAAATCTAGATTCCACACCCGACCTTCAACTTTCCTCGTCTCCAAACATCACCCTCTTCTCATCATCCACCTTGCCCCGTTCATCTCATCTCCTCAACGGGGAGCTACGATCAAGGGATTATTTCACGAAGGAAATAATCGCCAAAGTCGATGAAATCGACCAGCGAAATCATTACTCGGGATCAAAGCAAAGTTTGATCGGAGGTCATAGATCCGATCCTTAGATCTCTGAACTCTAGGATTTTGAATCTTGGGTTTTATGAGGAATGACGGCTAGGGTTAGGGAATTATTTCACGAAGGAAATAATCGCCAAAGGAATGACGGCTAGGGTTATTGTGTCTCTGATACCATGTTGAAAGAAGTAATCAGAGAGGATATTTAGTTCCCTCTCGTAGATGTTATTTATAATATCACAGCTACAAAGAGGTTTGTCCCTAACCAATGTGGGACTAAACAACATAAAGAAACAACTCTCAACATCATCTCAATCTAATGCATATTCCTAGAGTAAAAAACCATGTGTTCTCAAATTTCCTAATTCACATAATTTTCAAAATAAATGGTTCTGTATAATAAAAGAAAAAATGGGGACATTTTGGTAGATACTTCAAAGCATCAAACCCCCTCTCAATTGTTCACATGCATTGTTTGACATGATGCTGATAGAATGTGCAGATGGGTGAGGTACACGGGAGAATGAAGTTATGGATAATGCTGAGTTTGCCTTAGAACAAGAAGGCTAATTAAAAACATCTTGGATTATATAAGTTTACTGGATACGCTACAGGCATTTGGATTGGCATGTGTACCACACCTCATTTGAATTTTAAGAAATCTGATCTATGATCTACTCTAGAAAACGAAACTTATTAACTGCAAAGCAGTGACAGAATTATTTACCTCTTCTGGAGCTAATGGGCACTTCCCAATAAGCCTCCTTTCTCTATAAACAAGTTCTTTCTCCTTGAAATTTTCTTTCCGGTACTTCACCAAGATCTTCTGTTCTTCAGGTGTAAATATATCCAGACATCTGAAATTTTTTCACATTAGGATCTCAAAAATCTTTAAAGCAATTAAATTAGATGCCATATAAAATCCCAGAATAAAGGTTATATTTGATTTCAGACAATCTAGGATATGGATATGAGTTAACATTTTTGAATGCATAAACATGAAATGTACAGATCCTACAGTCAAATTAAATTAAGCTCTCTAATTCCATGGATGATAACCATCAAGTTAAGATTATATGACAAGCCTAAACTTGAGAACCTGAACACACAGGATGCATGATCCCTTCCTATTCTCCAACAGATATCTAGAGGTAGAAATAATATCATAGATGCAGTAACCAGTGAGTAAAGAATTTCCTAAAGTGATGGAAATGGAGCCCTACTGATCATGTCAGCTGTCGCTGCGGTTGATCAATGTACTGGAGGCTTATCCATAAATAATTAAAGGAATTACAACCATGAAAGAGGAATGAGAATAAAATAACTCCAATCCTCCTCCTCCACAAGCTTCAGGCAAGATCAATACGTGTCAGAGGCAACCAATAGGGAGTCTGGTGTGAGCAAAGTGAGGTACTATATTACCTGGGTACATCTATCTTGATGCCGTACCCATACCCAACACGTACCCGTACCCGTATCCAAACTCATTGGACACTCCTTGCATATATGCAAACATTTATTTGGGCATGTACTCAATTAAACAATACGTGCTTTAATTTAGAACACTTGTCAAACATTTCCTGGACGTAAATCCTACACTTGACATCCACTTCTTGGAACTCGTTCCAAACTATGACTTTAATGATTGTTTGGGTGTCTAGTCCAAGAAAAACGATCGTTTTTACAATTTATAATCCAGAAATAAAAGGAACATAAAAATGTTACAAGTTAATAGCTTAATTCTCATAACAGGTGAACAAAAAAATATTAATCTAATACAAACTATTAATTTAAATATATAATATATGCGTATAAATATTTATATAGCCGTGTCCCCATACCCAACATTTTGCAAATTTGCCATGTCTCGTACCGGTACCTGTACCTATACCCATGCAACATAGGTGAGGTACAAGTGCCACTGAATCATCCACTTTACAATCATGTTGGTATAAGTACCATACATCTTGCCACTGAATCATCCACTTTACAATCATGTTGGTATAAGTACCATACACCTTGTCGCAAAATCATAAATTTCTTACGTACTGCCTTTCGACTTTAACCTAAAAATTAAATTCAGAAAAAATATTGTGTATCACCCTCTTTCTATTTTGAAAATTTCCATTATGATACGACTTGGTTCCATTAGTCCTGTATTTCATCAACTTTCCTTTATTAGATCATCCACTTTATTCTTCCCCACGACGCCAAGAAAATATCTAAATTAGTTTAGGGCAATAAGTTAATGGTGGTGATGCATATTTAAGAGACCTTGTCGAGAAGAAAAGAGGCATTTAACACCAAATATCAGAAGCATTTACTCTCCACGAACCTCTCTAGGCACTATTGTTAGTGAACGCCTCTAATCTGTACTAAAGTTCATCCTACTTTAATAATTTTTGGCTTAGAGTGACCTGTTTTTGGAGCTAAGGTTTAACTAATAGAAAGAACAGCTCCAGGAGGGATAGAAGGCATCAACACAATAATAATAGAGCAGTAGACTGAGTCATCACAAGTAGAATTCCCGTTAAAGTATGCTGTCATTCCATTTTAAAGTTTTCAGCAGGGATGCAGGAGCACATAGATATTGTGCATCTTGAAGGATCCTCACAGACAACTTTAACATAGGTTAAGAGCAGAAAATAGATAGGTTTTCCTATACATTTTCTTTAAACGAGAGAAAATAGATAAGAATGTTAAGATACTGTATCTTACCCAGCAAATGCAAGCATATCCATTTCAAACCTAAGATGTATAGACATGAAGTGGCCTTCTGCACGGAGCTTATTTACTATTTCGCTGCTTAGTTTCATAATGTGCGGCTTGAATCTTAGTGCATGATAATTCACTCGGCATCTCAACCTCTGAAGTTCAGGCTCATCAATCTCTTCTGCAAGGCGATGCGCAAAAGGAGTGAGATATATAGCACCATGTTCCCTCATCTTTTCCAGAGCAGTTGTTGTATACCAGCTTAGAGGAGCATCTCTTGGTGGGTTCATCTGGCATAGAATTATTAAAAAAATACAGAGAAAACCAAAGGAATTATAGCAAATAACTGAAAACTGAAAAATATTATTAACCACCCCCCCCCCACCCCCACACTCCACACACCAAAAAAAAAGAAAAACAAACAATGTGTTTATGCATGTGCAAGTGTGGCATCTTACCTGGTGAGCTTTCATCTTTTTCTTCTTGCCATGCCCAGAAATTTCAGGGAGCCTTTCCACAATTTTAACATCGTACCTTAATGATCTGATGAAATGCTCAACATCATAGATACCTGGAAAACCGCTGGTTACAGACACGTAAGACCAAATTAGCATGGAAAAGCATCTGGCAATAGATGGTGAAACCTATTTACACTTGCAGATGGACTTCAATTATTAAGAAATAACTTATTTAAAAAACTAGAACTGATAGTTACATCATTCATTTTTGTCACTTAGAAGATAAATACTAGACAAAAAATGAATTGAATAAAGGAATCATGGCTGATGCTATAAGGGCAACTAGAGATAAACCTGCATGAAAAAGTTCTCAGTTAACCCCCAAGAAGGGTGATGCAGACACCTTGAATCCATGTCGCATAATAATCAATGGAATTTCTTAAACTGAGGTCTCTAAAATGCTTCTTTTTCATTCTTCAGATAATAATCTTTTGTTTGTTTATGAAAGAAATGTGAAAACTGTGATAATAGTACCATTCTTTTCCTTGATAAGAATGCAAATCATGCTAATATCTGGTCAGGCATCTTCTGGAACTTTCTCCTTATTTATCCATGTCCAACAGGAAACTCTATTGATGCGAAAAAGCTTGATGATGACTTTATGATGAACCATATCCTAAGGCTCTTACAATATATTTCCTGTGTTAAAAAATCTTTGTTAACATGTAAGTTCACTATAATTAACAAAATTTTATTATAGTTCTACTGAACAACACTAGAATTACTTAACAAGACTGAATCCTTTGAAATCGTTTAATGCAAACCTTGTATTTATTTTCCAAAAGGAAAAGATGAAACGAGATGAATGTTTTCAACAGGAAAAAGTACTCATTCCTAACAAAATGAGATTCATATACACAAAATCTTAATAATAAAGCCTTCAGCGAATATTGTGAAAAAAGTACATATTTAAATGGATACCTTGCATCGTGCCAAAAGGAGTTTGTGTCCAATTCAGGCAACACCAATGTAGCATTCATGATTCGTGCTGCAAGAACTGCATTACATATCTGTAAGAAAACTACTTTCAAATGATTAGTCATTTTCACTATGCATTGGACAAGAAAATTATTCTTCTACCAATCAATTAATTGGCATTTTAAAAACAACAACTTCATGATGATGATGATTGTGAAACTAAAAATATATAAAACAAAATCTCAAATAAATTTATCATGGTATTGCTACTGTGCATTATGCTATAGCTATATTCACATTGTGAAGGAAACCTAACAAGTCTGACTTATTTGTGTTGTAGACAGGAGCCACTACACTCATCTGTTGGAGGTTTGAAGCCCATGGTATCACAGCAGATCCTGGAAATGTACAATAGACAACTTTCTCATACATCACACATGTCCTGCTGAACTCCACAACACTGAAATGAATGCTATCCTGAGTGGCAGCTATACATCCTACTTTCTATTATGTTAATTGCTTTTGATCAATATATTACTTGACATTTTTGTTGCTTGCATGCTGAGCTCCTTGATACGGCATGTCCTTAGTCTGATCTTTTGTACATGGTTTTCTCTTGTTCTACATACAGCTTTGTCCTCCCAATTAGGGCTCCTTCCATCATACTATGGCCCTGTTGCTTAAAGTCTCAGTTAAACACGTCTGTCTACTACATACCCACTTAACATAATACTGCCACCTGTGCACCAAAATGAAGGGAAACAAGTGGCACTGGCTTATCTGGGTTGCAAACTTGCAGAGAGGACGGACTAACCTATCTGTTGAAGCCCATAATGGCCAAATCCTATCTTGGACATGTTCAACGAAATGTTACCTCTTTGCATATCATGCATGTTCATATTTAGGTGTTATTTGGTTGGCCCCACTAGAGGGATTGCAATTGCAGTTGCATGAAACTGGGTTTTTTTTGGGTCAGTTACAGTTGTTTATTCCACTGCAACTAATAACTGCAATTGCAATTGTGGGTGCAAAACACGGTCTACTTGTAGGCAATGACTTGACAGATTTGAGGGTAAGTTCATGTAACTGTATAGAGTTATAATAGGAGTTTAAGTTGCAACTTCCATTTCAACCAACCTCCAACCCCCTTCCCCATTCTCTCTTTCTTTCTCCCCCATCTTCTCCTTCCTCAATAGCCCTAACTTTCTCTCATTCACCTAACTTTCTCTCGTTCACTTGTTAGATTTTCTATTCTTTGGTCAAATCTCTGATTCACAAACATTTCACTTACTACATTGCTGATTCCACCTATTAAATCTGACAATGCTCTTCCATATGGATTCCTTAGTTCAATGGACATTTTCAAAGCTGTTTCATATGTTTCAGATGGAAGATATCCCACACATGTTCAAAGTTTTACCACCTTTCTAACTGTTAATTACAAACACTCTTGAGTTTCTAGTTGTTGCTTCCACTTAGAGCCTGTTTTTTACTGTTCTTAGGATTCATATCATGGAGATTCAACTAGGTTGTTTTTACATTGGTCGTCAGCTAACTACTCAAGGACAGCACTGACGAAGTTAGCTTGTTGTTGCAATCGAATTGGTTACAAGATTCTATGAATCAAGATTACTCAACTATTCAAGGTGCCTAATAGGAACCTTTCTAAACCGTACAATTATTAAATGGCTCTGATGGTTTATATCTTTGACTGAGTCTTTGCAGTGACATCCAAACAGTAAAGATAATCCACTAAAAGGAAGTATTAGCTTCAATATGACTAAATGAAATAGATATTCAGCAAAAGAAATAAGATAATGTGGTTTCCTGAATTTACTACAAGCTGGAATCCATGACAGGCCTATAAAAATCTGTTTGATGGCTTATGTGCATCATGGGAAAGAAGAATCATTTATTCTTTCCGCCACAATGGTCATACATAGTCTCAGTGTTAAACTCAAAAGCATCAAAGCAAGCATCATTCACTGTATCTGTTAACATACCGCACTTCGTTGTTGGTTTAAGCCTCCATTGCAACGAACACGCAAATAACCATTGCTCTCTTTTGGAGGAGCTATAAAATTGACAATTAAAAAGAAAAATAAGAACCATCAAAATGATCACAAATCTCAGAATAGAAATTCAAAAGAATTAGCTAAAAATATGCTTGAGAAGAGAAAAGCTGCATACGTGGCCAATATGAACGGGGAGCTGATGACGGTCTCCAACCACCAGAGGTAGCAGGTCCCCAAAGCTTATCCACATTAATATCCTTCAAGGATGATGAGAAAAGGATTAAAAGTTACAACTGGAAACATATTCAACCGATAAAAAGTGAAAAGAACTGCACAAATTGTCCATTAATTGTTTGCAAGGTCTATAATGTTGAACATAGACCAGAAGCTTATTGCATCAGCTGAAGTTAAAATCAACAAACAAAAAGTTGAATTATCTAGAATGCTGATTAGAATTCTAAAAACCATATTCACTACAACCTAAATTACCCCGATATCTCGTCTGGGCTCCTGTAACCAAGTCCGACTTCAACACTCCTTGGACACTCTTTGAATATGCACACATTTCTTCAGACGTGTACTCTCAACCATATAATACATGTTTTAGTTCAAAACACTCATCATACACTTTTTACTCAATTATATAATACATTTATGTTACACTTCATGTCAACTTCTTGCAACTCACTGGGACAACAGTCTGGTCCATTTTAGCCTAAGTTGCATGGAACTAGGTACGGGTAGGAGCGGGTATGGGACACGACAAATTTGTAAAATGTTGGGTAGGGAGACACGGCTACATATATATATTAATTAATAATTTTCATGAGATTATTATTGTTTTTCAATTCATGTATTATTAGAATTATAAGTTTCTTTTATTATGTTGATTATTATATATTGGAAACTGCTTGATTTTGGACTAGACACCCAAATCACCCTTTAAAATCATAGTTTCGAACTTGGGTATGGGCTAAAATGAACCCGACCCATGTATAACAAGTTTCAAGAAATGACCTGAAGTGTAAGATATATGTCCAAGAAGTGTATGGCAAGTGTTTTAAGTTAAGACATATATCATATAATTAAGTACACGTCTGAACAAATGTATGCATATATCGAAGGAGTGTCCATGAAGTTTGGGTACAGGTACGTATTAGGTACATGTCCAGTACGGGTATGACTTCATGATAGAGGTACCCAGGTAACATCAGTTTTAGCCCATATCCAGTTCAGAAGTATGATCTTAAAGGGTATTTAGGATCTAGTTGAAAATGAGCAGTTTTCAATTTATAATCAATGTAATAAATGAAATATAAAAAGATATAGGAAGTTTATTTTTCATAATATGTGAATGAGAAAAAAATTAGTCTCATGTAAATTATTATTTTCAGAATGTATATGTATAGCTATGTTTTGTATCCTAACTTTTACAAATTTTTCATGTCCCGCACCCCAACCTGTGTAACATAGACTACGTAAGCTTGACTAAGGAAAGATATTCTAGGCATAATGAGCCATCAACCAGCTTAGATTGCATAAGGAGCTGGGGGACTATTTATTATGATGGATAATTTTGTTTGCTAGAAGTTTCAACAAGAATTGGATGAAAATGGTAATGTTGCTGCCATGACGAGGCAGAAACAAAGTACATCAGTGATGGGTTGGATTCAAATCAAAAGTTGGAAACATTCACATTCTCTAAGGAGTTAATTAAGTTACTTGGCTAACTAAAATGCCGCCAATTGTTTTGATAAAGCCGATATAGTTGCTCCCTCAGTTTATTGTCAAAGATGCCTAGAATTGTTTTATATTCCACAATATCTGCACAATATATTTCGTCAATATTTTGTAAGGAGCTTTATGGACGGTCTTGTTTCCTAGTTGTCCTGTCTCCTGTCTTCCTTTAGCACAGTATTTCTTAACAAAAGCTTTTTGTCATTAGAGTAGTTCTACTTGCTAAAAAAAGCTATTTTTGTTTTATTCATAAGTTTGAAAAACTTCAATTCAATACATTTGAACTAATTTACTGGCACTCAAGTTTGGATAATTATTCAAAATTCAACACAATCGTCTCATATATTATCAGATATTAAAGGAGATGCAGACAAAGAACCCTAGATTTCAACAAAATCTAGCAAGAAACTAGGACTCTCATCTTCTTGAACCCCAGTTCTAGAGCAAAAAATTGCTAAACAGACCAAAATTCCAAGAAATCAAACCTTGGCTTCATCTGAGGATCGATTCAATCCAATGGTCGAGAACAGCCAGAGGGAGCAGATCACGAGAACGACTACTGCAATCGATAATCGACCAACCAAACCCTTAATCTGCTTCGCTTGCCTCGTAGCTGCGCCTCTTCGTCCCCAAAGATCTCTGCGCTCCAAAAATCAAAATCAAATTCGATGATATAATATATATAAACGAAGAGATGAAATCGCCGTCACTTACTTCCTCATTTGATTCAAATTCGCCTCTCAATCGTTCAGAGATTGAGAATTCTCGACGAAATCTGATAATTTTTGAGATAATTATTCGTTTTCCCCCCTTTTCCCCCCCAGTAAGCGTGTGGAGCTGAGATCTGACTTTCTGAGTGAAACAGAGAGGAAAAAGAGGGAGGTGACGGTGCACGTTAACAATATGTTCCGCGGGAACTTTGTACAGGTTCTGAGGGAAAAACAAACGTCGCCGTACCCAATTTACTACCCAATCAGTGAAATGTAGGGCCCACATCATCAGTGTTTCTCTCGGAGTAAAATGATAACGTAGAACTATACATGTGACTTTTATTAAGATGAATAATAAATAAATTAACTATGATTTGGGACCGACACCTAGGACTTACTAGTTACTTCTAAAGAGGAATGAATAATGACTCATGAATGTATCAATTTTTTTTGATGGAAAATTATAAGATTTCATTAATTAAGAAACTTTACTATTATAATTAGCAAAAAGAAGATGTGCATTATCATCAGGCGCTTCCATCTATACAATCACATTAGAGAGGTCTAAAGCTTTTTGCCAAAATGTGAGGAACTTTGTTACAATTCCTAGGGTGTGTTTGGCAACTCCACAAAACTAGCTTTAAAGGTTACAACTTTGGTCCAAAAGTTAGTTTTTAGTTTGGCAACAATAGAGCCAAAGTTGAACTAGTTTTCTTTAGTTCAAAATTTCGGCTTTAAACTAGTTTTTTTTTCGAACCACCCTCTACTTGGACTAACTTTGTCCTAGTTAGAAGAAAACTAGACTTTGCATTGCCTATTTTTAAAGTTGCCAAAACTAGACTTCGCCTAGTCTATTTTTGTAGTTGCCAAACACACCCCTAGGTGCGTGTTGAACCTCGAAATGGTGCGATCTCTAACCCAACCTTTTAATGTCTGCACAAAATCTACTGAGCTCTAATAACTCCCTATCCGAGTAGTTGATCGCATTAACCACTACTGAATTTTACATTTCAAGAACCACCTTCAAAAGGTCCAATTTCAAGTGCAAAATTAGCGCATCCCTTGAAGCGAGAACCTCACATACTACAATCTCAGTAACTCTTGTATTGCATTTTAAAAATCAGCCATGAAACTGCCATTCACAACCCTCCCCACACATCCCAAGCCTCCTATACAGTGGCCTTCTCTGCCATGTTCTATCCACATTAATTTTGTACAAACCAATAGGATGAGTCCATCTTGAGTTTAAACCAATAGGATGAGTCCATCTTGAGTTTACTGTCGAGGCATGAACATGGCCTTTAGCTTCATTATTTTCTATAAAAGACTCTGTGTATATCTTAGCCTCTCTTATAATTCTTGACCCATCCCTTCTATCCTTCCCCATAACACCTTGGTTTCTATCATTCCATAGCATCCGTACAGCCACACAAAACTCATGAATGTATCAATGAAAGTGGTATAAATGGGTAAAAATCACATACCCGCTGTAGAAATTCATATATGAAGATAAAACTAAAAATAGAGGCTTACACGTGTCAAAATACAAATAAATGGCTCTCTTCAATTATATATTTACCAATTAAAATAAATAAAATTGTAAAAGAGAAGTAATAAGACGATCTTTAATAATAAAGCAGGATCTTGAATTATAGATTTAAGATGGCATTTGATTGTTGTAGAGCCTTCTTCAAATGCCTATTTTAAGATGAGACAATGGAGTTTGGTTGTCGTAAGATAAAACAATGGACTTTGCTTGTTATGGACTCATCGTCAAATGTCTAGTTTTAAGATAAAACAGTAAACTTCCTTCAAATCAATACTATTTTTAAAATCTATCCTCCGAATTGTTATCTGATTGCCAAATATTAATCAAGTAATTTCTTCTAGGAATGGTAAGCCTATAACCAAATGGATTAATTACATTCTAGTAACCCTCAGGTATGGTGTAATTATATCAATAACGCTATAGTGAGCAAACCAAAATGAGCCTAATGGAAGATTAACCCTCCAAAATCACGCAATTACAATCAACAATGTCAAGATTACTAGTATAGATATGCAAACTCCAAGATTACTCATGTAATTACACTATACCTCAGAGCACTAAGATGTAATTAATTATGATCAAATTATGACCCACTAGCAAAAGACAAAATAGGAAAGAGTTACGCAAATCATTTGTGGCTTATTTTTCGATTACAATAAAGAAAATACAACACGAGCCAGTAACTAAAAGAAAAAGGATAAAAATAAGGATAGCTAATAAAAATAAGGATAGCTACTCACAGGACTAAGCTATATATGGGCAATCAAAGCAAATATGAAACAATCAAGCAGCACCTGTACCATCAACATTATACCAAGGTCAACCTTTCGCATGGGAAAAAAAACTTATACAGTGGACTTTTCAGTACATTATCAAATGAGCAAGTGACTACAAGAAATTGTCACAATGTATCAGAATCATCAGAAGGTGTATGAATAGTTTACAATAACACATGTACAGACATTAGAGAGGATATAAATAAGATGTTTAATCCACTAACAGGCTTGATATCAGAGGCTAGTGGCGTTTCGGGGATAGGAGCTCGTCAGTCGGAGCGAATACCACCCATGAATGTCTGAGGATCTGGGCAGGTCCCTGAGAACTGGGCCTGAGAGAAATCAAACCCTGGATTCTGCAAATAAGAAGAAAAGGAAAGACAGCATGAAAATTTTATGCCATCTAACATTTCCAAACATAGCAATAGAGTAAGAAAGCTTGTTGGAAGATTATTGCAGCAATTCGTGGTATTGTTTGCTTTCCACTGTAGCCGAAGAAATATAAATAGAGGGTACAACCTTTCTGATCTTATTATTGAGAATGACCCTACCCCGGATTATCACTTATTATCTTCAAAAGAGAATAAGGTGTCATTAATTAGCATTGCCGTTCAATTTTGATTAGTTGAGCTCTTACAACCTTTTGAAGAAACAAAATTCAGGAAACGTTCAAAGTTCAAACGATTCGAGAACACCTATAATCTGCTTGTAAATTGTAGTTCCCATCCGATCTTCTGCTCTGAACAATTCAGAACGAGAACTTTGGTAAGGTGATCCAACAGCTTTTGCTTTCTACAAGCAACTCAAAGATACCAAATGAAGAAAGAACCTCCCTAGCAGAAACCTCACCATATTGGTCTATCACGGTGTTACATGGAAACACCAGTTTCCAGGTCCCAAATGTTTGGAAGTCTGACACAGGAAGCTTCCAGAAATTTAATGTAGGTGGGACCCATCTATACTCCATGGTGTGTCCGCTATAATGTAAAACCATATTCACTACAACCTAAATTACCCGATATCTCGTCCGGGCTCCTCAGAACCAAGTCCGACTTCAACACTCCTTGGACACTCTTTGAATATGCACACATTTCTTCAGGCGTGTACTCTCAACCATATAATACATGTTTTAGTTTAAAACACTCATCATACACTTTTACTCAATTATATAATACATTTATGTTACACTTCATGTCAACTTCTTGCAACTCATCGACAAATACCGTCCATTTTAGCCTAAGTTGCATAGAAATAGGTACTGCATGAAAAGGGTACGGACACCTACAAATTTGTAAACTGTTGGTACGGAGACACGGCTACATATATATATTAATTAATAATTTTCATGAGATTATTATTGTTTTCAATTCATGTATTATTAGAATTATAAGTTTCTTTTATTATGTTGATTATTATATATTGGAAACTGCTTGATTTTGGACTAGACACCCAAATCACCCTTTAAAATCATAGTTTTGAAGTTGGGTACGGGCTAAAATGAACCCGACCCACGTGGATTTAGAATGATTTTTAGTAAAAGGGTCCAAAATCAATTAAGGAAAAGAGCTAGGCATGAAGCGTTGGAGGAGGAAAAAATGCATGCATAAGGGTAGAGGGAATGCGGCGGAGAAAATCCGGATGAGGGTTAAGAGAACGCTAGCAAAAAATCCAAACAACACGCAGTATATTTGTAATGCATTCACGACTCGGGAGAAGAAGAGAGGAATTTTGAGAAACTTTGAGGGATCTTACAGTTTATCCCTTGTAATTTATATGACATTATTATTAACCAAGTTAACCCTTTGTATATTTGCAAAGCTAGCCCTTAGGGGTTAGTCAAGTAGAACTCAAAATTAGAATTGGGATAATTTGTGGGACAAATTTTTATAGTGTTAGTCCATTGGAACTAGAACTAGGATAAAATTATCTGATGTTAGTCAACAAGAACTGGATAAAAGTAGAACTGGATAATTATAAAATTAATACCACTTTTGTCAAATTTATATAGAAAGAGAGTTCTAGTATCTCAAATTGTCCCAAGTTTTAAGCTAGAACTACATGGTAAAAACTAGAACTTTCTTATTTACTTTTTATTTTTCATATTTCATTTCTCCATCATCTTCAAACCACACCATAAAATTAGATCACATCTCTTCTTACCCTTCCCTTCTATTTAATGTTATTTTTAATTTTTATTAAATATTTAAATTGTATAATTAAGTTAAATTTAAAATTACAAAATTCATGTTTTATTACAAATTAATTAAAATTGAGAGATGATGGAATGATGTCCGCAAATCAAAAAGAAAGAGAAAAAGGAAAAACTATGTTTTAATTTTTATTACAATAATAATCCCAAAAAATAAAAAGTTACAAATTATTATTATTATTATTATTATTATATCTTATAGTCTATCTAATAGTTCTTCAAGATTAATTAACACTAAAGTAAATAATTATTATTAATAATAATAAGTTTTAAAATGTATAAATAGTAGTCTTATCATCAAAATACATGACTTATATGCTTATTGATTTTTAAAATTATCCTTAATTATACTAACAATTGTCCTAATAAAATGTCTGTTTAAAAATTACTCCCAATTATCCCACTAATATATCCCACATTAAAAATTATCTCATACTAAAATTGTTCCACTTCTATAAAAAATATTCTAGTTGACTAACACCCTTAGTATATTTGCAAAATTATTCATCAAACCTAAATATTTGTAAAACTATCCATCGAATCTCGGTGTTTGTAAAACTACCCTCAAATCATCAATATTGAAAAGAATATCCCCAAATTAACAAACCATTAACTTCGATAGGCCAATTTGTAATTAAAGTGTAACAATATATTAACGTATCAACAAACATTTGTTCATAATATCCAAAAATATTGTTAATTTGTCAATATGAGGTTAGTTTCTTTTATAAAGTTGTTAATTTGTGGGTAGGTTCTTAAATATTGAAAGTTTATGCTTTTCAATATAATTGATTCACAAGAGATATATATGTAAAGAAATTTTATTCTCCAAGGGGGGGCCTGGGCCCTAGGGGCACCTACCTGGCTCCGCCCCTGCCGACCCATGTATAACAAGTTTCAAGAAATGACCTGAAGTGTAAGATATATGTCCAAGAAGTGTATGGCAAGTGTTTTAAGTTAAGACATATATCATATAATTGAGTACACGTCTGAACAAATGTATGCATATATCGAAGGAGTGTCCATGAAGTTTGGGTACAGGTACGTATCGGGTACATGTCCGGTACGGGTATGACTTCATGATAGAAGTACCCAGGCAACATCGGTTTTAGCCCATATCCAGTTCAGAAGTATGATCTTAAAGGGTATTTAGGATCTAGTTGAAAATGAGCAGTTTTTCAATTTATAATCAATGTAATAAATGAAATATAAAAAGATATAGGAAGTTTAGTTTTCATAATATGTGAATGAGAAAAAAATTAGTCTCATGTAAATTATTATTTTCAGAATGTATATGTATAGCTATGTTTTGTATCCTAACTTTTACAAGTTTTTCGTGTCCCACACCCCAACCTGTGTAACATAGACTACGTAAGCTTGACCAAGGAAAGATATTCTAGGCATAATGAGCCATCAACCAGCTTAGATTGCATAAGGAGCTGGGGGACTATTAATTATGATGGATAATTTTGTTTGCTAGAAGTTTCAACAAGAATTGGATGAAAATGGTAATGTTGCTGTCATGACGAGGCAAAAACAACGTATATCAGTGATGGGTTGGATTCAAATCAAAAGTTGGAAACATTCACATTCTCTAAGGAGTTAATTAAGTTACTTGGCTAACTAAAATGCTGCCAATTGCTTTGATAAAGCCGATATAGTCGCTCTCTCAGTTCATTGTCAAAGGTGCCTAGAATTGTTTTATATTCCACAATATCTGCAAAATATATTTCGTCAATATTTTGTAAGGAGCTGTTCTGGACAGTGTTGTTTCCTAGTTGTCCTGTCTCCTGTCTTCCTTTAGCGCAGTATTTCTTAACAAAAGCTTTTTGTCATTAGAGTAGTTCTACTTGCTAACAAAAGCTATTTTTGTTTTATTCATAAGTTTGAAAAACTTCAATTCAATACATTTGAACTAATTTACTGGCACTCAAGTTTGGATAATTATTCAAAAAAATTCAACACAATCGTCTCATACATTATCCGATATTAAAGGAGATGCAGACAAAGAACCCTAGATTTCAACAAAATCTAGCAAGAAACTAGGACTCTCATCTTCTTGAACCCCAGTTCTAGAGCAAAAAATTGCTAAACAGACCAAAATTCCAAGAAATCAAACCTTGGCTTCATCTGAGGATCGATTCAATCCAATGGTCGAGAACAGCCAGAGGGAGCAGATCACGAGAACGACTACTGCAATCGATAATCGACCAACCAAACCCTTAATCTGCTTCGCTTGCCTCGTAGCTGCGCCTCTTCGTCCCCAAAGATCTCTGCGCTCCAAAAATCAAAATCAAATTCGATAATATAATATATATAAACGAAGAGATGAAATCGCCGTCACTTACTTCCTCATTTGATTCAAATTCGCCTCTCAATCGTTCAGAGATTGAGAATTCTCGACGAAATCTGAGAATTTTTGAGATAATTATTCGTTTTCCCCCCTTTTCCCCCCCAGTAAGCCTGTGGAGCTGAGATCTGACTTTCTGAGTGAAACAGAGAGGAGGTGACGGTGCACGTTAACAATATGTTCCGCGGGAACTTTGTACAGGTTCTGAGGGAAAAACAAACGTCGCCTACACAATTTACTACCCAATCAGTGAAATGTGGGGCCCACATCATCAGTGTTTCTCTCGGAGTAAAATGATAACGTAGAACTATACATGTGACTTTTATTAAGATGAATAATAAATAAATTAACTATGATTTGGGACCGACACCTAGGACTTACTAGTTACTTCTAAAGAGGAATGAATAATGACTCATGAATGTATCAATTTTTTTGATGGAAAATTATAAGATTTCATTAATTAAGAAACTTTACTATTACAATTAGCAAAAAGAAGATGTGCATTATCATCAGGTGCTTCCATCTATACAATCACATTAGAGAGGTCTAAAGCTTTTTTTGCCAAAATGTGAGGAACTTTGTTACAATTCCTAGGGTGTGTTTGGCAACTCCACAAAACTAGCTTTAAAGGGTACAACTTTGGTCCAAAAGTTAGTTTTTAGTTTGGCAACAATAGGGCCAAAGTTGAACTAGTTTTCTTTAGTTCAAAATTTCGGCTTTAAACTAGTTTTTTTTCGAACCACCCTCTACTTGGACTAACTTTGTCCTAGTTAGAAGAAAACTAGACTTTGCCTTGCCTATTTTTAAAGTTGCCAAAACTAGACTTCGCCTAGTCTATTTTTGTAGTTGCCAAACACACCCCCAGGTGCGTGTTGAACCTCGAAATGGTGCGATCTCTGACCCAACCTTTTAATGTCTGCACAAAATCTACTGAGCTCTAATAACTCCCTATCCGAGTAGTTGATCGCATTAACCACTACTGAATTATACATTTCAAGAACCACCTTCAAAGGTCCAATTTCAAGTGCAAAATTAGCGATCCTCAAGCGAGAACCTCACATACTACAATCTCAGTAACTCTTGTATTGCATTTTAAAATCAGCCATGAAACTGCCATTCACAACCCTCCCACACATCCCAAGCCTCCTATACAGTGGCCTTCTCTGCCATGTTCTATCCACATTAATTTTGTACAAACCAATAGGATGAGTCCATCTTGAGTTTAAACCAATAGGATGAGTCCATCTTGAGTTTACTGTCGAGGCATGAACATGGCCTTTAGCTTCATTATTTTCTATAAAAGACTCTGTGTATATCTTAGCCTCTCTTATAATTCTTGACCCATCCCTTCTATCCTTCCCCATAACACCTTGGTTTCTATCATTCCATAGCATCCGTACAGCCACACAAAACTCATGAATGTATCAATGAAAGTGGTATAAATGGGTAAAAATCACATACCCGCTGTAGAAATTCATATATGAAGATAAAACTAAAAATAGAGGCTTACACGTGTCAAAATACAAATAAATGGCTCTCTTCAATTATATATTTACCAATTAAAATAAATAAAATTGTAAAAGAGAAGTAATAAGACGATCTTTAATAATAAAGCAGGATGTTGAATTATAGATTTAAGATGGCATTTGATTGTTGTAGAGCCTTCTTCAAATGCCTATTTTTAAGATAAGACAATGGAGTTTGGTTGTTGTAAGATAAAACAATGGACTTTGCTTGTTATGGACTCTTCGTCAAATGTCTAGTTTTAAGATAAAACAGTAAACTTCCTTCAAATCAATACTATTTTTAAAATATATCCTCCGAATTGTTATCTGATTGCCAAATATTAATCAAGTAATTTCTTCTAGGAATGGTAAGCCTATAACCAAATGGATTAATTACATTCTAGTAACCCTCAGGTATGGTGTAATTATATCAATAACGCTATAGTGAGCAAACCAAACGAGCCTAATGGAAGACTAACCCTCCAAAATCACGCAATTACAATCAACAATGTCAAGATTACTAGTATAGATATGCAAACTCCAAGATTACTCATGTAATTACACTATACCTCAGGGTACCAAGATGTAATTAATTATGATCAAATTATGACCCACTAGCAAAAAGACAAAAATAGGAAAGAGTTACGCAAATCATTTGTAGCTTATTTTTCGATTACAATAAAGAAAATGCGACGCGAACCAGTAACTAAAAGAAAAAAGGATAAAAATAAGGATAGCTAATAAAAATAAGGATAGCTACTCACAGGACTAAGCTATATATGGGCAATCAAAGCAAATATGAAACAATCAAGCAGCACCTGTACCATCAACATTATACCAAGGTCAACCTTTCGCATGGGAAAAAAAACTTACAGTGGACTTTTCAGTACATTATCAAATGAGCAAGTGACTACAAGAAATTGTCACAATGTATCAGAATCATCAGAAGGTGTATGAATAGTTTACAATAACACATGTACAGACATTAGAGAGGATATAAATAAGATGTTTAATCCACTAACAGGCTTGATATCAGAAGCTAGTGGCGTTTCGGGGATAGGAGCTCTTCAGTCGGAGCGAATACCACCCATGAATGTCTGAGGATCTGGGCAGGTCCCTGAGAACTGGGCCTGAGAGAAATCAAACCCTGGATTCTGCAAATAAGAAGAAAAGGAAAAACAGCATGAAAATTTTATGCCATCTAACATTTCCAAACATAGAAATAGAGTAAGAAAGCTTCTTGGAAGATTATTGCAGCAATTCATGGTATTGTTTGATTTCCACTGTAGCCAAAGAAATATAAATAGAGGGTACAACCTTTCTGATCTTATTATTGAGAATGACCCTACCCCGGTTTATCACTTATTATCTTCAAAAGAGAATAAGGTGTCATTAATTAGCATTGCCGTTCAATTTTGATTAGTTGAGCTCTTACAACCTTTTGAAGAAACAAAATTCAGGAAACGTTCAAAGTTCAAACGATTCGAGAACACCTATAATCTGCTTGTAAATTGTAGTTCCCATCCGATCTTCTGCTCTGAACAATTCAGAACGAGAACTTTGGTAAGGTGATCCAACAGCTTTTGCTTTCTCCAAGCAACTCAAAGATACCAAATGAAGAAAGAACCTCCCTAGCAGAAACCTCACCATATTGGTCTATCACGGTGTTACATGGAAACACCAGTTTCCAGGTCCCAAATGTTTGGAAGTCTGACACAGGAAGCTTCCAGAAATTTAATGTAGGTGGGACCCATCTATACTCCATGGGCGTGTGTCCGCTATAATGTAAAACCATATCCCTCAGACATCACAACATCCAGAGTTCTGGTTTGGTGGGACGGTTCTTTGACAAGGTACAAGAGCAACCCAGTTTCCATTCCCACCGATGACAAATTTAAAGCTGATATTTAAAAAATTGATACTGCTGTGTGAGTTCAGGTTTCAGCTCATAACCGGGTGCTCAGCCTGCGGGGACACGTTAGAATGTAAAATCATACACCCCACCCCACCCCACCCCCCAACCCCAAAACTCTCACAACTTTGGAGTTTTTGTGTAGTGGCAAGGTCCTTTAACAATATCAAAATGAATATATAATTAAATTTGAAGGTAACAACTTAATCCAGGTTTGATGAAAAAAGTCTTCCTTTACATATTTTGACTTCAGATCTTTCATATCAGTTATTCGCAATGTTTTAAAAAGCGGGCACCTAGACCGCCTAGGCGCCCACCTAGGCCTAGGCTCTAGGCCGCTTGCCTAGATTATGGGAGCACCTAGGGGAGTGTGGACCATTTACACGAAATACACTGCTTATGTCTTGGTCGTGATTTCCTCCGCTGCAGTCTCTGCATCCTCCAACCTCCTCCAAATTTGTCTGGCTTCCTCCCTTAACTATGAACACCTTCTCCACCTCCTCCGACTTCCAAGAAACATCATCCACCATCTCTTAAACAAAGAAAAAATCCGTATAGAGACCTATGCTATAGGCACCAGACGGCACCTAGCGCTGCCTAGAACATTTTATAACATTCGCATTTATTATCAATTATTGTAACTAAAAAATAAAAAAAGAAAGCCGCTTAGGCCCCGCCCTGGCGCCTAGGGTGCCTTGAGCTTCCAGTAACCTTGGGTGTTTGCAACTGTCGACAAATGATGGCCATATGTTACTGGAGCATCTTTAAAGTTGATAAGACAATAAATTGAAAAATCAAGTGCCCAGAAAACAATGCATAAAAAAATTTAGCATATAAGCGAGGAAAGAGCGCCAAATTGTTTCTAATACAAAACTCATATTGGTATATGTCTATTCACAGAATAACACCATTGGGACGCACACAAAAGAAGCATGCATAAAACAAATGAGATCGATGCAGGATTTCTGTAAAGGTCAGTCAGTTTTTATTTAAATTTATCTTCATTGTCTACAGCCTGCAACTAAGGCTAGTATCAGGAGTTGTCATCACTTTTTGGATTTATTATGAATGACAAATTGGTAGCAATTGGTTTATACATTGAAATTATTTGTTTTACTTCTTCTTCCTCCTCCTAAAATTCTGTCAGCAGCCAATACTTGGAAAGACCATTTTTCTTCTCCCTCCAGTCTCCACGAAAATAAATCCCAAATATCTCCCCTATTACAACCCTATGCCTCCTAGGTGAACCTCCTCTCAATTTACTTGTTTCTATTAGCTTCTTCATTATTGCATGATTATTGTTACAATTTCATTGGTTCCTAATCCCTATATTGTGTGAAATTACACACAACCATGTTCATTACATGATTATTGTCAATATTGTTATAGTTTCTTAGGTTTGCATACTGCTCCAATATTGTGTGAACTGCACACGACCTTACTAACACCTCCCTTGCTCCTCTCTTTAGGTTGTACACCGGGTAACAATAGCTATTTCAAAGCAACTGATCAGCTGTTCATGTGCAGCAGAGATAAATGAGTGTCAGTAACTATGTTACTTGGGTACTTCTATCGTGAAGCCGTATCCATACGCGACACTTCCCGTACCCATAACCGACACTTCTTAGATATCTGCATACATCTACTCAAGATATGTAGTTAATTATACAATACATGTTTAAGTTTAAAACACTCTTCACACACTTCTTGGACATATATTCTACACTACACATCTATTTTTGAAACTTATTGGACAATGGTTGAGTTCATTTCAGTCTTAAGAACTACAATTTCAAAGGGTTGTTTGCTTATCAAGCTCTGAACTATGATTACAACTCATCGTACTCTACCTTATACAAATTCGTTGTGTCCCATACCCATACCTGTATCCATGCAACTTAGGTTAGTAATGAGGCATGAAAATGATAAATTATAATGCAATAGGGGAAATAACTGTTCTCATATTAGAGTTTATCATTCTATCATGAAAATGATCATTTCTAAATCAACAAAGGAGGCTGCTTAGATTTAGGTTTTGTGATAGCTATTCTAAATTTTGACTATTTTTAATATTTGACTTTCCTCGGCATATGTTTACAAGTGAAGTAAGTGCAAGAGAGGGGGAAGTAGAGAGGCAGTAGGGGTTAGAAGAAGGGGGTTCAGGGGTTAAGGGAGTGTGGAAGCGGTAGAGGGCAACCAAACTTTTTTTTTTAAATCAGCTTACAGTCAAAGTTCAGAATCACCATCAATTATTTCCAAAATCGTTGTAGTAATTGTTTGCTATACAATATGATCATTCCATACTAATAAGCTCTACCATACTCCTGATGTAAGGACTTGCAAAAGGAAGAAACACTTTTTGAGTACTGAAGCCATATGAAATGATGATTGAACCACTTCACTTTAAAGTATTGAACTAATGGTTAAATCAAAATGTCACAAGGTAGTCCACTGCAGCTCCATGTAGTAGTTTTCTCACCATAAACAATTGCAAATTTAGGGTACAAAAGCACAGGTAGCTTTGTCTCACCATAAAACAATCAACCTGAAGAAGCAATCTAAATGATCCTGTTGCGGTGAGTAGAATATGATGAAAATAATGACAGGATATAAAAATACCCAACAGTTTCTAGGAAGTTCACTGAATATCAATGTTGATACCAGAAAACAGAAAAGCCACATTATAAAGTTAAGCACTTTTACATTTCTATAAGCCAAATTATAAAGTTAAGTTGTTCTACATTTCATTGTAGAATGATCAAACCACAGTAAAGGCAAAATAAATGACAGTGCCGCACCACAATGGAGAGGGAATTTAATGAAAACAAATGCACCAGAATATGAGTTGGCCGAGTATGGCAGGACTCACCTCTTCTTGGAACCTCTGCAGCATCAGGCGTTTTTGCTCAAGATCTGCTGAATAAGGATCTAATCCACCCTGTCCAAGAATTGGGGATGCCCAAGTGTTTCCTTTATCTCTTTTCTGCAGTGTAATATGCAATGTCTCATCTTCTGCAAAATTCAAATAGCAACAAAAAATAATAATGAGAATGCAAAGCAACAAAAATTAATAATGAGAATGCTAATAAAACAAGGGAATCTAAATTGGAGGTCAAACAAGAGGAAAGAAATGTAGTATAATTGCATAATGTGCAATGTTGGAGTGTGCACAAGAAGACAGAGAAAAAGAAACAAGTATATGGGATTATATATCTGTAGGAGGCTGATTAGGGTCTCACTCCCCACCATGGAAAGCTAATTCCACAAGTTTTGAGGTGGAGGTAGCTGATGATGTATCGTACCTTTTCCATCCCTCAAGTTCGGAAACTTCCATTGAGAACTATTTTCCTAAAGTTTTTACTTGAATACTAATAAAAGTTGCATTTTTTCAACAGAATTCCAAGACAAAATTTAAAAGAACTTTAGGTAATTAAGATTATAAAAGTAAGGGATGCAAATGAAGCAAGTAGAAAAACCTCACTATTATTGAGGATCACAAAAAAGTAATGGTAATGAAAGGAGGTGCATATTCTGCTAGTGGACACTCCATATCCACCTTAAAGGAGATAGGCGAAATTTCATGGATTATACTGGCAGTTGAGTTGTTTCATTTTCAAGTCCCATTTGAATAAACTAATTTGAAACCTCTGCAGTGGCAATTTCATAATTTCTGAACATTTTCTAACATCTACGTAATGAAAGGAGGTGCGTATTCTGCTAGTGGACACTCCATATCCACCTTAAAGGAGATAGGCGAAATTTCATGGATTATACTGACAGTTGAGTTGTTTCATTTTCAAGTCCCATTTGAATAAATTAATTTGAAACCTCTGCAGTGGCAATTTCATAATTTCTGAACATTTTCTAACATCTACGTATACAGACAGTTAACGCAAATTTTCAATCGCAATTAACATGTAGCTCTTCAGTTAATATGTTAACAGATGATTAAAGAAGAATCTAAACAGATACATAGAAATAGCAATTGAACCCTACTTTAAGCGGATGACCACAACTTTTACATCGGTCAAGCAGGCTATGCAAAGAAGAGTATGGATTTTTTAATTAAATCACGTTACCCATCTTCCACAATGACATACTGTGCTTTCTCTGAGTCTACAAATTTCTTAGAATCTCAAACTAAATTGATAAGCAAATTCATCCTATACGACATCAAAACAATTTATTCTAAAAAAATTGATAATAGTAATAATAATAATAATTTATTCAAAAAAAAAATGATATAATGATAATAAACTAAACATGAAATCACATTACCGATCGTCCAAAATGAAGAATCTGTCTTCACTGCAGCAGGGAGATCATGCTGATAATCAAATTAACAAACAAAAAGAAAATCATCAAAACAATGAAAAATAAAAAGATCAAAACGAGTGATTCTCGATACAAACATTGAGATACGGCGGGTTCCCTTTGATTCCGACTTCAAGATGCTTCGATTGGATTTTAGCGTGGAAGAGATTCTTGGGGACTTTTGGAGGGAGATCGATGTAGATGTTTACTTCGTCTAGGGTTTGATCCCACTCGAACACCTTCTGCCCTGCAAATTCCAATAAGAAAAGGAATCAGAGAGAAATTTCGAAACCCTAGAAACCCTAGAATTCGAATAATTAGGGTTTTTGATCGCTAATGGTTACCATTGTGGACGAAATTGTGGCGCTTTTCCGGTGCCAATTTCTCAGCCATTTCGCCGTGGGGAGAAAAATGACTCTGCTAGGGCCTGTTTGGTTCAAAGAAAGAAAAAAAAAAAAAAGATATAATGATAATAAACTAAACATGAAATCACATTACCGATCGTCCAAAATGAAGAATCTGTCTTCACTGCAGCAGGAGATCATGCTGATAATCAAATTAACAAACAAAAAGAAAATCATCAAAACAATGAAAAATAAAAGATCAAAACGAGTGATTCTCGATACAAACATTGAGATACGGCGGGTTCCTTTGATTCCGACTTCAAGATGCTTCGATTGGATTTTAGCGTGGAAGAGATTCTTGGGGACTTTTGGAGGAGATCGATGTAGATGTTTACTTCGTCTAGGGTTTGATCCCACTCGAACACCTTCTGCCCTGCAAATTCCAATAAGAAAAGGAATCAGAGAAATTTCGAAACCCTAGAAACCCTAGAATTCGAATAATTAGGGTTTTGATCGCTAATGGTTACCATTGTGGACAAAATTGTGGCGCTTTTCCGGTGCCAATTTCTCAGCCATTTCGCCGGGGAGAAAAATGACTCTGCTAGGGCCTGTTTGGTTCAAAGAAAGAAAAGAAAAAAAAAAAAAAAAGATATAATGATAATAAACTGAACATGAAATCACATTACCGATCGTCCAAAATGAAGAATCTGTCTTCACTGCAGCAGGAGATCATGCTGATAATCAAATTAACAAACAAAAAGAAAATCATCAAAACAATGAAAAATAAAAGATCAAAACGAGTGATTCTCGATACAAACATTGAGATACGGCGGGTTCCCTTTGATTCCGACTTCAAGATGCTTCGATTGGATTTTAGCGTGGAAGAGATTCTTGGGGACTTTTGGAGGGAGATCGATGTAGATGTTTACTTCGTCTAGGGTTTGATCCCACTCGAACACCTTCTGCCCTGCAAATTCCAATAAGAAAAGGAATCAGAGAGAAATTTCGAAACCCTAGAAACCCTAGAATTCGAATAATTAGGGTTTTTGATCGCTAATGGTTACCATTGTGGACAAAATTGTGGCGCTTTTCCGGTGCCAATTTCTCAGCCATTTCGCCGGGGAGAAAAATGACTCTGCTAGGGCCTGTTTGGTTCAAAGAATTAGGGCAGAAAAAAAAAAAGATATAATGATAATAAACTGAACATGAAATCACATTACCGATCGTCCAAAATGAAGAATCTGTCTTCACTGCAGCAGGGAGATCATGCTGATAATCAAATTAACAAACAAAAAGAAAATCATCAAAACAATGAAAAATAAAAAGATCAAAACGAGTGATTCTCGATACAAACATTGAGATACGGCGGGTTCCCTTTGATTCCGACTTCAAGATGCTTCGATTGGATTTTAGCGTGGAAGAGATTCTTGGGGACTTTTGGAGGGAGATCGATGTAGATGTTTACTTCGTCTAGGGTTTGATCCCACTCGAACACCTTCTGCCCTGCAAATTCCAATAAGAAAAGGAATCAGAGAGAAATTTCGAAACCCTAGAAACCCTAGAATTCGAATAATTAGGGTTTTGATCGCTAATGGTTACCATTGTGGACAAAATTGTGGCGCTTTTCCGGTGCCAATTTCTCAGCCATTTCGCCGGGGAGAAAAATGACTCTGCTAGGGCCTGTTTGGTTCAAAGAATTGCGCAGAAAAAAAAAAAGATATAATGATAATAAACTAAACATGAAATCACATTACCGATCGTCCAAAATGAAGAATCTGTCTTCACTGCAGCAGGAGATCATGCTGATAATCAAATTAACAAACAAAAAGAAAATCATCAAAACAATGAAAAATAAAAGATCAAAACGAGTGATTCTCGATACAAACATTGAGATACGGCGGGTTCCTTTGATTCCGACTTCAAGATGCTTCGATTGGATTTTAGCGTGGAAGAGATTCTTGGGGACTTTTGGAGGGAGATCGATGTAGATGTTTACTTCGTCTAGGGTTTGATCCCACTCGAACACCTTCTGCCCTGCAAATTCCAATAAGAAAAGGAATCAGAGAGAAATTTCGAAACCCTAGAAACCCTAGAATTCGAATAATTAGGGTTTTGATCGCTAATGGTTACCATTGTGGACAAAATTGTGGCGCTTTTCCGGTGCCAATTTCTCAGCCATTTCGCCGGGGAGAAAAATGACTCTGCTAGGGCCTGTTTGGTTCGAAATTAGAGGCGAAGCGAAAAAAAAGATATATGTTTTCATTGTTAAAGAAAGTGAAAAAATTTATTCGAGGCACTGTTTTTAACATGGAATCGATGGAAAAAACTTAAAATTAATAAAAAAAGTGAAACTTCTTCGTGTTTGATTGATCACATCAAAATAGTCATTTCCTATTCCTCAAATTTGATCCAAAACAAGAAATTGTATTGATAGAGATTTTCATCTTTTATTTTTTGTATGAAATAAAGCAAAAAAAATCTTTTCAAGGAAACATCTTTAAATGCTAAAAGGGTTTTTTGGCAAAATAACCAAACAGGCAAAAACAACTCAAAGCTTTTACAAATGAGCCCCTTTACATTTCTTAATTGCAGAAAACGTCCTTTAGTCACGTTTTTAGAAAAAGCCCCGGAACAAATCTCTCAATTTTCCCCCGTGCAAATAGAGAGAGATGCTCCGCTCTCCTCTCTACTACCTCAAGCGCCCCAAACCCCTTTTAACCTCGATCAAAGACCCTAAAACCCTGGCAAAAATCCACGCTCTCTTAATCCTCACTGGCTCTTTATCCCATCCCCAATCCCCTGGCCACTTGATTGCATCCTATTCTCAATTCAACGACATTGCAACTGCCCGCCTCGTGTTTGAAACAATTCCTCAACCAAAAGTTTCTACCTATAACGCTCTCATTATTGCCTATGCCCGCCATAATTCCCCTGCCCAAGTCCTCGGTTTGTACCGTCGGTTAGTAGTGGCTGATGTAGCCCAACCTGATAGCTCCACCTTCACAGTTGCACTCAAGGCTTGTACGCAGTTATCGGACTTGAAGTCCGGTGAGGAGATTCGGACCCATGCGACTAATCTTGGGTATGACCGTGATGTGTTTGTTTGCTCTTCATTGATCAATTTGTATGCAAAATGTGGGAGAATGGACAAAGCGTTGGAGGTATTTGAGGAAATGCCCAAGAGAGACTTGGTCTCGTGGACTACCATGATTACGGGGTTTTTGAGTGTTGGGAAGTCGGCTGAGGCAATTGATGTTTATAGGAAGATGAGGGTGGATGGTTTGGATGGAGATGAGATCGTGATGGTCGGCCTGGCCCAGGCCTGTGCTGGTATACGAGACATGATGATGGGTCTCTCAGTTCATGGACATATGATTCGGTTTGGAATGAGGATGGATGTTCTAGTGGAGACTAGTCTTGTTGACATGTATGCTAAGAATGGGCTTTTGGGGCTTGCCCATGTCATCTTCGATAGGATGAAGGGAAAGAATGTTATCACATGGAGCGCTTTGATATCCGGATATGCCCATAATGGCTTCGCTACTGAGACTTTGGCCATGTTGGTCGAGATGCAAGATTGCAGGTTCGAACCCGATTGTGTTGCTCTCGTGAGCGCATTGCTAGCATGCTCACAAATCGGGTTCTTGAAGCTAGGGAAGTCGGTGCATGGTTTCATTGTCAGAAGGTACGACCTTGAAAAGATCTCTGGTACGGCTATAATCGACATGTATTCAAAATGTGGGAGCCCCGCCAGTGCTCGTGCTGTTTTTGACAGGATTAGCTCAAGAGACTTGATATCATGGAATGTGATTATTGCTAGTTATGGTGTTCATGGATGTGGCCGGGAATCCCTCTCGCTCTTCCTTGAGATGAAAGAAACAGGACTTCAGCCTGATGATGCTACATTTGCTACTCTCTTATCAGCTTTTAGTCACTCTGGGCTTGTAAATGAAGGAAGATACTGGTTTGGCCTCATGGTTAGCGAATTTGGTGTTGAGCCTGAGGAGAAGCACTATGCTTGTATGGTTGATCTTTTAGCTCGTGCTGGTCATGTTGATGAAGCCTATGAGCTTATCAAATCCATGGTGATTGAACCTGGGATTGCAGTTTGGGTCGCTCTTTTGTCTGGATGTCATAATCACAAGAAATTTAAGGTCGGGGAGGTTGTGGCTGAAAAGATTCTTGAATTAAATCCAAATGATTTGGGGATTCATGCTTTGATTTCAAATGTTTATGCAGCAGCAAGGAAATGGGACAAAGTAGCAGAAGTAAGACGAGCAATGAGGAATTTGGGGACAAGAAAAGTCCCGGGATGTAGTTTAGTAGAAGTGAATGGTAAGTTTCATGGATTTTTGATAGAGGACAAGAGCCACCCTGACTATGAAAAGATTATGCAAATGTTAGAGAGACTGAACTGTGAAATGAGGAAATTAGGGTATGTTCCAAGGACAGAGTTTGTGTATCATGACTTAGAGGAGGAATTGAAGGAGAGAATACTTTGCAGTCATAGTGAGAGGTTGGCCATTGCATTTGGGTTGTTAAATACTGCCCCAGGGACAAGGATTCTGATCATAAAGAATCTTAGAGTTTGCGGTGATTGCCATGATGCAACTAAGTTCATCTCAATGATTACAAACCGGGAGATTGTAGTAAGGGATTCAAAAAGATTCCATCATTTTAGAGATGGATTGTGCTCTTGTGGGGATTATTGGTAAGGACTTTGGAAATTAATCAAGCTCCTATTGGGGGCATTATTGGTTAATTGTAATATGTCCCGGAGTTAACAAGAGGAATTTTTTTATGTTCTTTGAGTTCAACTTGAAGATCAGATAGTGAGGTAACTACTTTTTTTCTTTCTCTGTTGATTCTAGAATGCCTTCTAAATGTAGAAAAGTTTGTTAATGGATTTTCTGTCTATAAGTTTTCCTGCAGCAGTCCTCAACTAATTTGGTTTGCTTTTGTAGTAACCGGTCCAAATTGAACGTGTAGTGTCTAGGCATTACATGAGAAACTGGAACTGAAATCCGAAAGTATTGTTTTGTATCATGTCCTAAAATAGTTGCTTTTCCTTTGACAGCGATACAATCTTTGTTGTCTTATGTAGGCTTTTGCTAATTAAAAGCTTGTTTGCACATTGTTCTTGGCTAAGGAGCAACATCTTCTAACCAGGGTACTTGAGACAGATGTTCTCATTTATCACATTGCACAAGAATTTACTGTTTTTGTTTTATTACAAACTCCCTTTTTAGAATATTTTCCTCAGTGAGGGAGTAATATAAATTTGGGCTTTTTTTTTCCTAGAAACCACTTTTAAAATAGGGTAATTATACCAAAACCACCTTTCAATTTCAATTTGTACATAAACCACCTTTAAAGTAGTCTTTTGTTGCCATCAACCACCTCTCATTCAAATTTTCACTAGAAAACCAAAATAAGTTTTAAAAATTCAAGTTCAAGGTAATGGGTTGTACCATAACAAGACCTAACACTAAAAGAATGAATCACGTGCCTTGAATGTGAGAATTTTAAGGGTAATTTTGGGTTTTAGTGAAAATTTTGACTAGGAGGTGGTTGATTGCAACAAAAGCCCAAAAGGTGGTTTATATATAAATTGAAAATAAAAGGTAGCTTCCACATAATTACCCTATTTTAAGGTGGTTTCTAGAAAAAAACCCTATAAAATTCTGCTATAGTTATTAGTTTACTATAAGAACATTATACATGTAAAAAGTGAATTTGCTAGATTTTCATGTGTATACTGAACGAGTCCTAGTCTGATCCAGTACAATAGTAACCTGAGGAAGGACAAAACAATATACTTTATTATAATTAACACTTCTTAGCATTATAACCAATTTCATTGTATTTTGCAGAAAGACACCAAAGTCTGATTACATTACAAATGGTTTGCTACATGAAGTTGCTAACAGGCAGAGATGATGTAAAGTTTTCATGGATTTGGTGGAGAATTACACGGGATGAAGGAAATAAAAAGGGCCAAATGAGTTGAAAAGAATTGTGAAGATATTGTCTGGGTACAAAATGAAATCAATGCAATTTTATATAGATAAGGGCTATCCTGTTGGCTGGAGTTCATCCATCTTCTACTTGCTGGACTGTAAAGGCTCATCAAGAAAAGCTTGAAGCAGGCTCTGTCATCAGATGTATGTACAAAGTGAAATCAACGCAATTTTATAGAGATAAGGGCTATCCTGCTGGCTGGAGTTCATCCATCTTCTACTTGCTGGACTGTAAAGGCTCATCAAGAAAAGCTTGAAGCAGGCTCTGTCATCAGATGTATGTACAAAGTGAAATCAACGCAATTTTATATAGATAAGGGCTATCCTGTTGGCTGGAGTTCATCCATCTTCTACTTGCTGGACTGTAAAGGCTCATCAAGAAAAGCTTGAAGCAGGCTCTGTCATCAGATGTATGTACAAAGTGAAATCAACGCAATTTTATAGAGATAAGGGCTATCCTGTTGGCTGGAGTTCATCCATCTTCTACTTGCTGGACTGTAAAGGCTCATCAAGAAAAGCTTGAAGCAGGCTCTGTCATCAGATGTATGTACAAAGTGAAATCAACGCAATTTTATATAGATAAGGGCTATCCTGTTGGCTGGAGTTCATCCATCTTCTACTTGCTGGACTGTAAAGGCTCATCAAGAAAAGCTTGAAGCAGGCTCTGTCATCAGATGTATGTACAAAGTGAAATCAACGCAATTTTATATAGATAAGGGCTATCCTGTTGGCTGGAGTTCATCCATCTTCTACTTGCTGGACTGTAAAGGCTCATCAAGAAAAGCTTGAAGCAGGCTCTGTCATCAGATGTATGTACAAAGTGAAATCAACGCAATTTTATATAGATAAGGGCTATCCTGCTGGCTGGAGTTCATCCATCTTCTACTTGCTGGACTGTAAAGGCTCATCAAGAAAAGCTTGAAGCAGGCTCTGTCATCAGATGTATGTACAAAGTGAAATCAACGCAATTTTATATAGATAAGGGCTATCCTGCTGGCTGGAGTTCATCCATCTTCTACTTGCTGGACTGTAAAGGCTCATCAAGAAAAGCTTGTTTGCACATTGTTCTTGGCTAAGGAGCAACATCTTCTAACCAGGGTACTTGAGACAGATGTTCTCATTTATCACATTGCACAAGAATTTACTGTTTTGTTTTATTACAAACTCCCTTTTAGAATATTTTCCTCAGTGAGGGAGTAATATAAATTTGGGCTTTTTTCCTAGAAACCACTTTTAAAATAGGGTAATTATACCAAAACCACCTTTCAATTTCAATTTGTACATAAACCACCTTTAAAGTAGTCTTTTGTTGCCATCAACCACCTCTCATTCAAATTTTCACTAGAAAACCAAAATAAGTTTTAAAAATTCAAGTTCAAGGTAATGGGTTGTACCATAACAAGACCTAACACTAAAAGAATGAATCACGTGCCTTGAATGTGAGAATTTTAAGGGTAATTTTGGGTTTTTAGTGAAAATTTTGACTAGGAGGTGGTTGATTGCAACAAAAGCCCACTTTAAAGGTGGTTTATATATAAATTGAAAATAAAAGGTAGCTTCCACATAATTACCCTATTTTAAGGTGGTTTCTAGAAAAAAAAAACCCTATAAAATTCTGCTATAGTTATTAGTTTACTATAAGAACATTATACATGTAAAAAGTGAATTTGCTAGATTTTCATGTGTATACTGAACGAGTCCTAGTCTGATCCAGTACAATAGTAACCTGAGGAAGGACAAAACAATATACTTTATTATAATTAACACTTCTTCGCATTATAACCAATTTCATTGTATTTTGCAGAAAGACACCAAAGTCTGATTACATTACAAATGGTTTGCTACATGAAGTTGCTAACAGGCAGAGATGATGTAAAGTTTTCATGGATTTGGTGGAGAATTACACGGGATGAAGGAAATAAAAAAGGGCCAAATGAGTTGAAAAGAATTGTGAAGATATTGTCTGGGTACAAAATGAAATCAACGCAATTTTATATAGATAAGGGCTATCCTGTTGGCTGGAGTTCATCCATCTTCTACTTGCTGGACTGTAAAGGCTCATCAAGAAAAGCTTGAAGCAGGCTCTGTCATCAGATGTATGTACAAAGTGAAATCAACGCAATTTTATATAGATAAGGGCTATCCTGCTGGCTGGAGTTCATCCATCTTCTACTTGCTGGACTGTAAAGGCTCATCAAGAAACGCTTGAAGCAGGCTCTGTCATCAGATGTATGTTCTCTTATCTACTTTTCTTTCATACATAAATAGTAAAATACTTTTGTTGTATAGTTCTAACAAGGTATGCTCATTATTGACTTCGACATCGTATTGTTCTTTTTGTACCAATTTTCTAATATCAAGCAAGGTATGCTCATTATTGACTTCGACATCGTATTGTTCTTTTTGTTTTGTGTCTAATGAAGAATGAAACATGAAGCAGTTTGTTGTTTGCATATTTTACATAACATCACTTTACTATATAGCAAAGTGTATCATTTCCTAGGTTGCAAAATCATGGATTTATGTTGCAGACAATCACCAATATCAGTCTTACTTTGTTGTATATCGAGAACCTAAAGGAAAATAAATACAAAGAATAGAGTAATATATGAGGTAGGAACTAGAAGATCATGCAACAAAAATAGATAATAGGAATGTCAACTCAGCGGCAAAAAAGTCCAAATGAGTAAATCATTAGCACGAAGTATAGAAAAAAGACATTCCTTTTTTAGGTAGTGGCTACTGAACACAAACATTCTTTATAAGGATTACAATAAACCTGGCTATACGATTATAAAATTGAATGACATTCTAGTCTACGTACCCTCCAGAAAACATTTTATGACGATCAAGGTCCTGCATTGTTTACCCTGATCTCGTTAGCAGTAACCACTAACCACTAACCACTAGTGCCTCCATGATTTGAGTAGTGATAATCATACTACAAACATAAAATATTAGCAATTTAGAACTAGTAGCAAGTTTATGAAGATTTTTGTGAGTTCAGAGTACTTGATGTGAACAAACAAATAGTCTTGGTATTATGAAAATTTTCTTTTTTGGGTGGCTGGAACTTTGCTAAGAGTACAGTCCAAATGAGAAAAAAGTTTGATGACTCCTTTTAACCCTTATTGTTCAAAGAGAACAAAGATCTTGTCTGGGTATGTACAGAATACTCTTCAGGTATAGATGTAATAGCAAGAAAGTTGTAGTTATATTGTCTGCTCTATTGGACTATTCTATAGTCTGCAGAAGCAATGTGGCCTCTTTTGAGAAAACAAGTCTTTCAAAACAAGCTTTACTTTGTTAGTGTCCACAGGCATGAAGATATTCCACCTACAATTCCACAAATAAGGTGCCTGTCTAAAAGCTAAATCAAAGCTCTTTGTTTCAGCTTTACGTATGTCTGGTGGTTTGATGTGAATATAAAACTTGGAATTCTATAAGTTGTGGGAGTATTCAGATCATCTCCTAAAGTACAAAAACCATGAAGAGTGTATGAAGCCCTTGTCAGACAATTTGATGGAACACTTCCTTCTGATATATCTGAAAGACAATGGTTGCGAATGTGATTCTTAATGGTTTTGATCAAAGAAGGTAGTAGAAATCTATAGCTAATGCATGATTTAAAGAGTTAATACGAATTTGCAGGCTAGAAAAGGAAACTGTTGCAAAAAGAAAGATAACTCAAAGTTTCAAGAGGATTTAAACAGCAGTTCAGTTGCAGTTTCACCTTACAAATTCGAAGATAGCTTTTCTCAAGTTTATGCTAGATATCTGAATGGTTTTGACTCAAATGATCTATTTCCAGAGTGAGGGAAGTGGAAGAAACATACCAAAAGATACAAACCAATGAACCTATAAAAAGTAGAGATAAAATAAAGAAATAAGGGATCCAACTTGAAAGCGATAAAATTATGGTTTTTCCCCTATTTTTCTTTTCTTTTCTTTCCACTTCCTTTGAACTGAACCATCCCTAAGGGAAGCTCATCCATAAGATTTTCATCAATTTTGTATTAAAGGGATGAGATCAGAGTCATTAGACAGTTTTAGCACAGTATATCTAAGTAAACTGATTGTAAATGAAATGAAAAATTTACTTTCAGCTAGTTCACATACAACAAACTTATACTGAAGCTCTTTTCAGATAATGTGTGTGCCATTTTGTCAAACCCAGATTTCAACTTCGTACAAACTTTCAGTACAAATGCAATCAGGTTGAAAAATATAAACAAAATCATATTGCATCTCTTTCTTCTTATTCCTTAAAAAAGTAAAACAAATGAAGGGACAAAGGAAAAGTATATATTTCAATAGCCAGAAGCAGCCTTGAATGCTGCTTTGACTGCACTCATGATCTCGTCAGACTTTATCCCGTTGCTAGTATAGACTATAAGGGGGCTCTCAGCAGGGACGACATCTTGTTTTTGATAGCTCTCTCTTGTTCTTAGAAACTGTTCTGAGCCTTTCTCAATGATCCCTTTCATGATTATTGTCTTGTGGAAGCCAGAAATTAATTCTTCATGATCCGTGTCTCCTTTTTCTCCCATAATTACGTACATGTTCGCAACATTCAGGCCCCATCGGACAAAAAGGTACCTGTATTTTCCGTGAAAGAAGTCATATGATATGTTTGGGGCATAGAAGAATATGCCAAATAATAGCATTTAGTTAATGAGAAATATTAAACAATCTACAATTTTCCTAGGATATTTTATAATCATCAAATGGAAGTAAATTGTTTTACGTTATATCCTCCTCATGTATACTTCTAGCCTATGTAACCTGACACTCAACATGAAGCCACGTCATGTAAGCAATCTTACATAATACTTCTATTCTGTGTACTTAACTATATATAGATATTCTTAAAATAAATAAATAAATAAATAAAGAGGTCTTAGTATCTACTGTCTATTACTACCCTTCTATGTAATACTTAAACCTGCATTTGGATTTAATGAATAATCATTATTATAATCTATATGATTTAGAAAAGATTAGTTTCTGGCAGGATGTATCTTTTGTTTGATTTCACAGTCAAAAAAGGTCAACTTTCATGATTTTGTTTTGTTTTATCGGCATCGTTTCGATTTGAACCACCTATGTTTGAGACCGAACAGCTACTTGAAAGTGACCTAAAGTTCTACATTAGTTAAAACCAGGGAATCTATTGAACTATTATTTGAAACAATTGATATTCATAACAACCCCAACAACATATAATTTTGTTTATAACATTTTGAAGTTTGAATGAGACCTGTAACAAAGTCTAAAACATCAAATTGATAAAAACAAGGGATTTTCTATCAGATTGATAAAAAAGGGATTTTCTTACATTAGATCCCCAAATCTTTGTTAATTCTAAATTAGACACCTGAATCTTCATTTTTCTAAATTAGACCCCAAATCTCTTTAAACACCTCCAAATCTATTAAGTTGTTTTAGAAAGACCCTTAAATCTATTAAGCTGTTTTAAGCAAGTCCCCCATTTTGAACAATTACGAAGATTTAGGGATCTAATATAGAAAGATGAAGATTTAATCTAATATAGAATAAAAAAAGATTTGGGGGTCTAAATTGACAAAATGCCTATAAAAAAGGATGTTTGCATGTATTGCAACACCAAACTTTGACAGATTAGTATATACCTGAGTGCCTGAGATCGGGACGCTAGGAGAGGGATAACCTGCAACCTCGTGGTGGTCCTACAAAACATTACATGGCATCGGAGCCCTCTCATTCTCAACTTTTGCCTTAGATCATCCACAGTTGCTACCTGGAATTGAAGGAAAAAAAAGATAAAAAATTTACACAAATTTACACAAAAAGATAAAAAATTTCACTTAACACCCCTGATCTTTGAGAGGTTTTGCACATAAACCCCCTGAACTTTGTTTATTCACTTAACCCCCTGAACTTTGGGCTGTCTGACCAAGTCGCCTGAGCTTTCAAGTTTTAACAACATACAACCCTGATGTTGTTACCTGTTAATGCAGAAATGCCCAAAATGCCTTTTTTGAAATATAACCCCTAAAATGAGAAAAGGATATACGGTAGTTTCAATAAACTAGAGGGGTATTTTTCCCTTTGCTGTCATATGCTTGGCATGTGACCGTCAAAGTTTACGGTGCTACTTTGGGGTGAGACAAGTTTAGGAGGGCTAAGTGGAATAAACAAAATTGATGGGGTTAAGTAAAATTTATCCTATTCAAAACCATGTATTCTGTAAGATGCAGTAAATTGACACCTTTGTTGAGTCCTTAATCAGGAAAGATACACAGTGTGCATTGCTTGACTTTGTGTCCTCCTCTACTACACGAGAAGGATTCTTCTTGTCTTCCTGATTGTTTATCAATTTCTCTAAGGTCCTCTTCACCCCATCATGGCCCCACCGATAATCTATATGAGAAGAATAATCTGGGTCTGGGGATAATTTTCCATCATCCTGATAAGTTCCTGGATAGTACACTTCACCTCCACTGCTACATATAAGTGCATCAAAATCTTTGGCTTGTATCTTCCCTGACTTCAGCAACTCCAATGTCTCCGATATCGGCATTGCGGTAGAGAGAGCAAAACCCGAGGTCCTTGCCATTTGTGAGTCGGATTTAACAGCCTTGAATGTTTCCTGTATCACTTGGATCATTGTTTTTGTTGGCTTACCTTTTTTATCGTAAGAGTCTATAGCAATCACAAACAGCTTTCTTCTTCTCCTAAGAAGAGGGTATTTAGTAACCGCATTTGATGTATTATCTGAGTGTTGCTGGCCTTTTTCTTGTTCAGTGTCTGCCTTTTGAATATCTGCCTTCTTGACTTTGTCCACTAACTTCTTCACTTGATCCTGTAGCTGAGGGTCCCCTTTCTCGGCTGTGAATTTCTCGAGCTGGGCAGGCCCATCCATAGAGAGCCGGAGAGAGAGTTCTTGAAAATCCTTGAGAGAGTCTCCGAGTGATGACTCGGAGGTTATGTCATCGGTTGGAGTGTCGGCTTTCCACTGTGGATGCCTTATTCTACAAGCGGCTACTCTTGTGAGATAAGTTCTACAATGCTCTGGCCATGAGAATAGATGTATGTTTCTCCATCCACTCTTTCTACATTCGCTCCACATATTTTTATCTGCGAGCAGTTTGAGGAGGGCATCGGCTATGGCTTTGTGGTCATGTGGGTCCACAAGAAGCCCATTGTTCAAAGCCTACAGGTTTTTAACCCATGAGAAAATTTCAATATACGGTTAATTGTGGATAGCACCTGTACTACCGACTGATAGAACCTCTGTAGTTCTATTGTTGTAGATAGACCCCCTGAGTGTAATTTGTTTACTCTTTTTCCCTCAGAGAAAGATTTTTTTTTGGTTGCCAAATAGACGTCCTGAGGGTAAAAGATTAATAAAAAAAATTTATTTCATTCAGGGGGTCTATCTGCAAGAATAGAAGTACAGGGGGTCTATCTGCAATTGGGAAGTAGTACAGGGGGTTTATCCACAATTAGCCCATGAATTTATATACTGAGAGGATCGTAAAAGGTACATAATGTGTATGAATAGAGAGTTTACCCGATGAATGTCCACCGGTCCTCCATTTTTGGTAGCTACCATTGGGAGCCCATGCGCAGCAGCCTGCCATAAGTAAGTTGATTATAGTCTCTGTTAAATGGTTGAAACTCATAAGAATGGTTAGGTTGAGGAAAATTCTTGAAGATAGAAAAGAAAAAATAAAATTGCAAAATCAGTATGCATTTGTTCTATTAGACATGAATAAAACCCTGATTCTATAAGCCTAGCATGACAGTTATCTGATTATTTCCAGGACAAGTCTGGAAACATTTATAACTTTTGTTAGTTAACTATGAGTTGGGATAAATCTAGGAAATGCTAAAAAGAATGGTTAATTCTTAAAAGACTTGAAATAATTGTTTACGGTTTTAAAATCCGACCTCAATCAAAGTGAGTCCAAAAGGTTCAACCAGAGCTGGATTTATGAAGACTCCCTGCCAATCTCATGGTTAGTATTTCAACAAACTGAGTACACACAATATTAAAACTCAAATAATATTTCTTCAAACCTTGGTTTTTGCTGCAAGCCTATAGATATCAGGAACTTCTGACTGCTTGTGATGCTTAGGGTAGGCCACAAGTCCATAAAGATCATATTTATCGATCATCTTCAGAACTGTAGTAAGTACACTTGCATTACCACCAGACATCTCATCAATATCGTCTCGGTTTCCCATTATTAGAGTCTGAACATACAACACTGCTTTTAAACATTACATTTCATCGGTAATAAGCAACTTAAGCAAGTGTGTGATAACTTCCTTACTAGATTTGCAAGCTCTCTCAATGGACGGCTTTCTCCAAACGCTTTCAAGAGAGTAGTGATATTCTTCTTAGGATCGGGTCTTGATAAGGCGAGGATCATTGGCTTGTGAGGATTTGCGAGGAATCGCATAACCTATGAAAATAGACAATGGTTATCACTAAAGGAAGCACATACAAACTTGCATGAATACACTTGTATACATGTGCATATGCATTTTATGGACATACGTCGGAACATATGGCAGGGACTGCCTTAGGAGAACCTTCGCCTAGTCCTGATGCCACATCATCATCTGCATCTTCTTGAACTTCAACGCTACTAAAATCCATGCCAGGAGGAATTACCTGCATTTGTTTACAGGAAGAAAGTTAATCCAAAGTAGTTCATTATCCTGCCATGAAGACCATGATTTTTGGCCCGTAGAATGTGATAGATGTTCATAGTATTCTAGAATGTTATAGAGACAATGTTCTACAATAATAAGCAAGTGTGAAGATTTACGCATCGTTTGGTACACAGGAATCGAATCAAGTGAGAATGGAATGGAGCAAAGAATGAAATGGAATGAGCGTGGGAAGGGAATGCTCATTTCCATTCTCATGCTTGGGTGTGATTAGCTAATGAAGTGAGAATGAAAAATCTTTTTATTTTTGGTATGTGTAATTAATAAGCAATCATGTTATATTTGGTATTTATCATAACTTTTTCATTCCCACTTAAGTGGGAATGCTCATAGAGAATGCTCATTCCCATTAAAAGTGGGAAAGAATGAGAAGTGGGAATGTATATTCTAACTTCAAAAATATGTCATGTTTGGTATGCATGAATGAGAAATGCGAATGAGCATTTCATTCCCACTCATTCCCGCGTACCTAACGAGGCCTAATTCTAGTCTTTTTTTAACAAGGTGGATGCCTATAAATAGGGGATTCCCTTATTTGGCTAAATCGTCCTCAAGAATTGTAATTTCCTTTGAGTGCGATACAGATGTTTTATCTCAATCCCCTTTCCCCTGCTTTCTCTCTTGCATAGCTAACTAGCTTAGCTATTGTGTGAGTGTGAGAGTCGACTGAACTCAGGAAGTTGGTGGTTTGGAAAAGATAAAGTCCGTGACAATATGATGGCATTTTGTAGAATGCATAACTACTTAGTAGCAAGTTCAACATACCACCATCCTTGGCATATAACGGCCGTGGCAGTTAACTCTTCTCCTCGCCCGAGCTCTCAACACCTTCTCAAGCTTGACATCAAACCCATCATACAAACCCCATTGTTCCTCAATCTCCTGCATCGTGCTCGTAATAACAAGTTCAGCCGCATCAAGAGATAACTCCTCAGCTTCTATCCTCCTCATTATCTTGTAGGTACTATTGATATCCTCTTTAGATTGTCGTCCTTGTTTTAGGAGTTGTTCAAGTTTGTTCCTCGAGAGAATGGCCTGTGAGAACCATAGGAACATTTAGAGCTCCGAGAGTAGAGCAGCACAATCTCCAGCATCGGCGTAGTGTCCATGGATCACATAAGGCCAAACCGGTTGTCCTCCACCGATTTGCTCTCCCAATACCCTAGACATATTTAGGATGTGGGCTAGTGCACCGTCAACGAATTCTTGAATATGAGGCCAGAGAGCCTCTTTGTTTAGGTACTTGTCTCTTGGACCGCAAGGAATTCGTATGATATAAGCACCTGCACTCTCTCCACTACTGTTTCCATGTGCCTCCTCTGACCCTGATATACAATTGGACTACGGAGCGTAAATTCTCAATCTTTAACCAGAATCTGAAGTTAGCTAGAAATATTAAAAAGAACTTAATGCAACATTTTTAAAAAAATTATGAAATAGAAGGACGTAAAGTTGCCCGTTTATGAAATATCTCTGACGGAATCAAATGGGTGTGTTCTTTAAATTGTAAATTTCTCTGCAAATTGTAAATCTCTCACGAAATTAGGGAAGTATTATGAATTTTTGAATAGTTCATGAAACAGTGACTGGAATGTTTCCGAAATCTAGGAAGCGGAGAATTGGGGAATAAATTCCATCTTTTGGGGTATATTTCAATCATGCCTGATGTTAGCAAACGTAAATTCTCACTTTGTAAACATAACCCAAAGGATATATAATTGTCAATTAATGAAAATATGGGATATTTTATAAGGTTAATTGCACATAGACCCTCTACAGTGTCACTATTTTGAACTTAATACCCCTGTAGTTTCACTGTTGCACCTAGGTGTTTTTTTGAGTATTTACCCTTGGTAAAGTTTTGGCAGATTGCGTCTGGGTGAAATTAGTGAGTCCGAAGGTAAAAAACACTTACCCAGGGAGCCTATGTGCAACAATGAAACTAGAAGGGTAGTAGGTTCAAAACAGTGAAACTATAGTGGTTTATGTGCAATTAACCCTATGTTTATATATATATATATATATATATATATATATATATACTGTAAATTGAAAATTCCTCTCAAAAGTAGGAAAATATTATGAATATGCGAATAATTCATGAAACAATAAAACATGATTGAGAAGTCTAATGAGCATTTCATTCCCACTCATTCCAGCGTGCCTAACGAGGCCTAATTCTAGTCTTTTTTTTCACAAGGTGGATGCCTATAAATAGGGGATTCCCTTATTTGGCTAAATCGTCCTCAAGATTTGTAATTTCCTTTGAGTGCGATACAGATCTTTTATCTCAATCCCCTTTCCCCTGCTTTCTCTCTTGCATAGCTAACTAGCTTAGCTATTGTGTGAGTGTGAGAGTCGACTGAACTTAGGAAGTTGGTGGTTTGGAAAAGATAAAGTCCGTGACAATATGATGGAATTTTGTAGAATGCATAACTACTTAGTAGCAAGTTCAACATACCACCATCCTTGGCATATAACGGCCGTGGCAGTTAACTCTTCTCCTCGCCCGAGCTCTCAACACCTTCTCAAGCTTGACATCAAACCCATCATACAAACCCCATTGTTCCTCAATCTCCTGCATCGTGCTCGTAATAACAAGTTCAGCCGCATCAAGAGACAACTCCTCAGCTTCTATCCTCCTCATTATCTTGTAGGTACTATTGATATCCTCTTTAGATTGTCGTCCTTGTTTTAGGAGTTGTTCAAGTTTGTTCCTCCCGAGAGAATGGCCTGTGAGAACCATAGGAACATTTAGAGCTCCCGAGAGTAGAGCAGCACAATCTCCAGCATCGGCGTAGTGTCCATGGATCACATAAGGCCAAACCGGTTGTCCTCCACCGATTTGCTCTCCCAATACCCTAGACATATTTAGGATGTGGGCTAGTGCACCGTCAACGAATTCTTGAATATGAGGCCAGAGAGCCTCTTTGTTTAGGTACTTGTCTCTTGGACCGCAAGGAATTCGTATGATATAAGCACCTGCACTCTCTCCACTACTGTTTCCATGTGCCTCCTCTGACCCTGATATACAATTGGACTACGGAGCGTAAATTCTCAATCTTTAACCAGAATCTGAAGTTAGCTAGAAATATTAAAAGAACTTAATGCAACATTTTTAAAAAATTATGAAATAGAAGGACGTAAAGTTGCCCGTTTATGAAATATCTCTGACGGAATCAAATGGGTGTGTTCTTTAAATTGTAAATTTCTCTGCAAATTGTAAATCTCTCACGAAATTAGGGAAGTATTATGATTTTTGAATAGTTCATGAAACAGTGACTGGAATGTTTCGAAATCTAGGAAGCGGAGAATTGGGGAATAAATTCCATCTTTTGGGGTATATTTCAATCATGCCTGATGTTAGCAAACGTAAATTCTCAATTTGTAAACATAACCCAAAGGATATATAATTGTCAATTAATGAAAATATGGGATATTTTATAAGGTTAATTGCACATAGACCCTCTACAGTGTCACTATTTTGAACTTAATACCCCTGTAGTTTCACTGTTGCACCTAGGTGTTTTTTTGAGTATTTACCCTTGGTAAAGTTTTGGCAGATTAGTCTGGGTGAAATTAGTGAGTCGAAGGTAAAAAAACTTACCCAGGGAGCCTATGTGCAACAATGAAACTAGAAGGGTAGTAGGTTCAAAACAGTGAAACTATAGTGGTTTATGTGCAATTAACCCTATGTTTATATATATATATATATATATATATATATATATATATATATATAAATTGAAAATTCCTCTCAAAAGTAGGAAAATATTATGAATATGAGAATAATTCATGAAACAATAAAACATGATTGAAAAATATTTCTGAAATCCAAAAGCAGAATAGGAATATTTTGATCATGCCTGAAGTTAACATCTCTGTTGGTTCTCCATAGCTCCAGTCAACAATGAAACTAGAAGGGTAGTAGGTTCAAAACAGTGAAACTATAGTGGTTTATGTGCAATTAACCCTATGTTTATATATATATATATATATATATATATATATATATATATATATATATATATATATATATATATATATATATATATATATATATATATATATATATATATATATATATATATATATATATACACTGTAAATTGAAAATTCCTCTCAAAAGTAGGAAAATATTATGAATATGAGAATAATTCATGAAACAATAAAACATGATTGAAAAATATTTCTGAAATCCAAAAGCAGAATAGGAATATTTTGATCATGCCTGAAGTTAACATCTCTGTTGGTTCTCCATAGCTCCAGTCAACATCAGGGCAAGAAATCTGACGGGTGAAAAGGTCTACTCTGTATACTCCTGGCATCATCGCAAGTGCTCGTGAAAGTTCTACAACATATTTCACCTGAAACATTTCTTTTTGTGTAAGTTTTCTGATAGGAGTCATGGATAATTTGAACATATATGGACTAAATAAGAATTACCTGACCACCTGTATCAGAGTCGCGACCAAGCTCCATGTTATCGCCACGAACTAGACCATGCAAACTGGGTAAATATGAAAAGAACATGAATTAAAGTTTCAAATTAAATTGACCATCACTTTTAATGTAGAAAAATTTTATATCTGGTCAAAAGTTTAAACTTGGATTGGAATATCATGTTTCTACATTTTCGAAATATCTGTGACACCAGGACATGGATATGTATGGGTTGTTCGTAATGAGGAAAGTATATTTCACATTTATATTTTTCTACATTTTAAAATTGGATTTGAATATAATGTTTCTACATGTTCCGAAATATCTGTGACACCAGGACATGGATATGTATGGTTTGTTCGTAATGAGGGAAGTATATTTCACATTTATATTTTTCTACATTTATGTTTATGTTTTTGTACATGATAGACTATTGAAGCATGAAGCCATGATAATTAGGATAAACATCGGGATAATTGATAATTTCTTTGAAAAGCAACTTCAAATAGTTTGTTTTGTTCTCTCACAATTCTTCCAAATAGACTAACTATGAAGAACACAACTGGTTCACCTGATTACGAACCAAAATGAATAAAAGGGCAAAAGTTTGAAGATAACTGTAAGTTATCAAAGGAAGTAGTCGATTTCAACTTATGAATAAAACAAACAACTGTAAGCTAGACATTTTGCGCTAATCATTTCAGATGTCACTTATCTCAAATTATTTGTTTTATACATGAATAACAACGGCTACACATATTTCTACGAAGCAAATAGAGATATCTTCAAATTCACATATTACTGTATACTCTCTGGGTTTTGGACAATTCTCCCGTTTCAGGACAAATTTCACATTGAATATTACTATAGATTAATCTGCAATGACATTTTTCATATCATTTATCTCAATGCAAGTAAAATTTTCCACAGAGATAGAATTTACCTGATAAGCACAATATAGAGCTTTTTATCTTTGTTATCATCACTCCAAACTTGGAGATTGGAAATATTTCTCTGAAATTTCTTGGCGGGTGTCTCACTCTGAGCCATCTCTCCAACTATGTCACCTTTTTCCTTCTCGCCTTCTGAGAGGTCTTCTGACATGTCATCAGTAGCATCCTTTCTTCCTTGCTCTCTCTCCCATTTTCTCTTCGTAATTCTTTGAAAATCATCATATTCTATCTGCTCATTGTTTCAAAAAGAAAATAGTATGAAAATTTCAAGCACTAGTTATCTTACAAGTATATTAGAATTACCACTAAAGACAAGTTATTCAATAAATTATGGAATAGGTCCTACAAATATTTATATTATATACTGAAAAGTCTACCTGCGAAACATGCTATAAAAATTCAAGCATACCTATAGCTTAGTAACTTGAATATCCTTGGTGAAGAAATTTAGTAAACAAATTTCATGCCATATGCCACTTAAAAAAAGTTTTATTGCTTTGTATTCTTAAGACAATTAATCCAATAATTATGGAATAATGGTTTTCTTGTACAAATATCTCTACTTGGTAACTCAAATTCAATCATCTTCTATCTAGTTATTACTTTTAGAAATACACTTGTTTTGACAACTGGATGTATGTACAAGCCAAAGCTGGTTACTCTTGGGCTTGGAAGCAGCTTCTATTTGGTGAAATGGGGATCCTATGAGAATATACTTCTCAAGTTCAGGCAATGGTATTCTTCTCGGAAGTTCAAGATGACTAAAGCTTACAGAGATATTATTGCCTCTTCTCTATTGTATCATGGTATAGTATGGTTTCTGAGTTCTTTTACTGTATCAAAACATGCATTCATATTTTGGTTGATGATTCCAAAGAGGCTGCTTACTAGGCAGGCTCATGAAAATGGGGATTTCAACTGGTAATTGTTGATTGCTTCTATGTTATCAAAGACGCACACCCCATTGCGCCTCATATGCCCTGCAATGCAAGGCGGTAGCAAAGCGCCTCACATCTGAGGCAAAACGCCTTTTTGAGCCTTGCAAGTGCAATGCACAAGGTATTTTGCACGGGGCTCAAGCAAGGCATATACTTGTACATTTTTGTTCCTCTAGGCCTACACCTGTAACTCATATCCCAGAAAGAGAGATAAATGCCCACTAGACTGATTGAGGACCTAACTCTTTTTCCTGTATTATTTTTGTTCTTTACTATTTGATTTCGAGTTTTTAGTTCAAGGAAGCCTAATTCTTAATTCCTGTAATATCTATATGATTAATTCATTGCTATATATTTAGCTAAATTGCACCCAAAAAAATCCCTTTATTAAAAATAATATAAAGAGTTTCTAATATATTTCTGATAAAAATGTATTTCCACCATTAAATGTATTTCTAGAGAGAAATTTAACGAAAACAAGTTAGAATTTTTTATTTCTTCTGATAAAAAGGTCAATCAATTCAAATAATTCAAAAACAAAATTTTGAAACATCTGCATTTCGAAAATTAATCAACATTATAAAAGAATAAAAAATTTAAACAATTCAAAAATGGAAGCCAAAACACCTAGAAACGCCAACATTTCAAAAACCAATCAACCAAACCAAAATAGAACTAACGAATATAATCTTATCGGATCTAGATCCGAAACCTGTTTCTTCTTTCGGGCAAGATGCCAAATCCTCCAACACATATTCTCCATTCTAGTTGTCCTCTCCAGTGAGTTCCGGGTCGCCGACGCCTTGATCCACGTCCGATGAAGATCCGTCTCATCGACTTCGCTAACAACTTCATCGACGAAATAACGGGTCGGGTTGAAATGCACCCCTCCCCTCGCATTAACGGGTTTTTGCTCGTCGGCGGCAGAGATTGCGCCGGAACCCGTATCCAATATGGCTTCTAAGTAGCCGTTGATCCATTGGTTGCCCGCCATTGAGAGAGAGCCTGAGAAATTGTTAGAGAGAATAGAGATAATGAGCGTTAAATGAGAGTTAATAGGGTTTTTATTTTCTTGTGTTTATTTTTGCATGGGAGTAAACGGAGATGATGACGTTTGTTTATTTTTCCTTATTTTGCTCCTATTTTGTAGAGGAGTTTGTTACTGAAAAGGTCAGATTAATGTTTTTCATATAATTATTTCTGAGAGCGTGGGGGTGATATTTGCACTCGAAAAGGATGGGGGTGATATTGCCATCAAAAAAAAAGGATGGGGGTGATATTTTGCACAAAATATAATGAATTTTAAAATTAAAAGAATGGGCAGAATGGCCAAATTCCAGTGTTGGTGAATTATCTACTTTCCTCCTAGAGTATCAGTTTGCTTGTTTTTCCACCCTTAACTTTATATATGTGTTCAATCTGGTCTTTTAGTAGCTCACAGTCAAATAGTTAGCAGATCAAAGATGTGATAGTGATTTTAGCGGTTCTTGTATTTTCATCAACTCGAAAAAATAACTTTACAATTCCAAAAAAGGGACAAGGTAAAAATCTTTGGAGGAAAGTAGTTGGTAGGTGCAGGGAAAAAGGAGACAACGTAATACAAACTCATGAAGAATTGCAAAATAAATGTTGTCATGTCATTGATCTGTTAAATATTTGACCCTAAAATGACCACATTGGGCATGTGCACATAGTTTTAATGGGAAAAGAGGCAAATTGATAATTTTGAGAATTAGTTAAGAGTTCACCAATACTTCAACGATATATACCTTCGACACTCTGGGTCTGGTATGGGGGGTTATTCCTTTTGGATGTTTGATATTTGGACTAGGACGTTTCTTAGAATTTTATTTTAAGGTGTTATTGGTTTAGGACTAAGATTTGGATTTTAACTTTATGGTGTTATTTGTTTAGGACTAGGATTTGGATTTTAGTTTTATGGTGTTATTGGTTGTTTAGGATTATGATTAGGACTAAGATTTAAAAATCCAAATTCTAATCCTACTCTATACATTCTAGTGAAAGAATTTCAAGAAAAAGTCCATGTTAAAATTGGAGGATTGTGGTCGTCCTCCTAGAATTTTCTCCTCCTTTCCTTTAATGAGTCAGTTTTAAAAACACTATTAACTAATATTTAAAAACATTTCTAGTTAATATTAAATATTAATATTTAATATTATATAATTATTCAATAAAATATTAAATATATCGAGATTTAACTATTTTAATTAAATATTTTAATTTAAAATATTTTTAAATAAATATTTTTAATTAATATTAAATATGTTAAATAATAACAATATTAAACATTGAATAATTTAATATTACATAGAATGTTTGAACCTTTTTATTATATTTACTGTTTACATATTGAAATATACAAATTAGTAGTAAAATTTAATCTTAAATTGTAATTCAAAAAATTGTTAATTAAACAATAATTATGTTTTTGATTAAAGAATAGTCATGATTGTTAATAGATATTTAACACCCAATCCAAGAATCCATTTAAAAGTTTAAAAATCCTTCTAAAAGTCCCGCACCATAATATCCTAATCCTAATCAATCCTAAAATATTGGATTCTGGACAACAATCCTAGCCTTACCAAACAATCCCGAATGAATAACACCCCCTTGAAATTTGAAAGTTTAGAAAGATTTTGCGAGACACATTACACCCCCAATGTTAAGGAGTTTGAAAGGGGGAAAAAAATCCACGAGCTTTTTTTTTAATGAATTTACCTAAAAATCCCCCGAACTTTGGGATGTTTCACAAAATATTCTTGAACTTTCAAAAAGGTCCACCTATTGAGACATCATCTTTAGAAATATAATGTTTCTCTCAAAGTAAAAATAATCTTTGTTTTGTGTTCGCTAACAAACCCTTGAATGAAATTTGCACCGAAATTTAGTTATTAGAACTTTATGAAAGCTCATGGGAGTTTTATGAATCTCCCCAATATTTTGGGGTTGTTCTCTAATTTTTAAGGCTAAATTGTACCTAAAACACCATAAAGTTTTCCTGCTCTATCACACACATATCATAAGTTGTATTTTGTGACAGAAAAATACCATAAGTGTGTAAAAAGTGGCACGTTAGTACCCTCAATTATGAAAACAAGAAAATTTTTACTTGAATGTTCCTATATCTCAACTATTAACTTCTAATTTTCACAAAATACCGAAATCGATATGATTCAACACATAAAAGATTGCAAAATGCCCGCGGATCTAACATTGAGACAAACCCATATCTAAAATCCAATGAGAAAACAAGTTCATGATCCTATATCATCAAATTCTGAAGAAAATCTATAATACTTCAAACAGATCTAAACAAAAATCATGCGGGTCTCCTCATTATCCAAAAAAACTTCCATTAATTCTAACAGATTTAAGCATGAATCGCATGAAGCAGATCCTACCGGAGGTGCTGGGGGACTCTATTAAATGATAACATGATGTTGGCTTTGGAGACAATTCACTTCATGAATACGAAGAAGAAAGGGAAATTGGGTTTCATGGGCTTAAAACTCGACATGTCAAAGGCATATGATCGTGCTGAGTGGATTTTCTTGAATTGCATGACGCACCGGATGGGATTTGCTCATAAGTGGATAGACTTGATGATGATGTGTATTACGTCGGTGACATGTAGTGTAAAGGTGAATAGCAACCTCACTGACAGTTTTACCCCACAACCAGGGCTTCGCCGCCAAGGTGACCCTCTATCACCATATCTTTTCCTTATTTGTGCTGAGGGATTGACTGGTCTGATCAATGATGGTGTGAGGGGAAACAAGTTACATTGCATTCAGATTAGTCGCGGGGGTGGTGGTGGTGGTCCGGAGTTATCTCATCTTTCTTTGCCAACGATAGCATTGTGTTTGGCAAAGCAACGGTGGAGGAATGCGACTACATCAAGGAAGTACTACTACACTGTTATGAAAAAGCTTCGGGACAATGCATCAATGTAGGGAAAACGGCGGTTCAGTTCAGTGGGAATGTAGTGGCGAAAACTCGCAGAGATATCATGGCTCACATGGGTATACAGTTGGTGCATGGTTTTGAAAAGTACCTAGGCTTGCCAGTATCATTTGGGCGTGATAAAAGTGAGGGATTTCCAAGTATCTTTTGTGACCGCATTGAGGCGAAGCTACGAAGTTGGAATGCCAATAACATGGAGCGAGCCGTGAAACGGTTTTGGTGGGGTCGATCAAAATGATGGCAATAATAAAATGTATTGGGTGAAGTGGAGGGAGTTATGCATGTTAAAGTAAGAGAGAGAGAGAGAGAGAATCTTGGGTAAATTTCCCTTAAATTGAATGTTGAGTGTGCACATATATTTATACAAGTAGACGAGGGTGATGTGTGTTCTCACAACCAATGTGGGACTAAAAACCCACTACTAACACTATTATAAACACTATTATCAACAGCCCCCCTCAAACTCATGGTGGATCAAACAAAGTGAGTTTACGTACAAGAAACTGGAACCGATGAACAAGTAGGGCTTTTGTGAAGAAATCTGCAAGCTCGTCGGCAGATGAGACACGAGGCAATAGAATTGTTTTATCTTTGATAACTTGTTGACGGATAAAACGAGCGTCGATCTCAATGTGTTTGGTCCTCTCATGAAATCTTGGATTATTAGCAACTGGATGGCACTCTTATTATCACAAGATAGAGGAGTAGGAGTCAAAAGCAAATATCGAAATCGAGAAGAGCGGCGAAGATGAATAATCTCTTTAGTCTGTTGTGGACATTGCACTCCATACTCGGTACCGGAAAGAGCAACAACATCTTGTTTCTTACTCCGCCAGGAAATAAGAGAATCACTAAGAAATATACAATAACCTATGGTAGACTTCCTGGTAGTGGGATCACCAGCCCAATCAGCATCAGAATATGCACAAAACTCTAACTTGGATGTAGCAGAAACGAAGAGACCGAGTGCTAGTACCGGAGATACCGAGAATCCGTAATAAGGTAGCTAAAATGTAACGGGGCACTAACAAATTGACCGACAATACCAACAGCATGAGAGATATCCGGTCGAGATGCAGATAGACCAACCGACCAACAAGATATCGATATCGGGTAGGATCGGATAGAGGCTCACCATCGTGAGCCGAAGTTTGACATTCGTTGGAGTGGAGTATCGGCAGTTGCATCGTCCGGTTAGCTCATTTCGATCGAGAATATCCGAGAGGTACTTCTGTTGAGACAGTATTACACCCTGCGGGCCTTGAGAGATTTCTAGACCAAGAAAATACCGAAGAGATCCAAGATCCTTCATGTGGAACTGTTATTGCAACTGAGATTTTGCGTATTGTATACCAGCCACATCGTCACTTGTAATGATCATATCATCTACATAGATGAGTAATAAAACTCTACCACGCGAGGTAGTACGAACAAACAGAGAAGCATCTTGATGACTTTCCATAAAACCCGCCTTGAGCACGACATCACGAAAATACTCAAACCAAGCGCGGGGTGCCTGCTTGAGACCATAAACAGCACGACGAAGGAGACAAACATGTCCCAGAGGAATATTAGACCCTGGAGGCAGTTGCATATATACTGTCTTAGATAAAGAGCCATGAAGAAAAGTATTTTTAACATCCATCTGATATAAGGGCTAACGATGAGCAGCAGCGACCGCAAGGAGAGTACGAACAGTGGGCATTCGAGCAACAGGAGTAAAGGTCTCCTCATAATCAATACCTTATTGCTGAGTAAAATCTCGAGCCACTAAACGAGCTTTTCGACGCTCAATGGTGCCATCAGGATGAAACTTGAACTTATAAACCCATTTACTGCCAATAAGAGAGATCCCAGGAGGACAGGGAACAACATCCCAGGTATGAGTTTGCTGAAAGACTTGAAGTTCCTCAGCCATAGCCTATCGCCACTCTGAAATTTGAACTGCCTCTTGAAAAGACTTTGGTTCAACGGTAGTATGAATGGCAGCAAGAAAATTATGAAAAATTGGTGAATAGGAAGTAACAGAAGCATACCGGGCAGGCATGACATGTTGGCGTTTGCCTCGACGAAGAGCAAGAGGAACCTCAGGCGGGGAAGATGCTGGCGCAGGTGCGTGGAGATCAACAGTATGCTCTGGAGTGAGAGCTGTGTCCATGGAATAGGGATCAGATGGTGTAAGAGAAGGCTCGAGTGAGGAAGAGTCAACAGAAGGAGAGGGAGAGAGATCAGGGAGATCTCGAAAGGAAAACTGAGGTGAAGAAGTGGGTGATGCAGCTGATGGGGACGCATGATCAGTAGAGTGGAGGAAATTAAAGTCATCGAAGCGTAATAATATGGAGAATCCTCTTCAACCGAACATGACGAGATATATGAACTCGACGAGTTCTTTGGATCATAACAACGATAACCTCGATGTTCAACTAATTCCTAAATAGACACAAGAAACAAATTGGAGACAATTTATCACGTTCGTGAGATGGCAGAAGAATAAAACATCGACAACCAAAAACACGGACTAGATCATAACGAGGAGGATGAGTATAAACACGACTATAAGGAGTAGCACCAGAAAGAGAGCTAGATGGGGTGATATTAATGGCATGAGTCGCGGTGAGAATGGCCTCAGCCCAGAAACGATGAGGAACAGTGTAAGAAATGAGCATGGATCGAGCAGTATCAAGGATATGACGATGTTTGCGTTCAGCAACACCATTTTGCTCATGAGTGTAGGGACATGACTGTTGAAAGATAGTCCCATGAGAGGACATGATAGAGCGCATGGTAGAGGATAGGTACTCTTTGGCACAATCAGAACGGAAAACTTTAATACGAGATTGCCATTGAGTGAAAATTATAGAAGTGAAGGCTTGATAAGCAGTAAGCACGTTAGAGCGATTCTTAAGAAGGTAAACCCATGTAAAATGAGAGAAATCGTCGATAAAACTAACATAATATAAGTAGCCAGATGAAGAAGGCAAAGGAGCTGGCCCCCAAATATCAGAATATACTAAATCAAATAAGGAAGTGGATTTAGATGTACTCATTTTAAATGGTAAAGCAGTGAATTTAGCCAATTTACAACCAGTGCATGACTCAATACTAGAACTAGATGCTACAGGACCAAGTACCCCAGACTGAATAAGACTCTCCAGCCTTTTATTAGACACATGACCAAGTCATCTATGCCACAAATTGGCAGGAAGCGAGGTAGAGGGTTTTGATGAACGAACAGAAGCAACAAGAGAACATAGACGTATGGACTCTGGAAGATGAAGATATTTTAGAAAATACAGCTTGTGCCTCCTACGACCCACCCCAACCGTCTTGCACGTCTGTGGATCCTGCACAATACAAGTATTAGAAGAAAATAAGACAAACAGGCCCGCTATACATAAAGAGCTAATAGAAATTAAATTCAAGCACAGCTAAGGAGCCACATAGACGGGACTAAGTGTTAAACGACCAGATGGATCATTTTGTGGAGTAATAGAGCCATACTGAGTGATGGACAATGGTTGTCCAGCAGCTGTGTAGATGGGGGAAGAGAAGATGAAGTGAAGACAGATGATAAAAGTGAGGCATTACAAGTCATATGAAAGGAACAGCCAGAGCCAAAAATTCAGAGATCATTCATACCAGAGACCAAAGGATTAGCTGAAGAACCAGCAAAATGCATACCAGAGATTTGTGAGGCAGATGTGGAGGTGATATGCTGAAAAGCATCAAGTTGACGGCGAAGACTTTCAATAGCTTGAATAGTAGAGTCTGAAGTAGTAGAAGGTATAGCATTGGCCGCCAACTCGGGTGTACGAGCTGGTTGAGATCGAGGGTCGCCGACCACGACCAGTACCTGAGGAACGTAACTCAGGATGAAGCTTGAAGCATGTCTCAATGCGGTGTCCTTCCTTCTTGCAATATTTACAAGAGAGCTTAGATCGAGCCTGTGGAGATGGAGCATATGGAGAAGTATGATTCATAACAGAGCAGTTGATAGTAGGTACGCATTTTGAGGGAAGAGATAGGAGTGTCTGTTGACAAATTGAGTCGTGCGGTCTGGCGGGTCTCATAAGCATTGAGAGCTCCCATAACGAGGCCAAAGTCGGAAATTGAGGTGATGAAGTAGTTGATCAGCCATAGTTGAATATTCGGGAAGGGACTGAAACAGTTGATGCACCTCATGCCGTTCATACCAAGCTAACCAGTCTTCATATGTGGAATTACGTCCAGGAAGCATGGATCATAATTCTGTCCAAAAACCTTACATTTGTCCAAAATGGGACTGCAGAGAGGAACTACCTTTGTGTTGTAGAGCAATGCATTGCAGAAGATATGCCTCCCATGCACCAACACTCGTGAAACGCCGGTGAAGCGATTCCACATGGCGGCGAGAGGCGAACCAATCTCGACAAAGGAGACCAGAGCCAACACAACGAGTGAGATAATCCATGACACGAAATTCCTGCAATTGCCAGTCTGAACTCTCCTTGACATAGAGAGCACGAGCGGTCTGAAGACCGACATCACTACTACCAGAGGCAGTAGTACTGGATGAAGCAATAGTACTGATAGACGGTGGAATTGGTCCCGTACTGGTGAGATGATCAAGCAAACTAGAGCCACGTAAGGCATTAGTGACAATAGTGAACCACCCTGCCCAGTCACTTTGATCATTGAGGGGCAAAGGTGGTTTGGAAATCTTCTCTGAAGGAGCCATAACAGCAATGTTGAGATGTTGAGACGTTCAGACGTCGAGACGGCGATGCCGCTAACTTGAGACCGAGAGACGGTTTGTTTTGGCGCAATGGGGTGGCTCTTAGCACTGCACACAAAGGGCACAACAAGAGAGCTAGATCACAATAAGAATTCCCGTCTCACTAAGGAAAAAAGAATCTGAAGCTAATATCGCAACAAAGTGGGATATTACTTCTTCCTCTCATCGCCTAGGACTGACTGCCGAGTGAACCTAAAGGTTATTACAAATCGCAAGCGCGTAGATATTGCAAAAGAACGAAGCGTAAAAAAATTATTGTAAGGAAAATAACTCTAGCTCGATACCATGTTAAAGTAAGAGAGAGAGAGAGAGAGAGATCTTGGGTAAATTTCCCTTAAATTGAATGTTGAGTGTGCACATATATTTATACAAGTAGAGGAGGGTGAGGTGTGTTCTCACAACCAATGTGGGACTAAAAACCCACTACTAACACTATTATAAACACTATTATCAACAATGCACTTTGAAGTTCGCGGGCGGGCTTGGTTTCCGCGATTTGAGAGCCTTTAATTTGGCTTTACTAGCTCGGCAACCATGGAGGATGTACAACAAAGAGGGTTTACTATGCTACAGAGTATTACAGTCTCGATACTTTAGGGGAAGGAAGTTTGTTTATGCAACTAGTAAACCTGGGTGTTCTTATATGTGGCAAAGTCTAATGAATGGCAAGGCACTTTTGGATACTGATATGTCCTTTTGGAAAGCTATTTGGAGAAGCCAAGTACCTAAAAAGGCAAACATGTTTGGATGGCGAGCTAGTAAAAATATTTTGCCTACTCGTGATAATTTATCACACCATGGTATTCCTATTGAGGTAATGTGCCCTGCGTGCCATGATAATGTGGAGACTAGAGAACATTTATTCATGCAATGTGTGGTTGCTAAACGGGTGTGGTCATTAGCAAATTTATTGCCTCCTCAAGATCAAAGTATGGATAACTGGTTTGTTTCAATCCTCAATGGGCAAGGTAAGGGTGAGCTCGAAAAAACTCTTCTTGTGTGTCGGTGGCTACGGCATAATAGAAACAAGATTGTATTTGATGGACTATGTATGGTTCCAAGTTTTCTCTATTCAAAAGATTTGAATTACCTACAAGAAATACAAGAATGCGACGCAGAGAGCTTCTGTGACTAGTCAACGAAAAACTATGACCGGGCATTCTCGCAACATGGAGCAGCTATAGGAGCTGTCATTAGAGATTATCATGGCGTGGTTCGTCTCGCAGGCGGTATGGCTATCGCCAATTACTCTGATGCTACAACTTGTGAAGCAAGATCAATATTACATGGTCTAATGTTGGCTTTGGAGCATGGTTATAAGGATGTAATCGTGGAATCTGATTGCCAAGTTTTAATTCATGCGATCAACTCCAAGGAAAGGTGCCTTGCAATTTATAGTGCTATTGTGGATGACATAAAGGACAACATAGGTTGCATTCATTCTGTTTCCTTTTGCTCATGTTAAGCGTTTAGGCAACACTGTGGCTCATGCTACTGCTTCTCATTTTATTGTTGTTAAGACTCTCACTATATGGAGATCAGCTTGGCCTTTTTGGCTGAATAATTATGTAATTGCTGATTATCATCAATAAAGCAATTCAATTTCTCTAAAAAATCTCAACTATTAACATGTTAATTTTATACCTTTCTAACCAAGTAATATGTGTTGAATATTAATTAGACATATCTCAACTCTATTTTAAAGTAGATTTAAGATAAGTTTGAAAAAGAATTTTGGTTGAGTTAATAGCAAATTTTAAAAATATTAATAGTTTAAAAGCTCTAAAATTAGCATGTAAGTATCATAGAGAGACATTCTGCTAAAATTTTTATGTTTATATGATCGATGATATGAAAGCGTAAAAATTTTCGATGATATGAAAGCGTGAAAATTTTCTGTAGAACTTTCTAAAGTTGAGATATTGCTTTGTATAGGCCGCAGAGATAACTTTATTGATAGTAATAATTTGTTAGTTGATATATCGTTATGATTTATATTGAATGAAAAATTAAAATAAATATAATTTTATTAGAGGATCATGGTGCTACTTGTATTTAGAATCAATTAGGCTTGTCTATACAGGTTTGTTAGCTATTCTAGTTGGATTAATATTTGATAAGGACATGTTAACGAATAGTAGTTTATTTTATAAAACGTTATATATAAATACTTTACAGTAAGAACTCTGAAAGAAAAAAAACTATATATATTAATCTGCCGTCCGCTACAAATAATATGTAGAAAGAATTTCATGTTAAATTGCAAATAATTATAATCAAGAATCAAACAAACTTAATAAACGCAAGTATTATGCCCGCATTCATGCTCGCTCGGGTGGGTCTAATTTATTCAATATCTGATTTTTATCTTATTTGAGCTACACTTCTAAATTGAATTGCGCTTAATTTTTTTTCCTTTGTTGTACTGCTTCTTCTTTCCTTTTTTACTCTGATTCATTGTTTTTATAAGCAATTCACTTTTCTTAAGAACATGAACAGATAAATGACTTATATAAATGAGCGTAAGGTTGCGTTTGGATTCAAAGAATTGATTTCAATTCGGAATTTGAAATTCAAATTTCAATTTCAATTCCTTTGTTTGGAAAACATCCGAAATCAATAAGCATAACCTAGCAATTTAATTATTTTAGAATTAATAAGCATAACCTAGCAATTTAATTAAAGAAAGCACAGGTTATCAAGATAGATTCTAAAACAAAATTGAAATTAATACATAGACAATTAATTAAAAATAATAATCCTAGAAGATTAATAAGCATAGATTATCAAACCACTTAAGGAAAGTATAACCTATTAAACTAGAATATTCTATCAACTATTATTTTGATTGATTAATCTATGCATAAATAATGAAGGTGTAAAAGAGAGGAAATCTAATTTTAATCGTAAGTTATACTAGTTTCCTTTTATCCTAATTATCCTAAAATTTTAGCCACACATTTTATTAAATCCTAAATTATGAGAAACTAAAGAAAACATGAATAAAAAGACAATAAAAGAAGCTAATAACAAAAAGAAAATAAACTACCTATCCAAGCATGAAATTAAATCCATTCCTAAATTAAGCAAGAAAAACTAAGCATGAAAATTAAAAAGCAAAGCAAAGCATGAATTAAAGGAATTAAATCTAACCTATTTCCTAAACATGCAATTCAAATTAAGCAAGAAAGTTTAAAAGCTAAAACCATATTGCAAGGGGTTTGTCCCTTGTGTAGACCAAAGTTTCTTCAAGTCTTCATGAGAAAAAAAATTTAAAAAGAGGAAAAATTTTGTTTTTATAGCAAAACTAAAAGTTTTACAGTATTTGGAAGTCATAAAATTGCAACCTTCTATCTCCAAAAGAGATTTTATAAAATTTTTTACACCTCTCACCCTCCCTCTCTGCCATAGATTACATAAACCAATGTTAGCCCTTGGATCAAATTTGGCCCGCAAGAATTAATTTTCGACTATTGAATGAAAAGCTGGGAAATCCTATAGCATCTCATCGATGGGCTCATCGATGAGGGATGCTTATTGATGACCCTATTGATGGGCTCATTGATGAGTCTCTAATCGACTCGAAAACTAGCTATTGACTTGTTGACTTTCTTCATGTTGGATACTTAGGCTTCTTTGGGCTTCTTCTAGGCTTCATTTAGCTTCCATTGGGAGTTCAATTAGAGGTCTTTTGGGCTTGAGATAATCATAATTTGAGCTGTTATTTATGTTTTTGATCAAAAGATTCACAAAGATTCGAGACAATGAAACAGTTGTTCTTTTTTATTTATCTCTTAGAAAACAACAAAAATATTACAGTGTCTTTGGTTATAATTTTGATTCTGGAAAGCTGTGCCGGTGGAGGCTAGGCGTCGGCTCCGTTGACCGTATGCATAAAATAGTGCCGTTCTTTGTACAACCAAGTGAGATTGAAATGGGCCGCTTCGAGGGTCCTTGAGATGAAGAATAAACTTGTTACGAAGGGTTTGCCTCATTGAGAAGAGCGCCAACGGTGATCAGTTATCGATTCTTACATGGGTATGCCAACACAAGATCAAAGATCAGGTGTTAAGGGCTAGAGATGAATAAGGTTGTAAGGAAAACTTCTTCCCTGCATGGTTCGAGCCTCCGGTAGTTGAAGAATAGGTGGAGGATAGTAATGGCGCAATGAATGCTTTGGAACTCCTCTTCTTGAAAATTTAATTGGGGGGGGGGATATTTATAGGATTTGTGTTGAACTGTGCGCAGTGTTCGTCTATGTGTAGTTGCGTAACGTCTGTGTGACAACCATGCTGCCAACCTGTCGTGTCCATCACTTCACCAAATTTGCATTAAATGCATTGCGGGCATGAAATCCTACTGGTCTTGTTCATCATTATGGGCACCAGTTTTTTAGTCATCGTCATCATCACCTCCGTCTAATCAATCCACTATACAGTGACTACCAAACTTAGCATGAGCGGTTTGAGCATTATGCTGAGTTTGGTGGTGCGTTACCTCGGGACCGTGCTCCGCAAATTATATGCACCACAGACTTCCCAAAGTCAATGCATTAAATGGACATCAGTGTGATCAGACTTCTGATGGAGCGGTCAAATCGTATCAGTGATGACTCATCTTCTGTACGGCCCACAGAGTCTGAGTTTTGTGTGGTTGACTCGTGCTTATCTTTACGCTGTTCGGTGAGCATATATATTGATTAAGCTAGTTTTGGGCTTTCATGGAGTTTTAAGTCTGTGTCGGGTTGTGTTCCACTAAGTTATGTCAACTTCCTTGGCTTTATTGGGTTTTAGGTAGTATGACCCATGTAACGGCCCCTAAACATACCAAGATGGGGCCTAGGAGGTATGTAAAAATTGGGCATGACCAGGCCATAAAATGGAGGGTCAACCTGCTCAATTTTTTTATATACAGTCCTGTTCATTCAATACCAAAGAGCAGAATAAGGCAACAAAAGTATACAACACCAAGAATCACAAGTTGACAATAGAATCCATAGAATACCAAAATAGCTAGAAGAGCATAAGGGAATAACATTACACAACATAGTCTTAACGTAGAGTTATAATATACATCATTACATACCCAACAACTCAAAAGTACAACAAAAGATAACTAGACATACACTTCTTCTTTTTGCACACTAGAGCTAGTCGTCTTCAAGGTTTGTGATCCCCTTGCCTTTAACTAGATCACTACATGTGGATGGATGCAGAAGCAAGCAGGAGTGAGCATAAGGCTCAATAGGTAACCATAATCAAAACCGGGGTACTACCATAAGGGGAAAAGGGAATGATAGTGTAGATAATCGAAATTGAAACTAATAGATATCAACAATAAGCTACCAATGCTCATAATATAATTGATGATCAAAATGAAACTTGTGAATATCAATAATGAATAATCAAGTTCAATATTAAGGATTCTAAATTATCCAATCACGAGATATATTAATAAACCACGTATGTCTTCATTTATACACCCATATATAGGTGAGCATCCTCACACAGGGCACTTGGTCCCCTTGGGACATAATAATGTATCAATCCATAAAACATAGAGCATCATTCAATCTAGTAAATCAATAAGTTTATATTCACATTCAAAATATCCATCCACCAATCCAACCATAATATCCAACAATACATATCCAACAATCTAACCACAATACATCTCCATATCACACAATTATATATCCATCTCCAAAGCAATAAAATCACAAATAGGATCTAAAATATGATACATATAGAAAAAATAAATGCATTCAAGTCCAAATATGTCTTACACGATCCAAAAGTCCATAAATGTCTTAGAACAAGTCTAACACACTCCTCGTTGTTGTCATTGTAGTCGTCTTCATGATTGGTGGCGGCTGCATCAGAATGTCGTATTGTACTACTGCTCCTTATGGGAGTACCTCCTCTAGCTTGAAAGTAATACAAGACAAGGTGAGAATATTTTTCAAAAAATTCATAATAAATACATATATGTTTAGACATATATACCTCTCGACCACCAGTATCTCCATGCTCCGCAAATGCTAACTTAGTGATAGCAATGTATATAGGATAGGGAATAATCTCCTTTAAGGGATCAGAATCGATGATGCGCTACACAACATCCCAGGACGATTGTGCACCCCCCAACTCGCGTGTAATAGTGGCAAGAAAATGGAAAGCCAAGGCGGGTTCAAGATTATCCAACAAGTGCTGTTTGATTTTACCCACCACTACATATGATTTCTCACATGTTGTGAGGTCACCGACCTGTCGTTAGCCTTAGTCCTACATGTGGCGAATAACCTAACTCCAACACTTGATAACGGCACCCTCCCTTTCTTGTTTGGTCCCATCAACGACTTCCCTCCATTACTCTCTGGTCATGTGGTTAGGATCCAAAGCGGTGTCTTCTATGCCCTGAGACTGGAGATCCTAGGACAACACAATATCTTACGATGTTTCCAGCACCGCCTGAGCATTGTATAGCAATAAAAAAATATAAATTAGCAACTCTAATGAGAAATCATTAAGTCTACGCAAATATGAAATTAACCTTATACTTACATGTATATCATTAATGTTCTCCATCTTTTTACCCTTTTTGTAGCCCTCGGGTGGTGTATAAGCTGCTCTACCAAGAAGGGTTGGTGGCATAGTCAAGGCGTCCTGTGATGTATCAAATTTCAAATTACTTCGAGCAATGTATAGTGACCTGACTTAAGTTTTAATAATTTGATCATACCGGATTCTCACTCAAATACTTATGCTCAATCCACACATCGGGAGTAGCTCTTAGAAAGTAATCGTATTTCTTTGAATTATGATCTCTGATGCCGTCAAATATTTACCCTTCAAAATAAAGTGCTTTGTTAATATGTGCGATGGTAATATCATGAATAAAAAATAACTCACATTCTTCTCACCCTATTCCACTCAACAATAAGAGTCATCTAATTATATGGAGGAACCCTCTTATCAAGCTCATACATCCTCTTCTAATCAATGGTTATATTCGTAAAGTATTTTTTCTTGAGTTTATTACTCCACCTCGAATCATCTTACTCACTCTAGGCATTACATAATCCCAAGAGTTTAGGTTTTCCTCAAGACAATAGTGATCCTGCAAATTACATGCGGAAAAAATAAACACTTTAAGAATAATCAAATAAATAGTAAATGAAAGAAGTAATATAATATATAATTACCATGAGCATCCCCCAGGTTTTCTTTATGCCCTTCCATTCTTGTTCTTTAAAATTATGAGCAATGTTGATGGAGTTTTGATCCCTGATTAAACAGCCTATCAAATTATTAAATCTGATAGCAAAATCCCCAACTGGAATGTTGTCCCTCCACTCCAAAATGGCCCGATAACGTTGAGGAGGTACTTTGGTACCTTGCTCACTCCCATGCCAACCCGGCTTCTCATAGTCCTTCGATCCTACAAAGACAGAGAGAAATAAATTTTGTACAAACTTAAATAATCAAAAAACTATGAAAGCTCAATAATTTACATGATATTATTACCCTTTTTCTTCAATTGATCTGCCATCGCCTTTTTGAGCCTTTGTTTTATTGCACGATCCTTCTTTCTAATCTTATCTCTCCTCCTTTTGTAGTTTCTCTCACTTTTTTTTGTGCAATGCATTAACTTTTTTGGGTAAGGGAATGAAAGCTACTACTGGAGTCCATGGGTGAAGACATGCAATCTCTGACTGATATGATCCCAACATAGTCTCGTGTTGGATCTCGTCGTCATTAGATCCATCACATGTATCATCTGTAGAATTAAATAAATTATTAAATATGAAATAAATATAAATACGGAATATAAAATATCGAAGAACTTAAGTATGAAAACTAATATCTAGATCAAGCGATGAGTCCCAACGATGTGATGGACTCATAAAAGTTGCATGTGTGTATATCCCCGCAATATCTAACAAAATAATAAATATGATATGAATAAAAAAATTCAATGGACTTAATTCAATTAAACAAATTAATATCTTCAACGGGCGAGGATCCAGGTGGAGATAATGGACTCTGAGAAGGTCGTCAGGACGTTCCAGCATAAATAAATAAAATAATAAATATGATGTATTCATATTTATATCACGAATACAATACCTTTGAACAAATTAATACTTATACCTAATGATGATCCTGCTCGATCTCGGGAAACTTCGTCTACGTGCTTTATCCTTTAGCTCATCTACAACTTAAATTGTTAATCTATATAATTTAAATTTTTATTCAATACATGCAAGAAAATAGGTGAATGTTTATAATTGCATTGATAAAATCAAAGATAGATACATTAACACTTGAAATAATAAAAACAATTCTACAAGTACCAAATAAGTTGCATTCAATCTCCTACATTACGGACGTCAAGTCGATTTTGTTGAGTATACATATTAAACATGATGTGTTGTGGGTAGGAGTAATCAGAAAAAACTTCTCCTTCATGCTCATTTGGGTCATCAGAACCATCCGTGTTTTCATCGCTAAAAAGTTGAACAAGATCCCTCAGCTCTTTATACAATACGACCCAAACCTTGGGCTGCCTAGGATCTTTGATATAAAAGCACTGAGTAGCCAGCTTTGCGACATAAACTTTATATAGGCGTATATCTCCTTATCTAGATTTATAAGATTAAAACCATATGCATTCCTTATTCCTTCGACATGACACCATCAAACCTTAAACATCACATAACTACGTACGTCTTTTGTACCGTACGCATAGAATATCTCCATGATATCTTCTAGTTGTCCATAATAAATTACATCACCAAGTACTGGATTCTAGTCTGTCGAGCTTGAATAACAATCTTGAGATAAGACAGTCATGACCCCACTGTTTTGAGTTTCTCTCTCCTCCTCAATCCCTACCCGTTAAAATAAACAACCATTTACACGATATCCGCTGCACTGTTTAATTGTGTAGTGTAGGCCCTTTATGTGAATCTCATCTCTTCTGATGTTGGCAAACCTGCAAAAATTTGTCTTTCTATCTAATATTGAACATAATCACGAACGATCTTAAAAAGTTAATCTAAATTTTTCCTAAAATTAATTAAAAATAAAATACACGTAACTTACTTCATTTATGACCCATTTGGTAAAACATTTTTCATGTATGTTTATAATTTGATTCTGTGCTGAAGCGCCAGTTATTTCTAACTACAACTCCTCCAAATATTGACTGTTGATATGACACTAGAGATCAATAATCTTTTAAATTAAAAAAAATGATATATTTATTAATGTTAATTTACTTACTTCCAGTATTCTTTAAAGATTTTCAGGTTGTGCAATATGAATGCATGAGCATGTTTCAAGTCCAATTTAGAATAGTTTTTGTTCATCTTTGTACTTCTATGGAAGGTGCCATCTCTATTACTAATTTGTGCATTTTTTTGTATGTACACCTCGCATATATCGAGAGGCAAACGTCATGCATTCATTTTCCACGTAATGGTCTATAATCAAACCCTCCAGATGAGCCAAATTGCGCATTATGCATTTCAAGAAACCCAAATATCTAAAGAAACATTAATACCTATGAGTTATTAAGTATAAAGCAATTACATGTTATGTAAATGTTAAATTAAATTTCAACTAACATCCCCATGGGATACATCCAACGATAGTTAACTAGTCCTCTGACTATTGCCTCATCTACGAGATGATGTATAAGATGGACCATGATCGTAGAAAATGATGAAGGGAAGAATATCTCCATTTTGTAGAGGGTTTTATTCATTTTTTTTCTTTAAGTACCTTAAAATCATCAACATTGATAACTTTAGAGCATAACTTTCTATAAAATTCACAAAATTTATTATAACCTTTGTTACTTCACCATCAACCATGTTGTTATGGAGTGCCACCCGAAGCAATTGGTGATGAAGGATATGATAATAATGAGTCTTAAGTTCCAAATATTTTTGCTTTTTCACTTGGACATTATTTTAAAATATGAGAGTAGTAACCATCCCGGTAACTTCACCGATTTGAGGATCTTACATAATCTCTATATCTCAACCTTTGACATCGTAATGCGAGACAAAGGCAACTCAAAATTTCCATTAGTGACTTCTCGTGATTGTAGATCATGTCGAATGTTTAATGCATTAAAGTCTCGCCAAGCCCTTAAATTGTCCTTTAATTTCTTACCATCCTAGAGGAGTGTGGACAATAGGTTGTCACATTTATTCTTTTTAATATGCATTATATCTAAGTTATGTCAGATTTTGAGCTTTTGCCAATAAGGAAGCTGAAAGAGTATACTAAATTTTGTCCATCCTATCGGCAATTCCTTAGATTTTGTGTCGTCCAAACTCTACACTTGTCTCTTTCATTTCGGTGCCCTCTTCATGATGGAAATGCATCTTGGAGCGAGAATATCCTCTTTTATATATCGATTCTTATTGAACTTGACTTTAGGACATTCCTCAAATAATTTTACAATCTCATCTCCGGTCATTACATGCGGCGTCCCTCTTTTCTCTTCTTGGCCATCAAACTTTTTGGCCCACTTTTTACCCCTATGTTTATGTCCCTTTCGTAACCGTCTTCTATTAAATCAATAACACATCTTTTGGCTGTGTTGTAAATGAAACCTTTTGAAGTTTGGACCACATACAGGACAAGCGTATGTCCCTTTCATAGACCAACCGGAGAGATTAGTATAAGCTGGAAAATCATTAATCGTCCACATAACAATAGCACAGAGATTAAATGACTTACGAAATAATGCATCATATGTTTGGACCCTCTCATCCCAGAGATGTTTTAACTCATCAATTAATAGCTCCATGAACTCATCTATGTCGTTACCGGGTGAGTGCTTACCTGGTATCAGCAATAAAATGATCATATATAGTTGCTTCATACAAAGTCGGTGGAAAATTATAAGGCATTAATACAATTGGACAAGTAGACCAACTCGAACTCATAATATCGAACGGGTTGAATCCATCGCTAGCTAGACCGAGTCTGACATTCCTACACTCTGTGACAAACTAGAAAAAAGATTGATCCACATGGTCCTACACCTCTGCATCAGCCGGATGTCTGAGTTTACCATCATCTACACATCCTTTCTCATATCATCGCATATCTTTAGTTGTGTTTTTGGTCATATACAACCGCTGTAACCTAGGCGCTAAGGGAAAATGTAGGAGCACATTCGCTAAAATTTTCTTCTTCTGCTTCATCGACTCGTATGCCTTTCATGTTGAAGTGTGCATATACTTTCTCCAACAAGACACTCCACACTTTGGACATTCCTCGAGTTTCTCATTTTCCTTATAATACAGGATACAATCATTAGGACACGCATCAATCTTATTGCAATCTAAACCCAGAGAGCCAACAATCTTATTCATATTAGAATACTTTTTTGGTATGCTATTCTCTCCATCCAGAATTACCTTGTGTAGTAAATTAAGAAGCATTTAAAAATATTTATCTGTCATTCTGCTGAGAGTCTTAATACGCATTAGTTGAAGAATAAATGATAATCTACTATACTCGATGCAGCCATCGTATAGATCCTTCTCATCATCTTCCAATAACTTCATTAATCTTTTAAAGCCCTTGGTATCACGCGCATCTTTGGCATTTTTGACGCCTGCTGCATCTTCGAGAACTTTGGCAACCTCCGGTATGTCTACAACTTCTGCAACTTCTTTAACTTTCCCATAAAATTTCTAATATTTATACTTTTCATCAAATCCCCATCTTTCTAAGTATGTTCGTATAGCAACTCTATTCACCAAACCCTTATTTCTGCACATACTACATGGACAACAAAGCAAATCATTCTCTAACTTCCTCATATTCGCATGAACATACCCAAGGATGGCTTCCTATCCATGTTGATATCAAGTGTCATCTCCCGCTCTTCTTTTCATAATAGGTATACCAATCCATGACTTTTCAGGAACATCTCTCATTTCTATGTTAGGTATGATTATTAATTATTTTAATATCTCATAAATCATCTTAAGTTTGATAGTCTTCATTGTAGTTGATTGGTCTATAGTCTTCATTGTAGTTGATTGGTCCAATCACTCCTTGATAATCTTCATTGTGAACAAATACTAGGCTGGTCTAAAAGTCTATCGGTTGTTATAGGAAGGCTTCTATCCCATTAAAAATATAGTAGTGCTTACATCTAACTTTGTACACTTTATGCATTTTTATTTCTAGAAAATTTTGGCAGCACTTATCCGTTGTTCTCTGAGCACACTGTGCAGATGTTATTATGCGTATTGATAATAGATCGAAATTGGTAAGTAAAAGACTAAAATTAGTAAGTAATAGACCGAAATACAGAACAACATGCACTTATTGTACACGGAGAACAACGAGTATGTGCGGCCAAAATTTTCTAGAAATGAAAATGCATAAAGTATACAAAGTTAGATATACACACTACTATATTCCTAACTCATCGAACTAGATAGATCTAATAGTTATGTGTTAATTAGTTCTACTTATAATATAAAGTAAACGATCCTTTTCGATAAAGAGCTTATTCCATATCAAAATTGAGTCATTTATTTATACTATAAGTCCAAAATTTGGTAGTAATTATTAGGCGAGGATCTACTACTAACGCTAACTATTTTTTATTCACCTATATAAATGGGTATTTTTTATTGTGTTATATATCAATGAAAAACATATATAAATGTTTTGACTAATTCACATATTTTAGGGTATTAGGTTTTGTGGTGTTATGGTTTCATTGATATTATGTATAAAACTAAACAATGATAATTATTTTGGAGATTAGCACTATTAGGGTATTAGTTATATTAGTTACTATTTTCTTTTAAGGTTTGAATTCTCATTAGGGTTAAAATTAGGGTAATTAAGTTTAGGGTAATAATCATTACATGGTATTTAAATTGTAACATAATTAATTGAATAAATAATCTAAAATTTACAAGAATATTCAAAAAATTAGAAAATTACCTTTTTTCACGATGGGGAAGGAGGAGAAGGAGCCGACCTTGACTGTCTAGAGGTTGGAATTTAGATATAACACCAGATTCAATCTATTATCAAATTGAAGATTATTAATAAAATTATCAAAACTAAAAAAATAATAAAAAAATATTGATAAAGGGGTTTACCTTTCAATGAGGAGGTAGTGATGATGACCGGTGTTGTTTGAGTCGGAGGCCAAAGGGAAGGAGGTTGTGGTTGCTCTCTTTTGCGGGTTAGGGAGGAGGATCGGAGTTGGGGAGGAGTTAGAGGAGAAGGAGTTGGAGGAGTTTCGGGCTAGGGACGAGGAACGGAGTTTGACAAGGAGTTGGAGGAGTTGGAGGAATTTTGGGTTAGGGAGAGGAATGGAGTTGGGGGAGGAGTTGGAGGAGTCTTAGCGGCGAGGTAAGATGGGCTGCCTCGGCCGATCGGCAGGCAAGGTCGCCCCTCCAATGCTGTGAACGGTTTTCCGCTTTAACGATTAAATGCCCTAGAATCACTTAGTGGGCGATTCTCGGTAACCGACATTAAAGTGTCCGAACGCTCCGCTACCGATAAAGTCAAGTGTGCCCCACCAAAGATTGATTTAGACCCTTCAAGAGCTCGCTTTAAGTATTCGGTGTTCGTGATTTGGCGAGGCACAAGCAAGTGTCTATAGCGGAGACACATCAGGTAATCCTTGCGGGCAGACACACACAAGTGTTCACAATACCGACACATCAAGGTGTTCCCGCGAGGGCACACACGAAGTGTCTCGCCAGGGCGAGACACATCAAAGTGTCTCGCTAGTGGCGAGGCACACAAAAGTGTCTCGCGATCAGAAGCGAGACACAATCTTCCCCTGTTGGGCTTCTTGAGATTTTGACGACGTTGTCCTTCGATCTTCTCATGATTTAGTCATATTTGAGGTTCTTCGCAATTTTGATGCCTACAGATTACCTCCAAAGTTTTGAGACTGTATTTTATCGAGGGGTCGGAATACTTTGATAAGATGCTTTGCTTCGCTCAACGTTGAACTTTGTAGAAGAGGCCCATGTTTTGCTTCAGTTCTTGAACCACGGGTAGCGATGTCGCTATCCATATTCGAGTTCAATAACTGCTGCATTTGTATTTGAATGGATTGAAATGTCAAGTCGATTTTGGACTAATCATCTTCATCTTGAAGGTCACCACTTGGGTTGTAATTGAGATGCCTTGAGAATCATTCGAGACTATTGCATCTTGTTTGTGTTTTCTCTGGGGCGAAACGAACCCGCCGTGGTTCTCAGTTTAAAACAAACTCCCCGTTGTGTTTGGGGCTTAAAACAAACCCGTTGTTGGAGTAGACCTCTCATTCATAAAAGGAATCGAGAGGAGATTTTTACCATGGTCCTAACTGTAGGAAGGTTTGACCAGGATAGGAATTTTGAGACAATCCTAACTGTAGGAAGGTTTGATCGCTCAACCTTGAAAGTGGACCTCTCGCTCATGGAAGGAATCGAGAGGGATTTTGACCGTGGTCCCCGATCGTAGGAAGGTTTGACCAGGATAGGAACTTTGAGACAATCCTAACTGTAGGAAGGTTTGATCGCTCAATCTGAAAATGGACCTCTCGTTCATGGAAGGAATCGAAGGATTTTGACCGTGGTCCCGATCAGTAGGAAGGTTTGACCAGATAAGAATTTTGAGACAATCCTAATCGCCTAAGGTTTGATCGCCAATTGAAATGGACCTCTCGCTCATGGAAGGAATCGAGAGGATTTTGACCGTGGTCCCGATCAGTAGGAAGGTTTGACCAGATAAGAATTTTGAGACAATCCTAATCAGAGGAAGGTTTGATCGCCAATCTGAAAATGGACCTCTCGCTCATGGAAGGAATCGAGAAGGATTTTGACCGTGGTCCCGACCGTAGGAAGGTTTGACCAGGATAAGAATTTTGAGACAATCCTAGCGTAGGAAGGTTTGATCGCTCAATCGAAAATGGACCTCGTTCATGGAAGGAATCGAGAGGGATTTTGACCGATGGTCCTAGCGTAGGAAGGTTTGACCATGATAGAAATTTGGAGACAATCCTAATCGTAGGAAGGTTTGATCGCCAATGTGGAAGTGGACCTCTCGCTCATGGATTATCCACCCCTTTCTTTGCAAAATAGGGTTGCATTCATTTAGAATAGTTTATACTCATATTCTTATTGAGTAAGAAGGAGAAGCAGCTTTAACCTCTTGTACTCATCGGAGGATAGGGAGCGCTTTATACTCATACCAATGAGTACAAAAGGAGCAGCTTATACTCAGATACACTGTTTGAGTATCGAGATAGCTATACTGTACACCGGTTTGAGTATCTGAGGAGCGCTAACCTCTTATACTCATCGGAGGTATCTTCAAGATTTAGCTTATTTTCGCAAAGGAACGAACCCTTGCTCTTCGTTTAAACAAATCCTCGTGTTTCAGCTTAAAACAAACTCCGGAGTAGACCTCTCATTCATAAAAGGAATCGAGAGGAGATTTTACCATGGTCCTAACTGTAGGAAGGTTTGACCAGATAGGAATTTTGAGACAATCCTAATCAGAGGAAGGTTTGATCGCTCAACCTTGAAAGTGGACCTCTCGCTCATGGAAGGAATCGAGGGATTTTGACCGGGTCCCGATCGTAGGAAGGTTTGACCAGATAGGAACTTTGAGACAATCCTAACTGTAGGAAGGTTTGATCGCCAATCTGAAAATGGACCTCTCGCTCATGGAAGGAATCGAGAAGGATTTTGACCGTGGTCCCGACCGTAGGAAGGTTTGACCAGATAAGAATTTTGAGACAATCCTAACCGCCGAAGGTTTGATCGCTCAATTGAAATGGACCTCTCGCTCATGGAAGGAATCGAGAGGGATTTTGACCGTGGTCCCGACGTAGGAAGGTTTGACCAGATAAGAATTTTGAGACAATCCTAACCGCCGAAGGTTTGATCGCTCAATCTGAAAATGGACCTCTGCTCATGGAAGGAATCGAAGGGATTTTGACCGGTCCCGATCAGAGGAAGGTTTGACCAGATAAGAATTTTGAGACAATCCTAATCAGAGGAAGGTTTGATCGCCAATCTGAAAATGGACCTCTCGCTCATGGAAGGAATCGAGGGATTTTGACCGGTCCTAACCGTAGAGGAAGGTTTGACCATGATAGAAATTTGGAGACAATCCTAACTGTAGGAAGGTTTGATCGCCAATGTGGAAGTGGACCTCTCGCTCATGGATTATCCACCCCTTTCTTTGCAAAATAGGTTGCATTCATTTAGAATAGTTTATACTCATATTCTTATTGGAGTAAGAAGGAGAAGCGCTTTAACCTCTTGTACTCATCGGAGGATAGGGCGGTTTATACTCATATTCTTATTGAGTAAGAAGGAGAAGCAGCTTTAACCTCTTGTACTCATCGGAGGATAGGGCGGTTTATACTCATATTCTTATTGGAGTAAGAAGGAGAAGCAGCTTTAACCTCTTATACTCATCGGAGGTATCTTCAAGATTTAGCTTATTTCGCTAAGACGCCGGGCTTCACAAGGCTTGATGATGGCCTTGAGAGCTAAGCAATCCTTAGTAGGATGGAGGATCCTCCCCGTGGTACCACATGATTTAGGGTCCGAAGTCTTGTCGACCTCCTCTTGATTTATAATCGGAGGCAACTTGATTTTGTTGTTATCAAGAAGGTGTTTGAAGATGATCGAACTTCTTCGCCTTTGAAAGAGTATGTCTGTGGAATTGATTTAGAAGCTTTTGGCGCGATCGTTGTTGCGACGCTTGACCAACGCAATACAGATGCCTTTCCTCTATTACGAGAGGAAAAATTTACTTCGAGGGTCACCATCTTTTCTCTCTTTCGCCTTTCTTCCTTCGAGGAAACGCTCGGTTTGTTCTCCTCGTATTTTCGAGATCTTTCCATGTAGTTGGTGGACGACCCCATGACTTCCAACAGATCAATGGAGATTATTGTGGCACGCCCGCAATATGAATTCTGATTGGATCTTTGCGCTTATGGCCTTATTGCGTAAACGCTTAACGAAAGTGTCAATTGTCTCCCATTCTTCGCTTTTCATCCAAGGGTTCCAATCGAGACTTCGTGTCACATCAGTTGGCCGAGGAACAAGCTTTCCATGTCCTCCCAAAGAATTATTTCTTGAGTTCGGACATACCAATCAGGGCTCCAAGGGTACCAACGAATGACCGAATCATCAAAGGCTCATTTCCGAGATCATCTCCAAATGTGATTTGAAGTAAATCGGTGTTGTGTAGGTGACCCTCTCCGTCAAATGGCGTGAAGTTGATCAAATTGAATTTCGCGGTAAGGAATTGAATCCCACTCTCTAGGATACGGACACGGGATACGGTCCTTTTGACTTCTGTACGGACATCAAAGCATTGATTTTATCTTCAAGCTCTTTCATCCTTTCGCCATCATCCTCCCCTTGTTTTGGATTACTTCCAATAGGAAGAATTGGACCATTTCCACCTTGAGCATCAAATCACGACTTTCTTTGGAGGTTGATCGGCATAAATGTGTTCATCAATCTAGAATCATTGTCTTCGACATTATGAGCATTATGGTGGGTAACTCCACCTTGTTATTTGGATTGGTGTGTGGACCCGAGTTATTGCAACATTTGGGTTTGCAACTCCATCTTGCATGGCTAGCTCCATCTGTTCTCATTTTTGCTTTCTCTTGAAGGCTTCTTGTAACATTTGAGCGGGACGCCGGGAGTAATGGTAAAAGCCTCTACGGGATGACGACCAACACTTGACATTGTGTCGCCGGAGTTATCGCCGAATTGATGTCGGAAGCTTAGTCATCGGATGACTCTCTCTCATCCTTCTATAGTCGATCGGTTGGGTAGCTCATAATTATGGCAGAGACATTCTTTGAAATCGAGATCCAACCTTTCCTCGAGAAGTGAAGTCGGGATCGCATCCGTTGCCGGTCCTTTCCCTTTGCACATGTTGATAGTCATTTGGAAATTCATCAAGCGGATGGATGATCTCTTTCTTCTTCGTCGTCTTGGCTGTGGCTTGGATCTTACATTTGCGTGAGGAAAGCGTTCGAATCTTGAAGCTCTTTGTGGGTGGCGTTAGACTCGGAGCGAACATCGATAACCGCGTCTTAATCAATTTTGCTACGAGCAAGAACAATTTATTTAGTCGATCGTCCTCTTTAGGTGTTTACTGACTGATGATATGGTTGGTGTGGGTTATTACAAATTGCACTTCCACCCCAGTGTAGCGTTGTCCTTAGTGGAGGACCGTCTTCTTTTAGGGGCGTCGACTATTTGACTTGAGACAACTTCCGTCGGCTTGGCCGTCATCACGAAGTTGCAGTATGAATCGAAGTCGGTGTCATCTCTCGTGATTTTCGTCACTTGCCTCAACTTATTCTTCTCGGCTTCGTGGACCCCTTGTGGGATGCTCAAGCGAGATGCAATTGGAATTCTAGAGACACGAGATATTTTAGCTTGTTGGGACTCTTACGATTTGGATAATCCAAAGCGTTTCTTCCGGGTACCTTGCCTTTATTTCTGGTTGTGGACCAAGGCGACTAAACAAAGTTGTCGGTTCGGGACTCAACGGTTGATACCTCGAGGAGGTGGAAAGGCGGAAAAAGCCCATTTACGCTAAGGCATGGAAGGCTACCATTTGGCGGCGATTGGACTTGTCGGCGAGGCGATTTACTTACTTGGCTGGCGGCGGCTTAAAGCTGTCTACGCTAGCGAAGGGGATATATATTGCTCTTGTCAACAGGCGTTTATACCGCCGGGCTACAGGTAGCCGACCGCCGCAAGCATGAAGTAGCCATGCAGGTTTCGAATCGCAAGGCTAACTCGCAAATTTCACGACTTATGACACTTGTGTTTCTGAAGAGGGCACGTTTCCCAAAGACTATAAATACCCTCCTACGTCCACTTGGGCAGGGGGTCGGCCATCAGAAAGGGAAAAGTCAGAAATCCAAGCTTCCGGAGTTCAAGAACACGATCCACGCGAGATTCCTCGGAGTTTAAGCCTTGACTTATTCTTGAGAAGAGTAGATATCTTACCTTGCTAAGATATTTGCTGAAGTTCTTGTTTCCTTTGCGAAGCACTAACTAAACCCCGTCGATTCGACGATCGCTGCTCGGTGGTCCACGGATTACGCGTCCCCGGCACAAGCAAAGTCCCACAAAAACAAGAGATCTACACTTGTAGCGTCTTTTGTTTGAGTTTGTGAGAGAGTTATTTAATTTTCTTGTAACTGAGAACCAAAAGTGTAATTTTCTCAAGTTTTACAATGGAAACAACTTTCGACCCAAACACGATGGCGACACGATGGGAGCCAACGGTCTCGAGCCGAGATCGTTGTGTCGCAGCCTTGCAACATCAGCCGACCTCATGGTTGATGGAATAGACTACTTCTTCGATCAAGCCAAATTCGAAGAGTATCTCTCCTCTTCCTCGTCGAAGTCCTCCTCACCCCGCAAACATCGGAGGATATCATCTCTTAAGAGGGAGGTTCGTTCTGTTTCGCTTGCGACAGAGGCGATTTCCCCTCTCGGTAACACCTCGGTGGATCTCAAAGCCGAGCTCGCTCGACAAAGAGGGCTCGCCAAAGACGACGCCAAAAGATGGCTCCGCCGGGCCGCAAGGCTGAGTCAACGGATGGAGTTCACTATCGAACTCACGGATCAAAGGCATCAACAAACCGCAATCTCTCAATCCGTCGGCCTCCTCCCAAGGAAGAATGGGTTCTCGTCAAAGGGCCGATTGACAAAGAAGGGCGTGCTAAAAACGCCGCGGCACGCTTTGCTCGAGCACGTCGTTGTTCGCAAGGCGAAGAGTCAAAAGCAACCCAAAGAAACGGCTCAAAATCGCCAAGCATGGATTCCGAAGGCAACATCAAAATCGGCTCAAGAATCTGCCTCACCAACAACATTCACCGAGATAGAATCGTTCTGCCACAACAGACAGTTTAAGCCGCCTCGCCAACGGCGGTAATAAACCGCCTCGCCACCGAGACAGCTAACCGCCGCCAAAAGCGGCGGCCTCCATGCATTGATAAAGATGGGCTATTCCGCCCCTTTCTTCCACTTCTCCGGATGAGGTATCAACCTTTGTCCGGAAACCGACAACTTCGTTTAGTCGCCTTGGTCCACAATCGTGAAATAAAGGCAAAATACCGGTGAAGAAACGCTTGGATTACCCACCGTAAGAGTCCGAACAAGCTAAAATATCTCGTGTCTCTAGAATTCCAATTGCATCTCGCTTGAGCATCCCACAAGGGGTCCACGAGTCTGGCGAGAAGAATAAGTTGAGGCAAGTGACTCGCAAAATCACGAGAGATGACCGGACCCTTGTGATTCATACGAAGCAACCGGATAGCGAAGCCAGCGGCGGAAGTTGTCTCTCAAGTCAAAGAGTCGGCGTCCCCAAAGAAGCGTGTCCTCGATTAAGGACAACGTTACACTTGGGGTGGAAGTGCAATTTGTAATAACCCCACCAACCACATCATCGGTGGGGGTGGCAACACCGAAAGAGGACGATCAATGAAATAGGTTGTTCTTGCTCATGTGCAAAACTGATTAAGACATGGTTATCGGGATGTGCACTTTTGAGTCGAGCAGCTCACCCACAAAGAGCTTCGATATTGAGCGGCTTTCCACTGTCGATGCGGAAAATCTGAAGCTCTGATCAAGGCGGCGTCGAAGAAGAAAGAGATCGCCCATCCAAATTGATGAGTTTCCGAAGTGACCATTAATATGGTGAACAAAGGAAAAGGACCGGCGACGGATGCGAGATCGATTTCCTCCTGCGGAAAAGTCGACACCGAGTTTCAGCCGGATGTCTCGGTTACAATTGCGAGCTACCGCGCATCGACTATAGAAGGATGCATGAGGAGAGTCATCCGAAGATGAAGCTTAGAGCGACAATTCGGCGATAGCTTCGATGACACAATGTCAAGTCTTGGTCCTCATCGAGAAACTTTTACCATTACTCGATGTCACGGCTCAAATGTTACAAGAAGCCTTAGCTAAGCAAAGAGAAGAGCTTAAGGCCGAAATGAGAACAGAGATGGAGCTAGCCATGCAACAGATGAGGGAATTGCAAACCCAAACAGTTGCACAACAACCTGGGTCCAGTCAACAGCCTGAAACCAGTCAACAAGGTGGAGTAACCCACCATAATGTTGAAGACAGTGATTCGGAGATTGATGAACACATTTATGCTGATCAACCTCCAAAGAAAGCTCCATTTGATGCTCAAGGTGGAAATGGTCCAATTCTTCCTATTGGAAGCGATCCAAAACAAGGGGAGGATGATGGCGAAAGGATGAAAGAGCTTGAAAATAAAATCAATGCTTTGATGTCCACACAGGAAGTCAAAAGGACTGGTATCCCGTGTCCGTATCCGAGAGAATGGGATTCAATCCCTTACCCGCCGAAATTCAATTTGATCAACTTCACGCCATTTGACGGGAGAGGGTCACCTTCACAACACCTGATTTACTTCAAATCACATTTGGGGGTAATCTCGGGAAACGAGCCTCTGATGGTTCGGTCATTCGTCGGTACTCTTGTGAGCTGCCGATTGGTATCGAAGACTCAAGGCCGGAGTATTAGCTGCTTTGGGAGGACATGGAAAGTTCTTTTCGGCAACTTCTTCGATGACGACACCGAAGTCTCAATTGGAACTCTCCTAGCAAGGTAAGATATCTACTCTTCTCAAGAATAAGTCAAAGCTTAAACTCGAGGAATCTCGCGGTGGATCGTGGTTCTTGAACTCCTAAGCTTAGATCTCTCGATACCTCTCGATAGCCGCACCCCTGCCCAAGTGGATGTAGGAGGGTATTTATAGTCTTTGGGAACGTGTCTCTTCAAAACACAGTGCAGATACTTAGTTAGCGCTGGCAACCGAAATGCCGCCAGCCGCTTCGCCACCGGCGAGGTATAGGTCGCCGCCAGCGGCGCAGGTAGATGCTGCCTCGCCGATCGGCGAGCGCGTTGTCGCCCTCCACCGTGAACGGTTTTCCCGCTTTTAGGCACTTAAATGCCCAGAATCACTTAGTGGCGATCTTCGCGCGGTAACCGCGACATTAAAGTGTTCAACGCTCTCCGCTAGTTAAGGGCCCCACCAGCATTGATTTAGACCCTTCAAGAGCTCGCTTTAAGTATTCGGTGTCTCGTGATTGGCGAGGCACAAGTAGTGTCTCGCTATAGCGAGACACATCAAGGTGTCTTTCGCCGTATGGAGACACACAGCAGTCTCTCAACAATGAGACACATCAAGGTGTCTCGCCAAGGGCGAGCACACACGAAGGTCTCGCCAGCGGCAGACACATCAAAGTCTCGCTAGTGGCTAGGGACACAAAAGTGTCTCGTGATCAGAAGAGACACAATCTTCCCCTGTTGGGTTTGAGATTTCGACGACGTTGTCCTTCGATCTTCTCATGATTTAGTCATATTTGAGGTTCTTCACAATTTTGATGCCTACGTATCACGCATCTTTGTGCATTTTTGACGTCACGATCTTCGAGAACTTTGGCAACCTCCCAGATGTCTACAACTTCTAACTTTAACTTTCCCATAAAATTTCTAATATTTATACTTTTCATCAAATCCCCATCTTTCTAAGTATGTTCAGATAGCAACTCTATTCACCAAACCCTTATTTCTCGCACATACTACATGGACAACAAAGCAAATCATTCTCTAACTTCCCAGATTCGCATGAACATACCCAAGGATGGCTTCCTATCCATGTTGATATCAAGTGTCATCTCCCCGCCTTTTCATAATAGGTATACCAATCCATGACTTTTCGTGAACATCTCTCATTTCTATGTTAGGTATGATTATTAATTATTTTAATATCTCATAAATCATCTTAAGTTTGATAGTCTTCATTGTAGTTGATTGGTCTATAGTCTTCATTGTAGTTGATTGGTCCAATCACTCCTTGATAATCTTCATTGTGAACAAATACTAAATGGTCTAAAAGTCTATCGGTTGTCATAGGAAGGCTTCTATCCCATTAAAATATAGTAGTGCTTACATCTAACTTTGTACACTTTATGCATTTTATTTCTAGAAAATTTTGGCAGCACTTATCCGTTGTTCTCTGAGCACACTGTGCAGATGTTATTATGCGTATTGATAATAGATCGAAATTGGTAAGTAAAAGACTAAAATTAGTAAGTAATAGACCTAAATACGTAACAACATGCACTTATTGTACACGGAGAACAACGAGTATAAAGGCCAAAATTTTCTAGAAATGAAAATGCATAAAGTATACAAAGTTAGATATACACACTACTATATTCCTAACTCATCCGAACTAGATAGATCTAATAGTTATGTGTTAATTCGCTCTACTTATAATATAAAGTAAACGATCCTTTTCGTAAAGAGCTTATTCCATATCCAAAATTGAGTCATTTATTTATACTATAAGTCCAAAATTTGGTAGTAATTATTAGGTAGGATCTACTACTAACGCTAACTATTTTTTATTCACCTATATAAATGGGTATTTTTATTGTGTTATATATCAATGAAAAACATATATAAATGTTTTGACTAATTCACATATTTTAGGGTATTAGGTTTTGTGGTGTTATGGTTTCATTGATATTATGTATAAAACTAAACAATGATAATTATTTTGGAGATTAGCACTATTAGGGTATTAGTTATATTAGTTACTATTTTCTTTTAAGGTTTGAATTCTCATTAGGGTTAAAATTAGGTAATTAAGTTTAGGGTAATAATCACGCCATTTGGCGGAGAGGGTCACCTTCACAACACGATTTACTTCAAATCACATTTGGGGTAATCTGGAAGCGAGCCTCGATGGTTCGGTCATTCGTCGGTACTCTTGTGAGCTGCCGATTGGTATCGAAGACTCAAGGCCGAGTATTGCTTCTTTGGGAGGACATGGAAAGTTCTTTTCTCGGCAACTTCTTCCGATGTGACACGAAGTCTCAATTGGAACTCTCCTAGGCAGCGAGAAAGGTGGGGAGACAATCGACACCTTCGTTAAGCGATTCATAATAAAGCTATGAATTGCGGGGATCAATTCGAAGAGTTCATATTGAAGACTTGCCACAACAATCTTTCTATAGAATTGCTGGAAGTCATGGGGTCGTCCACCAACTACGTGGAAAGATCCGAAAATCTGAGGAGAACAAGCCGAGCGTTTCCTTAGAAGGAAGAAAGCCGAAGAGGCTAAAAGATGGTCGACCCTCAGTAAATTTTCCTCTCGTAATAGAGGAAAGGCATCTGTGACTAGCGTTGGTCAAGCGTCGCAACAACGGCAGCCAAAAGCTTCTAAATCGAATTCCACAGGACATACTCTTTCAAGGACGAAGAAGTCCCAATCATCTTCAAACACCTCCTTGATAACAACAAAATCAAGTTGCCTCCAATTACAAATCAAGAGGAGGCTAGCAAAACTTCGGACCCTAAATGCGTCATTACCACAGGAGGATCCTCCATCCTACAAAGGATTGCTTAGCTCTCAAGGCCATCATCCAAGCCTTGGTTGAAGCGGCGTCTTACGCCGAATAAAATTGAATCAAATTTGACTCCGACAGTATCTGGTATAAGCTGCTCCCTCTCACTCAAACGGTATCACAGTATAAGCTGCTCCCTCTCACTCCGGCGGTATCACAGTATAAAGCTGCTCCCTCGTACTCGGCGGTATCTGGTATAAGCTGCTCCCTCTCACTCAAACGGTATCACAGTATAAAGCTGCTCCCTCTCACTCCGGCGGTATCACAGTATAAAGCTGCTCCCTCTCACTCCGGCGGTATCTGAGTATAAAGCTGCTCCCTCTCACTCAAACGGTATCACAGTATAAAGCTGCTCCCTTTCCTCAGATGAATAGAAGAGGTTAAAGCTGCTCTTCCTTCTTACTCACTCCGGCCATTGATTTTGCGGGGTGGATAATCCATGAGCGAGAGGTCCACTTCCACATTGAGCAATCAAACCTTCTTACAGTTAGGATTGTCTCAAAATTCCTATCCGGGTCAAACCTTCCTATAGTTAGGACCCGGCCAAAATCCTCTCGATTCTTTCCATGAGCGAGAGGTCCATTTCAAGATTGGCGATCAAACCTTCCGGCGATTAGGATTGTCTCAAAATTCCTATCCGGGTCAAACCTTCCTACAGTTAGGACCATGGTCAAAATCCCTCTCGATTCTTTCCATGAGCGAGAGGTCTATTTGAGATTGAGCGATCAAACCTTCCGGCGATTAGGATTGTCTCAAAACTCTTATCCCGATCAAACCTTCCTACGATTAGGATCATTTTTAATTTTCACTCCCACTTGGTCAAACCTTCCTATAGTTAGGACCACGGTCAAAATCCCTCTCGATTCCTTTTATGAATGAGAAGTCTACTCGATAACAGGGTTCGTTTTAGCCCCAAGAAACACCTGCGAGGTTCGTTTTAGCCCCAAGAGAAGACACAACGGGTTCGTTTTAGCCCCAAGAGAAAACACAAATTCCACAAGCCTCATTATTCAAAATCGTAGCATAGATGTCATTACCTAATGACACCTAAACTATGCTTTCATGCATAGGGATATTATCTCGTCCTTATCGGAGATAAGTCGACGTCTAACATGCGCCCATTTGGGTAATCAATTCGTGATAATTGATCAAGCCTCATTATTCAATATCGTAGCATAGATGTCATTACCTAATGACACCTAAACTATGCCTTCATGCATAGGGATATTATCTCGTCCCTTATCGAGAGATAAGTGCGCATCTAACACATCTTTGCCGGGTAATCAATTCCGTGATAATTGATCAAGCCTCATTATTCAATATCGTAGCATAAAGTCTAAGAGAATTCACTCTTTTAGCACAACGTAACATGTAGAACGGACTCGGATAATCTACATGCTAGCCCAACTCAAGCGGTAGTTGGTAAAGGCTCATCAAATCCGTTGATGGTGAGGGTTTGCCAAAAATCCTATATCTATCATACAAGCAATAAATGTTCACTCTTCTCACGGGTCAAGCACTTTCTCTACCGTGGTTTTAATACACTTTGTAACTCATTGCTAATGCAAATGTGCCATTACATCGCCTCAGGAAGCTCAAGCATGCTCGCATGATTTCGGTCCTTTTGAGCGAGACACTTCGATTGCCCCGCCGCTTCAAGTGGGACAATTCCGGATATTACATATAGAAGCTTTCTCGGAAATCGATATTGAAAACCGAACGGCTTTTTCTCGAATGATTCTCAAGGCATTTCAATTATAACCCAGTGGTGACTTTCAAGATGAAGATGATTAGTCCAAAATCGACCCGACATTTCAATCAATCCAAATACAAATGCAACAGCTATTGATCCCAAAGTATGGTCAGCGACGGTAGCCGATTCAAGAAACTGAAGCAAAACATGGGCCTCTTCTACAAAGTTCAACGTTGAACAAGAAACAAGGCGCATCTTATCCAAAGTATTCCAGACCCCTCGACAAAATACAGAGGAGTCTGAAAACTTTGGAGGGGGTATCTGTAGGCATCGAAAATTGCTGAAGAACCTCAAATATGACTAAATCATGAGAAGATCGAAGGACAACGTCGTCGAAATCTCAAGAAGCCCAACATAGGGAAAGATTGTGTCTCGCTACAGTGCGAGACACTTATGTGTGCCTCGCCACTAGCGAGACACTTTGATGTGTCTCGCCGCGAAGCAGACACTCATGTGTGCCTCGCCACTAGCGAGACACTTTGATGTGTCTCTTGCTAATGGTGATTGTGTGTGTCTCGCCATAAGCGAGACACCTTGATGTGTCTCGCGACTAGCGAGACACTTACTTGTGTCTCGCCAAATATGAGACACCGAATACTTAAAATGAGCTCGAAGGGTCTAAATCAATCTGGTGGGGCCCACTTCACTTTATCAGCGAGCGTTGAACCGTTAATGGCGGTTACATGAAGATCGCCCACTAGGCGTAATTCTAGGGCATTTAATCATGCCTAAAAGCGGGGAAACCGTTACGGCGGTGAAGGGCGATATTGCCTGCTTCGGCGAAGCTGACCCATCTGCCTACGTAGCTAAGCGAATGACCTGCTACCTCGCCGGTTAGCGAAGCTTAGCTTGGCGGCTTCGAGCTGCAGCGCTAGCTTCGCAAATTTCACGCACTTATGACACTTGTGTTTCAAGAGGGCACGCTTCCCAAAGACTATAAATACCCTCCTCGTCCACTTGAAGTCGGCCATCGAAAGGGAAAAGTCGAAATCCAAGCTTCAGGAGTTCAAGAACACGATCCACGCGGAGATTCCTCGAGTTTAAGCCTTGACTTATTCTTGAGAAGAGTAGATATCTTACCTTGCTAAGATATTTCTTTGAAGTTCTTGTTTCCTTTGCGAAGCACTAACTAAACCCGTCGATTCGACGATCGCCGCCGGTGGTCCACGGATTACGCGCCCCCAAGACAGTAAAGTCCCACAAAACAAGAGATCTACACTTGTAGCGTCTTTTGTTCGAGTTTGTGAGAGAGTTATTTAATTTTCTTGTAACGAGAACCAAAGTGTAATTTTCTCAAGTTTTACAATGGAAACAACTTTCGACCCAAACAAGGGTTTTACATAAAAACACCTTAACTTTTACTCAAATTGATGGTTACCACCTACTTTTTTTTATTACGAAAACCATCTGAAATTGCTTACATGCTTTCAATGTCACACCAGTCTATGTTTTTATCGTTACCACCTATCTCTTACCACCTATACTTTTATATTTCTTATGGTTACCACCTTTACAAAACACAAATTGATATGTATACCACCTTACCTTTATAAACTTTTGACATGAACCACCTGCTATTTTATGAAAATCATAATTACCCTATAAAAGTTTAGGTGGTAACCTTACCTCAAAAAAAAAGTTTAGGTGGTAACGATAAAAAATATAGATTGGTGTGACATTGAAAGCATGTAAGCAATTTCAAGTGATTTTGTCAAAAAAAGTAGGTGGTAACCATCAATTTGAGTAAAAGTTAAGGTGATTTTATGTAAAACCTATTCTTTAAAGCAAAACCTAATGATTTTAAACTCTCCACATCATACACATTATCTTTTTCCTTCATAAATTTTTCGACATGTGGCATCCCCATCTATCCCGAAATTTAAACACATGATAAAATGACATGTGGCTTTTTATTTTCTTTCATTTTTTTCTAATTTTAGATTTTATAATAAAACTAACCATAATTAAGTATAAATCCTAACCATTAGTTTTTAATCAGTATATCTTAAAATATATGGAAGGTTTTTAATTCCTACATATTGGCACAATAATAACCGAAAAGTAATAAAATACACTAATTTCTTAAATCAAGCAAATTTAATTTAAAATTTTAAAATATTTCATAACCCACTTCCAAAATAGATGTTCTCCCTATTCCAAACTAAAAAGAATCCACCACGTTCAAAATATTAATGCAAATCTTAGAACTAAACTTTTCTGAGTTATCAACTTCTCCTCTCCTTCTTTGTCCTTTGAATGAAGAATGCCTCATTAATAACACCGACGACTCTGCCATTAAAAACAGCGATTGATCATCTATAATTGTAAGGTAATTGCTCACCAATTTATTTTGTATGTCTTGAAATTATTTTGATTAATCATCGACTATTTTAAAATTATATGTTCTGTTCTTAGAACTAAACTTTTCTGAGTTATCCATTTCTCTTCTCTCCTCTTTGTCCTCGAAATGAAGAACGCCTCATCAAGAACGTCAGTGACTACACCATAAAAACAGCGATTGATCATCTATAATTGAAAGGTAATTGCTCACCAATTTATTTTGGATTGTCTTGAAATTGTTTTGTTTAATCATCAACTATTTTAAAGTTATATGTTATGTTCTCATCAGGTAGTTGTGGTTGACGGCTTTAATGCCCAACAATTCCTTGGCAGTCATGGATCTCATCGACAATTTTAAAATTATATGTGCTATTCTCATTAGGTGGTTGTGGTTGACGGCTTCAATGTCCAATAATTCCTTGGCAGTCATGGATCTCTGATTGTTTCCCTTCCTTCTCCAGTATTATTAGTTTTTTTTAAACTAGATTTTTCATATGGGTAGTGAAGGAAACAATCCATATCGAGTAATTTTAGAATTCTATCAGTGAAGAGATCCTTTTAATCAATTTGATTATGACTGCTTAAATCCACTAGCATTAAGGGCATGTTTGGCAACCGGAAAGTAAATGGAAAGTGGGCTAAAAATTGGAAAGTGACTCCACTTTCTATTTTTTCCCTGTTTGACACTTGGTAAGTAATTGGTAAGTGATTAGAAAGTGGAAGATGCCACATCAGCATTTTGAACCCTTTCATTTTCAACAAAAATTGGCGAAAGTGGAGAGAAAGTGAGGAGAGAGGAGAGAGAAATTATTTATTTAATTATTTTTTTAATACTCTTCACTTTCCCAAATTGCTTGCTTTGGTTTTCGGTTCAGATCTCATCACGCTCTTATCTTGTAACGACGCCAAGGTCACATGAGATTCATCGGATCAATTCTCGCCACTTTATTTTGTATGTCTTGAAATTATTTTGATTAATCATCGACTATTTTAAAATTATATGTTCTGTTCTTAGAACTAAACTTTTCTGAGTTATCCATTTCTCTTCTCTCCTCTTTGTCCTCGAAATGAAGAACGCCTCATCAAGAACGTCAGTGACTACACCATAAAAACAGCGATTGATCATCTATAATTGAAAGGTAATTGCTCACCAATTTATTTTGGATTGTCTTGAAATTGTTTTGTTTAATCATCAACTATTTTAAAGTTATATGTTATGTTCTCATCAGGTAGTTGTGGTTGACGGCTTTAATGCCCAACAATTCCTTGGCAGTCATGGATCTCATCGACAATTTTAAAATTATATGTGCTATTCTCATTAGGTGGTTGTGGTTGACGGCTTCAATGTCCAATAATTCCTTGGCAGTCATGGATCTCTGATTGTTTCCCTTCCTTCTCCAGTATTATTAGTTTTTTTTAAACTAGATTTTTCATATGGGTAGTGAAGGAAACAATCCATATCAGTAATTTTAGAATTCTATCAGTGAAGAGATCCTTTTAATCAATTTGATTATGACTGCTTAAATCCACTAGCATTAAGGGCATGTTTGGCAACCGGAAAGTAAATGGAAAGTGGGCTAAAAATTGGAAAGTGACTCCACTTTCTATTTTTTTCCTTGTTTGACACTTCGTAAGTAATTGGTAAGTGATTAGAAAGTGGAAGATGCCACATCAGCATTTTGAACCCTTTCACTTTCAACAAAAATTGGCGAAAGTGGAGAGAAAGTGAGGAGAGAGGAGAGAGAAATTATTTATTTAATTATTTTTTTTAATACTCTTCACTTTCCCAAATTGCTTGCTTTGGTTTTCAGTTTCAGATCTCATCACCGCTCTTATCTTGTAACGACGCCAAGGCCGCGCGAGATTCATCGGATCGAATTCTCGCGCCACTTCCTATCTATTCCCACTGCTAGACTTTCTCCAACGCTATTCTTATAAATTCTTTTCAGCGAGACTTTCTCCGATTGCTCATCCAAGATTCCTCTTTGAAACTTTCATATTGCTTCAGCGATCTCCCATCAAGAGGTATGCAAAAGTTTATTTTATAAATTTTGAACCTAATTCTTTAATTGACTATATCAAGATTATTAATTGAAGATCTTAAGGTTTGAAAATTTGGGGTTCTTTATGTTTTCTTCTAATATGGGTAATTGATAACATATTTTATTAAAATCAATTTATTTAAGTTTGTCGTGATCTATTTGGTCAAAAGTTTGGGTCTTTAGAATTTGAGTTCCATTACTCTTTGATTTTTTAAAATTTTTTTTTTTAGCATTTATGGTTAGAGCTTTTTCAAGTTTAGGCAGAGTGATGCATGGTATTTTTTTTACGAACTATAATTCTTAATCAATAATTTTGTGATAGAACATATGAATATAGTGGCATCTTATACACTAATCCGTGCATGTTTACACTTGACTTGTTGAGATGTGCAAACCTTATTTCATCAATTCTACTAATTATTTTCCACCAACTCTGCCTTGCTCCTCTATGGAATTTTAACTATAAGAGTCCATTGCACAATATATGTCCCATGACTCTCTATATATGTACTATTTTAGTTTCGTATGCTCTGTGTAATTCTAGGTCATTAAAGCTAGTGTTGTTTCAAATGTGTTTTCTAGTGTGAATAATGATAAATTTGTGAAGTATTTGGGGGTATTTGTGACTTCTGCTCTTTATGTTTTTTAATAGTATATTATTTCTTTTACTAAGACACTTAAGATTTCAGTTTGAATGTTACTTGGAGTAGTATGCGGACACTAAAATTCACAACTAGCTAAATTTCTTACTTACCGTATGATGGAATCATAGGATGGAAAAAATCATAAAAGACAATCTCTATGTTCATGTAATTCATGATATATTAATAAGCATGTATTGTAAACTTGATTATATTTTAAATTATACCTTATGGAGACTTACATCAATTCATGCTTTTAATTAGATGGAAGGAGATAAAGATTACGATGCCATTGCTGCATATGCATCAATTAGTATTGTCATCGCCTATTTTATTATGTTTTTACTTGACTATAAAGAAAAGATTCCTATTGCACCTTTTGAGGACAAAGAACACTCCAGAGGAACTCATATGCGTCGTATATTTTATGGGAGTGGTACTACTTGCATAAGCTACTTAAGAATGGCACCGAATCCTTTTTTTAATTTGGCAAAAATTATGAGAGATAGAAGACTATTGAAGGATACACTGTATGTGTCTGTTGAAGAACAACTTGCTATGTTTTTACATATCGTAGGTCACAATACAAAAAATCGAGTTGTTGGAATAGAATTTATTCGTTCAGGGGAAACAGTGAGTAGATATTTCAATCAAGTGCTAGGAGCTATTTGAAATATTCGGGACATGTTTATGAGACAATCTGGATATGAGGTACCTGAAGAGATCACTTCCAGTAGCACATATTATCCATGGTTCAAGGTATATAAAAAAAAGAAACCATAATTGTCAAAATGTATGCTCTTTTTTTTTGTTTATTTATGCATTATTCATACTAATGCAATCTATGAATAGGATTGCATGGGATTGATTGATGGAACGCATATTGAGGCAACAGTTCCAGCTGAGATAGCTGGACGATTTATCGGTAGAAAAGAAGGAACAACTCAAAATGTTCTTTGTGCTGCTTTGCCAAATAAGCAATTCACTTATGTGATGGCTGGGTGGGAGGGTTCACTAATGATTTCCTTGTCTTAAAAGATGCATTGTCCATTGATCCTCCTTTAGGTTTAAGAGTGCTACGGTATGATTTAAACAACTCATAAATTTAGGCTCTAAAACCATAGATGTATATCAAAGTAAATTAATAATGATGATTATGTTGTAGGAAAATATTATTTGGTTGATCTTTGGGTATACAACAATGCGATTTTATTGCACCATATCGAGGGACAAGGTATCATCCGAAGGAGCGATGGTCATACACCAAATAATCATCGAGAGCTTTTAATCTTAGGCATTCCTCATTGAGATCAAAGATAGAAAGTGCTTTTGGCATGCTCAAGAACGATTCAAGATCCTAGCGAACATCCTTTCTTTCCATTCAATACTCAAGTTGACATTGTTCTTGCTTGTTGTATTACGCATAACTATATTTTACTGGTGATCCAGATGATTACTTTTGTAATCAAGTAGCGAGTGTGAAGAAGTTCTGGGTGAGACCTTTAATGACGATGCGGTTGTACTTTCAAAATAAGCCCTCAAAGAGAGATAAGGGAGGAGAATAGAGTATGGGTAGAGAAGAGAGATAATATGGCCTTGGCAATGTGGCAAAATTATTGCGACACATATAAAAATGGAGTTTACACGAGACTTGAAGCCTAATAGTGGGACATGATTTTCTAACATAAAGTTACATGGGATTATTAGTGTTGTTGGCGTGCTTGAGTTAAAATGGAAAACTTTGGATATGATATTTAATCTTTTTGAGAACATTTAGTAGTTTATAATTTTGAAATTGTCATCTTAGTATGTTTAATATATGCCTTAATTTATTGTTTTATAGGTTTGACTGTCATTGTGAAAAAGTTATTGTACATTTATCTTTGTCATGCAAATGTATAGTGTTTGTCCTTTTAAGTACTTGATATAGATAAGAAGAAAATTGTTGACCAATGTCTTGAATGTGAATAAATTTAGTGCACGATACAAAATAATGGATTTGCGTTATGATGGTTTTCTGCTATTTGCTCTATTACATTAGAAAATTTTGATAGTACTATGCCTTTTTAAAAATTAATAGCAGATTACGTGCGCTTTATATCATATGTATTACTTTAAGTAGTGCTAAATTTATTATATGGATTGATGTACTTTATTTCATTTTCAGCTCAATGTCAAAATTTTCAAACTTGAGGGATTTTTCACAAGGAATGGGATCTCAGAGTAGATTTAGTTACCAACAACTTTTGAGGGGACAATATGTTGGTCATTTGCATGCAAGTGATCCCCTTGTGAGTCAAAATCAATTTTCCCTAGATTTTGAACCCTCTTTAAATATTGATGGAGATTTTGTGGAAGAAGAAGAGGGTGTTGAGTCGCGAGGAATCGATCTGAGAACTTGGTAATGCAAACAATAAAAGCAAAAGTAACGGAAAAGGAAAAAAGAAAAGGGCGCAAACAAGAGATGGAAGCCCGAGGAGAGCTTATTCTTGATAAACTTTCTTGTTGACCAGGGCTTCTAAGGAAATAAAATATTCAAGACCTTTAAGAAGCCAACTTTTGTTGCAGCTGCAATTGCAGTGAACAAACAATTCAATCAAGATTTTACTGATAAGAAAGTTGAGAATCACATGAAATTCTTGAAAGCTAGATGGAGGGATATAATGAGATGCAAGAAAATTAGTGGCGCAGGTTGGGATAATGAGAAAAAGATGATTACAGTTGATCTAGAAACTTTTGAACAATATATCAAGGTAAGTAATTTAGTTATTTCAAAATCATTTTATTAGTATCTATTTTGAAATTAAGTAACATTTGTTTTATTTATTTTGTAGGCACACAAAGACAGGGTTAACTATCTTAATGTTCCAATCCCTCACTTTGAGAAGTTGAGGATTATTTGTGGTGAGGATTTTGCTAATGGTGAGTTTAGAAGACCAATATATGATTCATTTGGAGCACAACCACCATCTGATGCCATAAATGTTGATGATGATTCAACTCCTATAAGAGATAATGTAGATGACAACAGCGATGCAACTTTACCTGAATCGGACCATTACCTCGCCAACAAAAAAAGGGGTAAGTTATCCACGAAGGATGTTCACCGAATGTGGATAAATTGTGTGGCGGTCTTGATAAGGTAGCAAAAGCGATTGAGAGTAAAGATGAATGGAGGAAAGACTTATATGATTGTGTCATGCACATTAAGGGGTTTGACGAAGATGTGCTCGATGAGGTCTATGAAATTTTAGCAAGTAACGAGATGAAAGCTAAAAGTTTTTTAGTTAAAGAGCACCGTCGCCAGGAAAGACAAGTCGAAAATTTGATTAAGAAACTTCAAGAAGATGAAGCTTTCACACTTGCTTGAGTATGATGGTCCTTTTATTTTGATGATACTATGTTACAATTTTAGTTTAGTTTTTCAATTTTAATTTATCTAGCTACTCTAGTGGTTCTTATATTATGGTGCTTTTGAGGGAAATTTTATTATGGTGTTTTCTAGGAAAATTTTAAAATTTTATACTGTTCATTTAATTTCTCTTTTAAATTGTATTTCTTTGTTAGTAGTTGGAGGATTAGTCTACTGGTGCATCAAATTCTTGTGTTAAATATATAGCAGGCTACATTCTAGATTATTTTCATAATTTGATGCTTTGATATTTCTTTACAAGTTGATGATTTATTTGTGTGTGAAAGAAAGTTGATCATGTCTTCAAATTTTGGCATTTATTTGTTTAATTGTGAAAGGAAGTTGATCATGTCTTCAAAATTTAGCATTTATCATCATGTACTAATATGGATTCATTTCACACTAAATATCATGAGTTGTAAAACATAAATATCAATTGATGTTTATACATGTATATTTGACGAGGTACTCTATGTGGTTAAAGGCTCAAGTTCACGATTTTTGAGTTTTAAGATATGTATTTTCTTATAATTTTGTGAAGATAAATATTGTCAAGGGGTAAGCTCACCATTGTTACTATATGTCACTTTCTATTTTCATTTTCTATATGCCAAACAAAATTTATTTTATAAAGTCTACTTTCTATTACTCACTTTCCATATAAACCAAACGACACATATGGAGAAAGTGAATGCCACATCAACTGCCACCTCAACTTTCCATCTTTTACTTATCATCATCCAAACAAATTTTTACAAATAGAAAGTGATGAGAAAGTACTTTCTCTAGAAAGTACTTTCTACCCATTTTCACTTTCCATTTACTTTCAGGTTGCCAAACATGCCCTAAGCGTTACCTATTTGTTTTATTTTTTCTGTCACCTATTTGTTTTATTTCTTATATTGATTTTTCCCTTTAATTTGGGTTTGGGTTTGTAATTTTCTGAAGAATTTAAACTATAATATTTATTTACTTTTATAAAATATATATTAAATTTAGTTTATTTATGATTTCCATTAATTTGGACTTATTTAATTAATCAATAATATTTAGTTGCTTTTGTTGAATTACATGTATTATTTTTCCTTAATTTTGGTTTAAATTTTACTTGCAGATAAATAGGATTCTAGATTTTAATTTTTAGAGGGCATGGAGTCTTGGAAATCTCATGTACATGTTAAAAATTCTTTTTTACTAAAAGTAATTTTCTTATAATTTTTAGTAATTTATACTTAAATTTGTTGAGTGACTACTGTTGTTTCTCTCTCATGATCTGCTGCTGGATATGCTTGATTGTGAACATTAAAGGATTATTCCTTTCGTGGATAAACAAAAATTTTAATTCTTATTATTCTGTTAGACTTCAAGAGTTGATGGTTAGAAAATACCCTTTTTAAATTATGCATTTGTTAAATTAAGAACTTTTCATTATTCATTGCACTATAATAATTTTGTAATATGTATATTTCTAATCCATGTTCTATTAAATTGTAATGCTTTTATGTTATTAATTTTTAATAAATTTTTGTTAGTGTTATAAATAGGGTTAGGGTTTGGTTTTGGGTGGGTAGGTAGGATTAGGGTTTGGGTTGGTTTCCATTTTGGGGTTACTTATTTATTATTTATTTATTTATACCCCTTGTTCCATCCCGTTTGTATTTTCATGTGGCACAACAACCTTTTTCAAAATTACTAAAATCTCAAATTTAATAATAAACTAAAATTTGTCATTATGTGAAAATCTCTCTATTTTAGCAGACATTCCTTATTTGTATAAAAATAACCAAATTACAATATTGCTAAATTTTAAAGGGTAGACATTAAGCTTTCAAATTTTCAAAATTGAGAGGGAAGAATCTATATCAGGTATAATATAATTAATTAGCTAAACCGTAAATATAAGAACTTTTATAATTTCAAATTTGAGAGAGAATAATCTATACTAGGTATGGTATAGTTAATTTAGAGATTTTATCTTATTATATGTGATTCTTATACAAATTTATACCATCCTAATTTGAATTGTCAAATAAGGGCCTGTTTGTTTGCATAGAAGTAGTTATGAAGTAGGTGAAGCAGAGGAAATAGATGCCATTTCTGCTACTTCCGAGAAGAAAAGTATGTTTGTTTCGCTGAAAAAACTACTTCCGGTACTTCCTTAAAAACTGACGTGGCGCCTCGTGTCATCTTTACTTCTTTAATTTTTTTTCCTCCCGACTTGGAAATACCTCGGAAGTAGCTGATATTGAGTCAATTCAGGAATAAACTTATTTTTGTTATTATATAGATATTCTCTTAGTCTAAATAAAATCCTAAAAGATTTATGTAATTAAATATATAGACATGATTCTATTTTTTTCCCACATACATAGTCTAAATCAAATCATTTTATTTGCATAATTTTTATTGTTGGACGTACATTGGATTTGTGCTTTAGATTTCCATGCTTAGACATGGATTTTAAATGCAATTTTATAACTAATTGAAATGCAAATACATAGTACTAGATATTGGTTCAATAACAACCTTAGTGTAGGTGCCTGTGAAAGGGGAAGATCCAGAAGGTGCCTATGAAAGGGAAAGACCCAGAAGTCCTTAATGAGATCTCAATTAAAAGAAAAAAAAATTAAGTTATAAGGCTAAAGAATCTATTGAATAACGGTTTAGCAATAAGAATAAAAAAATATTCTAAAAATACAATGAACAAAGAAAATGAGATTAATTTTTTAAAAAATAATTTAATTAAAGAGAATAGTTACAATTCAGAAGCACGGCAAAATAAAAAATGTTGACAAAGAAATGACACGATTGATATCACATAATTTGTATTGGAATTATAATGGTAGGTTTTACTTATTAGATAAATTTTGTGGTAAACATTTTAAATTTATATTTCATGTAAATTCTTGAAATCTGGAAAATTTCATTGAGCTTAAACATGTAAATTTATGAAATAACCTAACTTATCAGTTCTTAAACGTGTATATTTGGTACACATGTAAATCTTCATGACAAGCATTTGAAATCTGGAAAGTTTCATTGAGCTTAAACATGTAAAAAATTTACCGAAGAAGGAAATATCTAGATAATTTTGATTATTAGCCAAGTTCTAAATGCTTGAAAGATTCATTGAGTTTAAACATGTAAATTCAAGAAGTCCACTACTTTTGCTCAATTTCCAAAAATTAAAACTTTATTATTTACTAAGTTGAGGGATTTAATTTGGTATTTCATAATTGTTGAAATTTGCATGATCAACCGGTTGACTATTATCCTTTTAATTAAATAAATAGTTAAAAAGGAAATTAGATTACAGATTGAAAAAAGAGAAAATATGACTTACTAATTATTTTGGTTTTGATAACTTTCCAAATGTGCATGATGAACTGGTTGGGATATGATCCCTTTTATAACAAAAATAGTTTATAGTCAAAGGGATTTGGGAAAATTGTGTCAATGCCCCAAAAGCAAAAACTTCATGTGACCAGCCCCCTCCAACTTTGCCCCATGTGTTTCACCCCATGATTGCCCAATTTGTATCCACCCTTTTTAGTCATCATTGCATGCAACTAAGCATGGAGAGAGAAGATACAAAAATCCAAAATCCCTTATCTCCTTCTTCCTCCTCTCAAAACCATCTCCTTCTTCCTCTCCTCTCCTCTCATAATCCATCTCCTTCTTCCTCTCCTCTCCTCTCCTCTCATAACCCATCACCTTCTCCTCTCATAATCCATCTCCTTCTTCCTCCTCTCAAAACCCATCTCCTTCTTCCTCCTCTCATCTCCTCTCCTCTCCTCTCCTTCTCTCATAATCCATCTGCTTCTTCTTCCTCTCCTCTCCTCTTCTCCTCTCATAACCCATCTTTTTCTTCCTCCTCTCCTCTCCTCCTCTCATAACACATCTCCTTCTTCCTCCTCTCCTCTCCATCACCAGCCCCCTCAAAAGTATTGCAGCCCCCATCCCCTTCTCCTTCACCATCACACAGAAGTACTCCATTGAAGTCTCTACATCCTGTAGGGTCGAAAAAATATATTGATTGAATGAATGGGTTACAATCAAATTCTCTCGATTACAGAGAAAGAGGAGATTGATTTGACTCCTCTTTTGTATGGGTTCTCGGCAGCGATAGGATGCTTCTCTCGATGCTCACGTCGAGATTGCTTCCGTTGGCGATCGAACAAGAACACTGAGATGATCTTGAGATTCTTGATGAAGAGCTCGATCTCACTTGTGCAAGTGTTGAATCCTCAAAAGCTCCAAAGAAAAGCCGGCTCCCCCTCTGTGGAGATGGTGGCTTATAAATATGCGAAGAGGCATGGCCACTCCCTTGATTTGTGGGATATGGCCATGCTCGGTTGAGAGAAACCATGCCCCAAGTGGGATGTGACCCTTGTGAGGGAACCATGCTCTCGTGGGATATGACCACTATAGGATGTGACATCTCCCATGCTTCAAGTGGGCGGTCTTGGTTGGATGGTGAGCTTGGCCATTTGTTGAATGTCGGGGTTCACTGCGTGGCGAACCTCGGTTGAATGTCGGGGTTCACTGCGTGGCGAACCTCGGTTGAATGTCGGGGTTATTTGCTGTAGAACCTCGGTTGAATGTCGGAGTTATTGCTTTGTGGCGAACCTCGGTTGAATGTCGGGGTTCACTCTGTAGGCGAACCTCGGTTGAATGTCGGGGTTATTTGCTGTAAGCGAACCTCGGTTGAATGTCGGGGTTCACTCTGTAGGCGAACCTCGGTTGAATGTCGGGGTTCACTGCGTGGCGAACCTCGGTTGAATGTCGGGGTTCACTGCGTGGCGAACCTCGGTTGAATGTCGGGGTTCACTCTGTAGGCGAACCTCGGTTGAATCGGGGTCATTTGTTGTAGGCAAACCTCGGTTGAATGTCGGGGTTCACTGCGTGGCGAACCTCGGTTGAATGTCGAGCCACGCAATGATGTTGTAGGCGAGCCTCGTCAAACTTTGAGGTTGTGGGCGACTTTGGCCTATGCGGACAAGCTTCAAGCACGCAGCGAGCTCAAGTCTTCATCGCGAGCTTGTGCTTGAGGCGGGCTAAGCTCCTTTGCGGCGAGCTTGCTCTACGGCGAGCTTGAACATGCTCTGAAGAGCGGTCGTAACTTTCAAACCGTATATCGAATTGGGCCGAATTATATATGAAAATCGACTATCTCGGCGAGGCGAGCCAACCAAACCCACCGAAGGGTTCAGTTTGCTCGGTCATTTTGCCAAATTCTTTCGGTTTGGGAGATATCGACACCTTTGTCTATTTTGCAAAGTCAAAGGGATTTGGGAAAATTGTATGCCAAAACTTCATGACCGCCCCCTCCAGCATGTGTTTAAAGCATGCCCCAATTTGTATCCACCTTTTAGTCATCATTGCATGCAATAACATGGAGAAATCTGAAATCCATCTGCTTATCTCCTTCCACTCCATCTTTCTCACTCTCCTCCTCTTAACCCTCTCCTTCTTCCTCTCCTCTCCTCTCCTCTCCTCTCCTCTTCTCCTCTCATAATCCATCTCCTTCTTCCTCCTCTCAAAACCCATCTCCTTCTTCCTCCTCTCATCTCCTCTCCTCTCCTTCTCTCATAATCCATCTCCTTCTTCCTCCTCTCCTCTCCTCTCCTCTCATAACCCATCTTTTCTTCCTCCTCTCCTCCTCCTCTCATAACATCTCCTTCTTCCTCCTCTCCTCTCCATCACCAGCCCCCTCAAAGTATTGCAGCCCATCCCTTCTCCTTCACCATCAAATCTCATTGAAGTCTCTACACATCGTAGGGTCGAAAAAATATATTGATTGAATGAATGGGTTACAATCAAATTCTCGATTCTGAGAGAAAGAGGAGATTGATTTGACTCCTCTTTGTATGGGTTCTCGGCGTGATAGGATGCTTCTCGATGCTCGCGTCGAGATTGCTTCCGTTGGCGATCGAACAAAGTGAGATGATCTTGAGATTCTTGATGAAGAGCTCGATCTCACTTGTGCAAGTGTTGAATCCTCAAAAGCTCCAAAGAAAAGCCGGCTCCCCCTCTGTGGAGATGGTGGCTTATAAATATGCCAAGAGAGGCATGGCCACTCCCTTGATTTGTGGGATATGGCCATGCTCGGTTGAGAGCCATGCCCCAAGTGGGATGTGACCCTTGTGAGGGAACCATGCTCTCGTGGGATATGACCACTATAGGATGTGACATCTCCCATGCTTCAAGTGGGCGGTCTTGGTTGGATGGTGAGCTTCGCATTGTGTGAATGTCGGGGTTCCCGCTGTAGCGAACCTCGGTTGAATGTCGGGGTTCACTGCGTGGCGAACCTCGGTTGAATGTCGGGGTTACGTTCTTTGTGGCGAACCGGTTGAATGTCGGAGTTATTCTTTGTGGCGAACCTCGGTTGAATGTCGGGGTTCACTGCTGTGAACCTCGGTTGAATGTCGGGTTGGCTGCGTGGCGAACCTCGGTTGAATGTCGAGTTCACTGCGTGGCGAACCTCGGTTGAATCGGGGTCAGCTGGCGTAGAAGCGAACCTGGTTGAATGTCGGGGTTCTGCTGTAAAGCGAACCTCGGTTGAATGTCGAGGTTCACCGCTGTAGGCGAACCTCGGTTGAATGTCGAGGTCGCTGTTGTAGGCAAACCTCGGTTGAATGTCGAGGTTCACCGCTAGGCGAACCTCGGTTGAATGTCGAGCTTGGCTGCAATGATGTTGTAGGCGAGCCTCGTCAAACTTTGAGGTTGTGGGCGACTTTGGCCTATGCAGACAAGCTTCAAGCACGCAGCGAGCTCAAGTCTTCATCGCGAGCTTGTGCTTGGCGGGCTAAGCTCCTTTGCAGCGAGCTTGCTCTACGGCGAAGCTTGAGAACATGCTCTGAAGAGCGGTCGTAACTTTCAAACCGATATCGGAATTGACGAATTATATATGAAAATCGACTATCTCGACGAGACGGAGCCAACCAAACCCACCCGAAGGGTTCAGTTTGCTCCGGTCATTTTGCCAAATTCTTTCCGGTTTGGGAGATATCGACACCTTTGTCTATTTTGCAAAGTCAAGCATTCAGGTGAACTTAACCTTTAGACAGACCCGACTTCACTCAAATAGACCCTTAAGCTCTTTTGCTCATTCCGAGTTGCTGTGTAAGGATTACGGCAATTTTTACTGCCTACACATCCTCCTCTATCACTCGCGTCATCTCCCTCTCCGTCGTCCAAGCCTAGCCCTTCTCCATCTTCGTCCCGGCCAACGCTACGTCCTCCTCCTCCATCACCATCACCCGGCACTACTCTCGTGTCTCCTCCACCGCCTCCACCACATGCTCCTCCCTTCACGGTAGTAAACAATCACTACTCCTTCACATACATATGGAATATTATTACACTGTCGAAAAGCACTCCATCTCCCCTCGATTCCCTCCCTACTCCTCTTCCTCCTCGCTCATCCTCCGGCCGTGGTTCTAGCACTAGGAAAGTCCAGCAGTCTTTGGAGGAGTAAGAAGAACTCGAGCCTAAATTAGACTTAACAGCGGTGAAATAGAACTAACATGAAGCGTAATAGAATTAACATGAAGTTGAATAGAATTAACATGCAGCAGAATAGAATTAACATGAAGTTGAATAGAATTAACATGCAACGAATAGAATTAACATGCAAGTAAAATAGAATTAACATGCGATTGAAACTAACATGAACCTCGATTATTCTTGTTAAATTCAATTTGATTCATGTTAAGTCTAATTTAATTCAATTAAAATGCCTTATCTCCTCCATATTCTTACATGTTAAGTCTAAAACAAGTCGAATTAGACTTAACATGAACCATGTTAAGTCTATTTCAACTTATTTTAAGTCTAATTTCATGTTAAATTCAATTTAATTCATGTTAAGTCTAATTTAATTCAATTAAAAATAAAAACAAAAAATAAGTTAAAATAGACTTAACATGAAACATGTTAAGTCTATTTCAACTTATTTTAAGTCTAATTTCATGTTAAATTCAATTTAATTTATGTTAAGTCTAATTTAATTCAATTAAAAATAAAAACAAAAAATAAGTTGAAAATAGATTCATGTTAAGTCTAATTAGACTTGTTTTAGACTTAACATGCAAGAATATGGAGGAGATAGGGGCATTTTGGTATTTTAATTGAATTAAATTAGACTTAACATGAATCAAATTGAATTTAACAAGAATACTTAGGTTCATGTTAGTTCCTTTGCAGGCATTCTATTTCCTTGCATGTTAATTCTATTCCACTTCATGTTAATTCAATCTCACCGCAGTTAATTCTATTTCATCGCATGTTAATTCTATTTCAGCATATTAATTCTATTTTCGGGTTGAAAATAGAATTAACATGCAACGAATAGAATTAACATGAAGTGAGATTGAATTAACATGAAGTGGAATAGAATTAACATGCGATTGAAACTAACATGAACCTCGATTATTCTTGTTAAATTCAATTTGATTCATGTTAAGTCTAATTTAATTCAATTAAAAATGCCAAAATGCCCTTATCTCCTCCATATTCTTGCATGTTAAGTCTAAAACAAATTAGAATTAGACTTAACATGAACCATGTTAAGTCTATTTCAACTTATTTTAAGTCTAATTTCATGTTAAATTCAATTTAATTCATGTTAAGTCTAATTTAATTCAATTAAAAATAAAAACAAAAAATAAGTTAAAATAGACTTAACATGAAACATGTTAAGTCTATTTCAACTTATTTTAAGTCTAATTCATGTTAAATTCAATTTAATTTATGTTAAGTCTAATTTAATTCAATTAAAAATAAAAACAAAAAATAAGTTGAAAATAGATTCATGTTAAGTCTAATTAGGCTTGTTTTAGACTTAACATGCAAGAATATGGAGGAGATAGGGGCATTTTGGTATTTTAATTGAATTAAATTAGACTTAACATGAATCAAATTGAATTTAACAAGAATACTTGGTTCATGTTAGTTTCCTTCTGGAGTTAATTCTATTTCCTTTGCATGTTAATTCTATTCCACTTCATGTTAATTCAATCTCCCTTGAGTTAATTCTATTTCATCGCATGTTAATTTATTTCATCGCATATTAATTCTATTTTCGGGTTGAAAATAGAATTAACATGCAACGAATAGAATTAACATGAAGTGAGATTGAATTAACATGAAGTGGAATAGAATTAACATGCGATTGAAACTAACATGAACCTCGATTATTCTTGTTAAATTCAATTTGATTCATGTTAAGTCTAATTTAATTCAATTAAAAATGCCAAAATGCCCTTATCTCCTCCATATTCTTGCATGTTAAGTCTAAAACAAGTCGAATGAGACTTAACATGAATCTATTTTCAACTTATTTTTATTTTTGTTTTAATTGAATTAAATTAGACTTAACATGAATTAAATTGAATTTAACATGAATTAAACTTAAAATAAGTTGAAATAGACTTAACATGTTTCATGTTAAATCTATTTTCAACTTATTTTTTTGTTTTATTTCTAATTGAATTAAATTAGACTTAACATGAATTAAATTGAATTTAACATGAAATTAGACTTAAAAATAAGTTGAAATAGACTTAACATGGTTCATGTTAAGTCTAATTCGACTTGTTTTAGACTTAACATGCAAGAATATGGAGGAGATAAGGCATTTTGGTTTTAATTGAATTAAATTAGACTTAACATGAATCAAATTGAATTTAACAAGAATATCGAGGTTCATGTTAGTTTCACTACATGTTAATTCTATTCACTTCATGTTAATTCTATTCCACTTCATGTTAATTCAATCTCACTTCATGTTAATTCTATTTCATCGCATGTTAATTCTATTCAACTTCATGTTAATTCTATTTCCTTGCATGTTAATTCTATTCAACTTCATGTTAATTCTATTTCCTTGCATGTTAATTCTATTCAACTTCATGTTAATTCTATTTCCTTGCATGTTAATTCTATTCAACTTCATGTTAATTCTATTCCACTTCATGTTAATTCTATTTCCTTTGCATGTTAATTCTATTCCACTTCATGTTAATTCTATTTCCTTTGCATGTTAATTCTATTTCCTTTGCATGTTAATTCTATTTCCTTGCATGTTAATTCTATTTCCTTGCATGTTAATTCTATTTTCGGGTTGAAAATAGAATTAACATGCAACGAATAGAATTAACATGAAGTGGAATAGAATTAACATGAAGTGGAATAGAATTAACATGAAGTGGAATAGAATTAACATGAAGTGGAATAGAATTAACATGCGGTAAAATAGAATTAACATGCGGTAAAATAGAATTAACATGAAGTTGAATAGAATTAACATGAAGTTGAATAGAATTAACATGAAGTGAGATTGAATTAACATGAAGTGGAATAGAATTAACATGAAGTGGAATAGAATTAACATGAAGTGGAATAGAATTAACATGCAACGAATAGAATTAACATGAAGTGAATTGAATTAACATGAAGTGAGATTGAATTAACATGAAGTGGAATAGAATTAACATGCAACGAATAGAATTAACATGAAGTGGAATAGAATTAACATGAAGTGAGATTGAATTAACATGAAGTGGAATAGAATTAACATGAAGTTGAATAGAATTAACATGAAGTTGAATAGAATTAACATGCAACGAATAGAATTAACATGAAGTGGAATAGAATTAACATGAAGTGGAATAGAATTAACATGAAGTGGAATAGAATTAACATGAAGTGAGATTGAATTAACATGAAGTGAGATTGAATTAACATGAAGTGGAATAGAATTAACATGAAGTGGAATAGAATTAACATGAAGTGGAATAGAATTAACATGAAGTGAATTGAATTAACATGAAGTGGAATAGAATTAACATGAAGTGGAATAGAATTAACATGAAGTGGAATAGAATTAACATGAAGTGAGATTGAATTAACATGAAGTGGAATAGAATTAACATGAAGTGAGATTGAATTAACATGAAGTGAGATTGAATTAACATGAAGTGAGATTGAATTAACATGAAGTGAGATTGAATTAACATGAAGTGAGATTGAATTAACATGAAGTGGAATAGAATTAACATGAAGTGAATTGAATTAACATGAAGTGGAATAGAATTAACATGAAGTGGAATAGAATTAACATGAAGTGAGATTGAATTAACATGAAGTTGAATAGAATTAACATGAAGTGAGATTGAATTAACATGAAGTGAGATTGAATTAACATGAAGTGAGATTGAATTAACATGAAGTGAGATTGAATTAACATGAAGTGAGATTGAATTAACATGAAGTGAGATTGAATTAACATGAAGTGAGATTGAATTAACATGAAGTGAGATTGAATTAACATGAAGTGAGATTGAATTAACATGAAGTGGAATAGAATTAACATGAAGTGGAATAGAATTAACATGCAAGAATATGGAGGAGATAGGGGCATTTTGGTATTTTTAATTGAATTAAATTAGACTTAACATGAATTAAATTGAATTTAACATGAAATTAAACTTAAAAATAAGTTGAAATAGACTTAACATGGTTCATGTTAAGTCTAATTGACTTGTTTTAGACTTAACATGCAAGAATATGGAGGAGATAGGGGCATTTTGGTATTTTTAATTGAATTAAATTAGACTTAACATGAATCAAATTGAATTTAACAAGAATACTTAGGTTCATGTTAGTTTCCTTCTGAGGTTAATTCTATTTCAGCATGTTAATTCTATTCCACTTCATGTTAATTCAATCTCACTTCATGTTAATTCTATTTCCTTTGCATGTTAATTCTATTTCCTTTGCATGTTAATTCTATTTTCGGGTTGAAAATAGAATTAACATGCAACGAATAGAATTAACATGAAGTGAATTGAATTAACATGAAGTGGAATAGAATTAACATGCGATGAAACTAACATGAACCTCGGTATTCTTATTAAATTTAATTTGATTCATGTTAAGTCTAATTTAATTCAATTAAAAATGCCAAAATGCCCTTATCTCCTCCATATTCTTGCATGTTAAGTCTAAAACAAGTCGAATGAGACTTAACATGAATCTATTTTCAACTTATTTTTTTATTTTTGTTTTAATTGAATTAAATTAGACTTAACATGAATTAAATTGAATTTAACATGAAATTAAACTTAAAAATAAGTTGAAATAGACTTAACATGTTTCATGTTAAATCTATTTTCAACTTATTTTTTTGTTTTATTTCTAATTGAATTAAATTAGACTTAACATGAATTAAATTGAATTTAACATGAAATTAGACTTAAAAATAAGTTGAAATAGACTTAACATGGTTCATGTTAAGTCTAATTCGACTTGTTTTAGACTTAACATGCAAGAATATGGAGGAGATAAGGCATTTTGGCGTTTTAATTGAATTAAATTAGACTTAACATGAATCAAATTGAATTTAACAAGAATCTTGAGGTTCATGTTAGTTTCACTACATGTTAATTCTATTTTCTTGCATGTTAATTCTATTCCACTTCATGTTAATTCAATCTCACTTCATGTTAATTCTATTCGGTTGCATGTTAATTCTATTCAACTTCATGTTAATTCTATTCGGTTGCATGTTAATTCTATTCAACTTTATGTTAATTCTATTAGGTTGCATGTTAATTCTATTCAACTTCATGTTAATTCTATTCCACTTCATGTTAATTCTATTTTCTTGCATGTTAAGTCTATTCTGCTTCATGTTAGTTCTACTTCCTTTGTGTGTTAAGTCTAATTTGGGCTCGAGCTCCTTCTTACTCCTCTAGCACGTCCGGACTTTCGGTGGTGCTAGAACTTGAGCAGGAGGCGGAGGAAAAGAGGAGGAGGAGGAGGAGAAATGGGAGGGAAGATGGAGTGCTTTTCGACGGTGTAATAATATTCTATATGCGTGAAGGAGTAGTGGTTGTTTACTACCGTGGAGGGAGGAGCATGTGGTGGAGGCTGGAGGAGACACGAGAGTAGTGGCCGGATGATGGTGATGGAGAGGAGAGGAGAGGAGAGGAGAGGAGAGGAGAGGAGAGGAGAGGAGAGGAGAGGAGAGGAGAGGAGAGGAGGAAGAAGGAGATGGGTTATGAGAGGAGGAGAGGAGAGGAGAGGAGAGGAGAGGAGGAAGAAGGAGATGAATTATGAGAGGAGGAGAGGAGAGGAGAGGAGAGGAGAGGAGGAAGAAGGAGATGGGTTATGAGAGGAGAGGAGAGGAGAGGAGAGGAGAGGAGAGGAGAGGAGAGGAGAGGAGAGGAGAGGAGAGGAGAGGAGAGGAGAGGAGAGGAGAGGAGAGGAGAGGAGAGGAGAGGAGAGGAGAGGAGGAAGAAGGAGAGGAAGGGTATTTTGGATTTTTATATCTTTCTCTCTTTCCATGCTTAGTTGGCATGCAATGATGACTAAAAAGGGTGGGATACAAATTGGGGCCTTGTTTGAAATTTTGAAACACATGGGGCAAAGTTGGAGAGTTTGGTCACATGAAGTTTTACTTTTGGGGCCTTGACACAATTTTCCCAAGGGATTTAGTTAGGTATTTATTTTAAATAATTGCATTTAGAGTCCCTATAAAAGTAAATAGCTTTGACTTCTTGAAAAACTAAAAATAGATTTAACATTGAGTAAATATAAAAATTAAATTATTATTTGTTAAAACTTTTTATTGTTAATAATTATAGAAATAAAAGAATCACATGTCTATGTAACTATTTAAAATTGTCAATTATACATTATTTTTGGTTTAGTAACTATGTTAATATGTTTTAAATAAAATTATTCTAAATTAAGAATATGGAAACTTAAAAAAGGAAAGTAATGGTAAATAATTAAGGTGTTTGCCCATAAATTAAATTTTTGTAAGCTCTGATCGAAACATGGTGGTAAGATCGAAACATGGAGGTAAGACCGTAATTAAATTTAGGATTTTGGGTGACCAGATCGTACATGTCCTCATTATCACGCCATTATGTGATATGAAGAAAGAAATGAGAAGTGAAGAATTCTAAAATCTAGACAATATATATCAATAATTTAAAGGAACTTTCGATTATTTGGATTTTTTCCAAATCATGATTTTTAAATGTATAAAATTTATTAATAATATTAGCTAATGAAATTTATTGAAATGTTAAACTTTGTCTATGTAACACTATCAACTTATTAAGATGACATCCATACAAAAATAAGATAGATCTTGTAAGGCATAAATGCATTTTGAGATTATTTTTAAAATCGAGTTATTAAAATAGGGAGGTATGAGATGAACTTGGAAGGTGATAAAATAGTATCCGATAAGTTTTGAAAGAGATAAGTGTGTTTTCAGTGTGTTTTATTACGAAAGGTAGCGAAATATGGAGTTATGAGCGTACTTAGCATAGGCTAAAATACTAGTACATGTTTAAGCCAACTCCAGTTACATTGACAATGAGATTATGGGAGAAATATCATCACATGGAATATAAGAAAGTGTTGAAACTGGGATGCAAGCCTAGAGGGGGGTGAATAGGATTGCTATAATTTTTTATTATACTCAGAATATGCGGCGAAAATAATATGCGAAAAACTAAAAGCAAACGAACACAGGAACACATGAGATTTTTATAGTGGTTCGAATTAAAATTCTATGTCCGCTCTTCCTTCTCGCAAAGGGCCTTCTTCACTATGACCAGAGTTCTCCAAAATCACAACCCGATTTGGTAGGCTTTACAGACAGGACCCTAAAATCTATCCAAAATCAATTGACTAACCTAACTCCTCACAATGACTAAAAGAAAATTAGCCCTAACTAGCTACCATTAATTCACTTGGCTTGAGTACGTCAATCCTCAATTACCCCGGCTTGAGTACGCTGTCAAACTTACAAGTTTAAAATATAAAACCAACCCAAAAATAGTTAAAACACAATTAGAAAAATCTTACAGCCTTTTTAACAAACCACCCTTCAAATTGATGGAGATGAACATCCGTGAAGAAGCGGTGTTGAAGTTGAACACAAAGGGCACTTCTCCTCGATAATACAATCTTTCCATGATGAGCGTGAAGAGAAGAAGTTGAATGAGGTTTCGGGGTTCAATTCTCATATCAAACTCTCTCTCTCTCAAAACCCTAGAATAGATCTCTCCTTTTTCTTCATTCTCTTTGTTCTCTTTGTTGTTTATTATTATCTCTATCTCCTCTTAAATAGGTCTTGATAGGATAGGAAAGAGATACCCAAATAAGAGTTCAAATAGGAGATCAAACGGGTTGACGAATGGCTGAGATTAAATCTAAAAATCTGCCAAAACTCATCGTGACCATTAATGGTTGATCACGATCATCGATAATCCATTGAAGGTCATCGATGGTTGATAGTAGTCTATCGATTGTGCAAATTCTGGTTTATGGATTTCTTCGATTGTTGACTGTAGTCCATCGATGGTCCTTGCGGTCATCGATGGTCGACTGTAGACCATCGATGGTTCGATTTCTGCTTTCTATTTCTTTGATTATTTCCTGTAGTCCATCGATGGTCCTTGCGGTCATCGATGGTCGACTGTAGACCATCGATGGTTCGATTTCTGCTTTCTATTTCTTTGATTATTTCCTGTAGTCCATCGATGACTTGACAGACCATCAATGTTGCCTCGTGACCATCGATTGTTCAAAGGCTGAAATCAACGTTCGTGTTGATTTTTGCATCGTTTTGAACCATAACTCATTCGTACCTGTTTATACCTAAAATATATCATCTCACAAACATATCAATAGCAAATGAGAGTTTGTTATTTATCAAATAAGAGATATTACACGAACAACGTTGCACCCCGAACGATGTTCTAATAGAAAGTCCTTCCTTGAGTATGCAATGAGAGATATGAGTTTTTTGGAATCTCAAAATTTGTGTATTTGTCTTGCCAAGATCAAAATTCCCTTTGGTTGAAGGTCTTTTTTATGGGGTGAAGCCTGGAATCAAGCAGCAGTGTCAACTTTTAGAAAATCTGCTTCCTCAGATACCATCTTAAAGTCCTAACCATTACACCAAAACTCTAAAGTTGTGAGGATTATGTGTTATATTTTTATATTCTAACAATTTGTAATATAAGAATAGGCTAAATTGCACCTAAATACCATAAAGTTTCATGTTTTTGTACTTATATACTATAAGTTGTTTTTATGGCAAATAAATGTCATAAGTTATTTTAAAATTGGCACGTTAGCACCCTCAATCATGCAAATATGAAAATTTTACATGAATGTTCCCATATGATAGTAACATGATAACTATAATAACACTCTTACCATTGATATTTGTTATCACTAAACATATCTCACCTCTATTTTAAAGTAGAATTAAGATTAATTAAAAAATTGATAGACTTAATAGCAAATTTCACAAATATTAATAGTTAAAAACTCAAAAGAAGCATCTATATATCATAGAGAAACATTCGGGTAAAAATTTCCACGTTTGTATGATCGAGGGTTTAAAAAATTTTGATAGACTTAATAGAAAATTTCACAAATATTAATAGTTAAAAAACTCAAAAAGAAGCATCTATATATCATAGAGAAACTCGCAGCCCTTGAAACACCCCTTACTGACCCGACTTTCAGGACCATTCACCACAACAACAGAGATAGGCAACGTCTCTTTCAGTTCCTGATGAAGCTTCAACCAGAGTTCGAATCCATTCACAGCCAACTCATCCACCAGTCACCTAGACCCACTCTTAAAATAGCTGTCATAGAGCTACAGGCTGAAGAGACACATCTTCATCTCAACACTCTTCCCATCAGCTCGAGCTCCGCCCACATCACCTCACGCTCAACTACTCACCGTGGTTCTCCCTATCATCAGTACACCTTGTCGATGAGACAACAATAACCTAGCTTCATCCCTACACGCAAACAATGATGTGCCATTCACAAGCTCTGCGGATATTCTATGGATAAGTGTCGCGCGAGGCTAGCTAATACATCATCCCCAACACCACGGCCCCCAATGCCTCAGGCGACCATCACCGAAATTCCATCCACATCTACAGGCGCTACATTCATCCGCTCCCTCATCTAACACAGGCTCGGCTGCTACTTCGTATGTCACTCAATCAGGTACAAAGACTAACTCATGGATTTTAGATTGGGGTGCTACACATCATCTTACGCCATCACAAACACACCTCCACAACCAAACACCCCTACCTCCCACAGCCATGGTCCGCACAGCCAATGGCACACCACTACCCATGACATCTGTAGGTCACCTGCATATTAAGCCTCAATTCTCAATTCCCAATGTACATCATGTCCCTAATATCACAATGAACTTACTTTCAGTCTCACAAATCACCTCACATAACTATACTGCTACTTTCACAGCTTCATCTTGCCTTATACAGGATCCTCGTACAGGACAAACGGTTGGGACTGGCCGTAATATCGGTGGCCTATACTACATGGATAAGCTCATCCTCCCCGCTCCCATTGTATCTGTCATTCACCTCCTTAACTCTAAACCAACCACCTGCGACCTTTGGCATCATCGCCTCGGTCATCTATCTTTACTTCATCTTCGTACGCTTTTCACAACTGGTAAATTAGAAAATTTTCTACTGATGCTTTGTCACCCTGTACTGGCTGCAAGTTGGCAAAATACTTGGCCCAACCCTTTCAAATAAACAACCAAATTGCTTCCGCACTTTCCGACCTCATTCATACTGATATCTAGGGACCATCTCCACATCCATCTTGTGGTAACAATCGTTACTACATAACATTCATTGACGATCACTCCCGTTTTACATGGGTCTACCTGATGAAACATAAATCTGATGCATATGATATTTATAAAAACTTTGCCACCATGATCCTCACCCAATTCTCCCCCCACATTAAAATCCTACACTCAGACTCAGGGGGGAATATACATCCCATTGCTTCACAGAATTCCTTACCTCTCAGGGAACCCTCTCTCAATTTTCCTGCCCATATCCTCACCAACAAAACGGTGTAGCCGAAAAGCGTCACCAACACATCCTCGAAACCACCAGATCACTTTTACTATCGCATGCGTACTGTTGAGTTTGGTAGTTCTCCTTCAGTATTTATCTCATCAATCGCACTCCCTCCACTATTCTGAAAGGCCTCACACCCTTTCAACAACTATACCAAACACTACCAAACTACTCCCACCTTTGAGTCTTTGGCTGCACATACTTCGTCCAACTCTCATCTTTAGAACGCAACAAACTCTCACCCCGATCTGTCATGTGCGTATTCCTTGAATGCAGTCTCCATCATAAAGGCTATCGCTGCTATGACTCTCATTCTGATGGCCTCGCATCTGTCCCCATGTCACATTCTTTGAACATCTTCCATACTACGCTTTACCCTCCCCACCTGTACCTTCACCATCATCCACACCCACAGATCTCATATTTCTTGAACTTGACACACCCTACTCTCTAGCACCACAAACCGCACCAGAGCTAAGTCCAGAAATTAGTCCTCCCACAGAGCAAGTGGCCAGTCCTGACCCACCTCCTGCTGCACCGGATCAATCAACCTCTCCACAAACTACAACCGAACCCGAACCACTCACTACTGACGTCCCACCTGAGCCAAGATATCCCTCCCGAGATCGCCAACCACCAACCAAATATCGTGACCCCAACTTCACCTCCATTGCTTTTCACACAGCCACTATGATGATGTCAGATTATGTGGAACCTCATTCTTACCATAATGCAGTTAAACACCCTGAGTGGCAACAAGCAATGCAGGATGAACTTACAGCTCTCCAAAAAACTCATACATGAGATCTCACTACCCTTCCCCCAAGAAAGACGCCCATCAGTTGCAAATGGACTGACAAAGTCAAGACTAAGGCAGACGGAACCATCGAGTGTCACAAGGCTTGGTTAGTCACTCGAGGTTTTACACAACAATACGGGGTGGACTATGAGGAGACCTTTGCACCAGTTGCTAAAATGACTACTATTCGAACATTGCTCGCCGTTGCCGCTTCCTGACAATGGCCACTATATTAAATAGATGTCAAAAATGCTTTTCTGCATGGCAACATCATTGAGGATATCTACATGACTCCACCACTTGGACTCCCTCACTCCAAAGGTCTCGTCTGTCACCTTCGCCGAGTTCTCTATGGCCTCAAACAGGCACCCTGTGCATGGTTCGCCCAATTCACATGGGTTATGCAACCAGCTGGCTTTCTTCCGAGTAAAAATGATCCAACAATGTTTATCTCCTCCTCAAACGGCCAACGCACAATCCTCCTCTTCTATGTTGATGACATGATCATTACCGGTGACAATCCATCGACCATCAACCATATCAAATCTCATCTCCAACGAGAGTTTGAAATGAAAGACCTAGGCAACCTACATTACTTCCTCTGACTGGAGATCACTCAAACACCACGTGGCTACCATCTATCTCAACAGAAATTTACCACTGACATCATCAATCATGCAAGTCTAAGAGATTCCAAACCAGCTCGTACGCCCCTCGAACAAAATGTCAAACTCAACGCTACCGATGGTGATCCTCTACCTGATACAACTAAATATCGACATCTTGTAGAAAGCTTGGTCCACCTCACCATCACCAGAGCTGACATCTCTCATGCAGTTCATGTCCTTAGTCAATTTGTCACTGCACCTCACTCTCCCCATCAATCAGCACTGCTTCGTATTCTACGATACATTCGTGAGACACCATGCAGAGCATTATTCTTCTCAGCGTCATCATCACTCATCCTTCGTGGCTATAGTGATGCTGACTAGGCAGGTGACACTACAGATCGCCAATCTACCACTGGCTTTTGTATCTTTCTAGGCGACTCTCTCATATCTTGGAAATCTAAGAAACATGATGTTGTCTCTCGCTCCAGTGCGGAATCAGAATATCGTGCCTTGGCATCCACCACCGCAGAGATCGTCTGGCTACGACGACTTCTTCTTGACATGGGTGTGTCTCCCACAACAGGCACTCCTCTTCATTGTGACAACATGAGCGCCATCAAAGTAGCTAGCAATCCCGTATTTCATGAACGCACGAAGCACATAGAGATTGACTGTCACTTCACTCGTCATCATCTCCTGGCTGGCACAATCTCTCTCCCCTATGTCAGCACTGATCTTCAACTAGCAGATCTATTCACCAAAGCTCATACAATACAACGATATTTATTTCTTCTTGACAAACTGCCATTGGTTAACCTAATTGCAGTTTGAGGGGGGGTGTTAAATATTGCATAGATAGCCCTTTGTTTAGTCCTACATTGGATAGAGCAGTAAAATAATGCACTTATATTGTATATATAGACCACAATATCAATGAATACAAACATCATTTTCTCCTGATTTGCTCTGTTTCTAACATTAATGTGTTAATTTTAAAATAACTTATGAGATTTATTTGCCACGAAAAACGATTCATGCTATATGAACGCCAAAAAGAAACTTTGTAGCATTCAAGTGCAATTAAGCTTATTAGAATAGGACAACTCTTAGTCCAGTTAGAATTTTGTATCTTTTCTATATCTTATTTTAATTAATCTTAATCAAGTGGACCATTTTCCTAAGTTTCATGTGTCATTTCCTACCTATAGTTCCTAACTGGGCCTCACATAATTAAACTCAAATGCTGTAAATGCACTGGCATATTGTTGTGACTTGATGTTTGATGCTGATGCTTTCTCTCCAATTCTAGGTTCATGAAAGAGATTGTTTTATTCGAAATATAAGTAGAGCTAGAAATGAGCTTGAGTACCCGATTGGAATTTTTATGACAATGCTACGTCCTAAAATAAATTCAAATGCTTTGTTCTTTAGGGGCTGTTTGTATTTTGGATTTATGACAATGTCAAAAATCCAATAAAGCTTCAACTATCCTTGTTTTCTAGTGTTGTTGTTGTGTTTGTTTGTTTGGATAGTAAAATGGAAAGTTACTTTTGAAAAAGAATCCAAGAATTATTGTTTGTTTGCAAAGAAAACGGTTAAAGTTGCAAAGAAATTTATACTGGTTGATTTTACATTTAAAATATGATAGATTAGCATTTTTATGATTTTATTTTTTGAACTGGTTTAAGTTCTTACATTTTCTTGAATTTTTATGATTTTATTTTTTGAAATTTTTACAATTTATTTATATTTTTAACATGTAGTGGGACGCACATTTTGAAAATCCTTTCTTTTAAAGAATTTAGGTGCATTGTTGCTAAAAAAGGTTTTTCCCTAAACTAAGGCTAAATTAAGTTTAGCTCTTTTGTCACTAAGCTAAATTGGATACATCTCGATATTTTATTATTTATCTGCGTAGAAAAGCATTCCTTATCCAGTGCTACATTATAATACTAATCAAGTATCTAAAATTGAATACAGTAATCCTAATTTTGAAGGCAAGAATTTAATCCATATTTCTGATGATAAATTAATGAATTATTATTATTATTATTATTATTATTATAGTAATTGTTATTTTGCGTATCATTCCAAGCAAGTTATTAGTGGCTCCTTCCTGTCTCGGGTGTGTCTGAATATCCTTATAAAACTGGGCCAAGATTAATGTTAGCTATCCTTATAAAGTTTGGCAACCACTCTAAGATTGGATTATGATTAATCCTGACCCTGTTTTGAACAAAACTAGTTTTATTTTACCAAGGGGGAGGTGGTCCAAAAGAAAATGCATTTAAAGACCAAATTTAGCCTTAGAAAAACTAGACCAATGTTGGTCCAGTTTTACCCAAATAGGTTTTCTTCTCAAAATAATGTCAGGTTTGAACCTGGCCTCATTTTGAAGAGTTGCCAAACACACCCTAATTTGATTCAATTGTAAATCAAGAGGGAATTAGCCCAGTTTTACCCACACATATTTTCTTCTCAAAATTAATGACATCAGGTTTGAACCTGGCCTCATTTTAAAGAGTTGCCAAAACACATCCTAAATTGATTCAATTGTAAATCAAGAGGGAATTAGTCCATAAAAGAACTAGTTTAGAAGTCATTTTTTGGCATAGGGAAGACTAGACCAATTTTGACCTAGTTTTACCAAGCACTTTTCTCTTTAAAATGAAACTAGGTTCAAACCTAGTCTAATTTTAAGAAGTTGTCAAACGTGAATGTCTACCTCAATTTTACCTTTTTAAACTGAGCTTTATATTCCCAAGAAAGAATTAAAATGACATTACAAGTATACAATGCTCATGGAAAGAGCTTCATCAAGTATTAGGTAGCATTTGACAAACTGAGTAACACTTGGCCTAGTATTAGCCCAGTACTATTTGGTTAGATAGAAATGAAGTTATAAGAGTAAATAGAGCAATGAATTTATAAATATATTATTTAATTTGAACCTTTCTAATTAGGAAAGGTAAATATACTTGTGTTTTATAGAAAAAAAAAGTTGATGCGACCAATTTAGTGGAAGAAAAAGCTGCAGTCTTGAAAATAAAAATTTTAAAATAAAAACAATTCTACCCCATCAAAGAAATCTTTTCAAATCTAAATAGAAAAACCATTTTAATCCAATTTTTCTAATATGGAAAAATCATGTGGTTTGCACTAATTATTTTTCAGTCATACCGAAGTTACATTGAAAATACATTTTCTACAATATGATTATAGATATCCAATAATCAGGCTAGGAATAATCCAATTCTCTTATCCAGGACTGATCTAGATTAGTTTTAAACTCTAATGACCTCTTTGGCAACTTGACATTAACCTTGTTAAGAGTTTAAAATATGTTAGGTAAAATCTGGTCCATGATTTGATCAATTTTCAATTCAAAAAGTTTCTTAACTAGATTATCTTTGGATTACATAGTTAACGTGAAGGATTAGCTTTTGTATTCGCAAAAAGGACGTTTTAAGGAGATTAATCCTCTATATTTTAAGAATATACCAACTTTAACCTTATTGAAATTAGAAAAATTTTAATAATTATTATTTTACCAAAATAAATAGAACTTGAATTTGCAGTCATATAAATTAGAGAAGTATTCTAATATATGTAATATTAAATAAATTGTTGTTGAGAAGCAAAATAAAAAATTAGTAAATACCAAAAGCATATTTCAAGATCAACTTAAACAAACTTTCGTAATTAACTTTCAACAAATACAAATACAAAAAAAAAAAACCGAGGAACAATTATATAAAGTTTCTTGTGAATACTAAGATTGAGATGTCGAAATTTCAAAAATTGTGAATAATTCAGAATATTACAACAAATGTCAAATGTATGGCAAAGATTAGTATAAACTCGTTCATCTAAGTCAATATATTTGAATTTCTTATACTAGATTAATAGTTTTGTTTCACATATTATGTATCATATATTTTCTAAACAAATGAGGGTGAAAATGACATAGCCTTTAGGAGAATATTACATATCATATACTTTCCAAATATATGGATAATATACCTTTGAAGGGATATTGATCACAACTTATATGCGTAAATTTTGCAAGATGATTTAATCACAGAGACCCCAAATCAATGACCAGCGACATATTAAGATAGTTTTATGGAAAGGAAGTAATCTCCCACCAATTCTAATAATATCTTTCCTTCCATTGTAAATTAGTTATATAGTTAATATAGAAATATCTTCTTTCTATTTTTGATTTAATTACAACGCATGCCCTTGTTGAGGAAACGGATCATCTTTTGTTCCGTCTCATTCCGCGGAATACTAAGCCCATGCAGTTAGGACCCTTGACCCCTCTCTTGCCAAACGGAACGAAGGACCTGTTTATTTGCCAATTTTTTGGGGTGTAATACTGTAGATATCAGGTGTTACAGTATTACACCCAACTCCTCTGCTTGGATTGTTCAAATGAGTGCGGTTACTGTAGCTGAGTTGGCATACTGTAGCCGTGTTGGCATACTGTAGCCGTACTATAGCCGAGTTGGCATACCTTCAGTATTTCTCAGCAAAAAATAGGTTCACATTACTGTAACTATCAGATACAGCTAGATTACTCATTTCATTATTACTGTAGCTACTGCGGATTTTTACAAAAGGTAACCAAACAGCCTCTAAGTAATTCCCTTCAACCTGCATAAGAGCCCCAACATGTCCTGAATACTTCCATGAGCGAGAGTCATTTAGTCTTTGCAGGGACCCACTTGTCAGAATGCGAGTGTTCGATGGGTGTGTGTAGAAATTGGGTGCATATAAGTTTCTACGAAATGATTGTCAGTGTAAAGCCGCCGTCAACTTGTCCCAACTACTTCTACCCACCCTTGTACGTTAGTTCATCATCCGTGAATACGTTTGGAAATCCTTTGTATTGACTCCTGTTTGGTTATTTTGCCAAAAAAAAAAAGGAATAGGAATCCAATGTAAATCCCGTCCTTTTAGCATTTAAGGGTGTTTTCTTGAAAATATTTTTTTTACTTTGTTTCACACAAAAAATAAAAGATGAAAATCTCTATCAATACAATTTCTTGCTTTGGATCAAACTTGAGGAATAGGAAATGACCATTTTGATGTGACCAATCAACCAATCAAACATGAAAAAGAGAGAGTAGCCACTTTTTTTTTATTAATTTTTAAGTTCCTTTCCACCCAATTCCATGAAAAAAACTCGGAATTGGCTTTTACCAAAAAAGTACACTTTTTTGACATTTTCCAGAATCTTTCCAAAAAACTTTCTGCTGAAACAAAGCAAGGAATAGAATTCTTTTTCTTGTTACGACCTGAAGCGTGTGTCAGTCCTTTTCTTTGCTTTTCCGCCCTAATTCTTTGAACCAAACAGGCCCTAAATTGAGCTTGACTTAGGTTTTGCACTTACGTTCCTGATAATTGTAGTATTACATCCCAACTCAAACAGTAATGCAGATATAATGACATGAACTTGTTGTTTCAGTTGACTTTGAATTTCTTAGACTTTTTTATTTTGAAAGGTTAGTTGCATTTAAGTATCCTAAAGTCTACACATTTTTAACTTATATATCCTCATTTTGTTTTGCTTAGAAGTATCTAAAATTTCAAAAAAAAAAGAAAAGAAAATGGCTTTGGTACCCTTGGCTAATTCATTTTTGGCTATCAAAAACTTGGGTATGTTTTTTAGGCAAAAATAAAATTTTGGATATCAAGGTTCAGAATAGACTAAAATAGCACATAAAATACCATAGTTACTCACTTTGCACTTATATATCTTCACTTGTTTTTCCACAACATTTACTTACTCTAAGTTGTTTAAAATTAACACATTAGTTCCATTATGCGAACATGAATTTTTCACCTAAATGTTCTCATACGATACACTCCATTGCTAACTGATTCTTAGCGTCATATGAGAACATCAAGAGGAAAATTTTCACATCTGCATAATAAAAAGTACTAACTTGCTAATTTTAAACAACTTATGATATAGAATTGTTGAGAAAAATAAGTGAGGAAATGTAAGTGCAAAGTGGGTGAAACTATAAGGTATTTAAGTGCTATTTAGCCTTAAAATTACGGTAAAATTTAGCTATTTTAAGGGGGTGTTTGGCAACTTGAAAGTCAATTAAAATGGTGGAAGTCACTTTTTTTGAAAGTGACAAAATGTATCCACGTCAGCATACAAGTAAAATACATTGTTTGTTTGCAAAACAAATTATTGTTGAAACTAGAAAAATAAAAGATGATGTGACAATATCATTTTATTTTTGGGAAGAGGCGGTAGCAAATAAAGAATATCCGATTAAAGAGGCTTGAAAATATTAATAAATACAGTATTTTAATTAGAGTGGTCCCCACCTTTCTCACTTTCACGTGACTTCGAAACTTTTGAGGAACTAAAATATGTATTAAATCTGACGTGAATTCAATTTAGCATTTCACTTTCAAAATCACTTTCAATTAAACAAACACCTGAGAAAGTATCGTAGTCGTCCCATATAGGGACGACTATTATGAACCATCGATTCTCGGGATATGAAAAATTTCAGATCCCAAGAAGATCCAATTGTTCAAAGGGGAGGGGTGCAATGCACCCGTTCTCATGAGATACTTCCCCCCTAAGTGCTAGAGGAGATGACAAAAACGCAGTCATTAAATTTTATATTGGTTTTCTACTATGAAAATTAAAGTAAAAGGTCAAAACAAAAAAAAAACAAAACCAAAATCTTTTTTCAGTAACCAAGATTAAAAAAAAAATATTGCCCGGGCTGATTGAAGAATGCCTATGAAGACTTTCGTCAAACTTTCTCTCTCCTAAAACTCTCTCTCTCTCTCTCTCTCTAAAAAAGGAGAGAGGGCTCGAGTGCCTTTTGGGAACATCTCTCTCTTTTCTGGGAGGTATTTGAATGGCTGTGAGTTCTTTTGCCCTTTAAACATAGTTTCACATGTGGGTTTTTGATAATTTGCTGTTTGAATTGAGAAAGTTGGGATTTTGCCTTGAAATTATATGCCTTTTATTTTTCCTGATTCAGCTGCTATATGATGATTCTGTAGTTTAATTACACATGGGTTCTTCTTGTTCTTGTTTTGTTTGTATTGTTCTTCGTGGAATTCTGTTTTAATTACTGGAATTAGGTGGGGATGTTTTGAGTAATGATATTCTTTTGAAGTATTTAGTAATATTATGCTGTTTGGATCTTGAAAAGCTTGATTTTGGAGATAATTTGGAGACCCTTTTGGTGTTGTATGAGATATTATGATAAGTTTGTTCGTTAATCTTCTTTGTTTAATTGTTCATTTTATTGGAGTTTGATGAAATTTTAGCTCTAATTAGAGTTTTCGGTAGAAAGAGTTTATTTGACTTATTGCTGTATGCAGCTTGTAATGAAAATTTATAGTTTTTAATTATGTTCTGGAGTTTGCTACTTTAAGATACTGGAATTGAGAGATTTTGTGTGTAATTCTTTTTTTAGCATCTTGTTTTTGGTTCATTGAACTCTGTTTATTTGATTGGTTCTTTTATTTTCTCTCCTTTTAATTATTTGTGGTGTTTAGATTGAGAAATTTGCAAGTTTTGGTTGAGAAATGATTTTGCATCTTCTATATGATTACTTGTTTAATTGTGTCAGGAAATTCGATAGTTTTACTCTCTTGTGCATATTCTGTCCCAAACATTTTTATGTTTAATCTGGCAATTACTTGAGATGTTGTTTGTTTGTTTGATAGATAATTGATCTCATCTTTTTGTGGTAGTTTCAATATCGACATTTGTTTCTTTTTTAGTTGATGATATTACATTTTGTTGATGTTTTAGGTTTGATATTATTTCCTTATTGTTTTGGGTAGACTTCATTCTTGTTCTTGAGGATGAGAATGTAGGGATCCCAGCCTAAAATTAATCTTCTGCATGTTTTTCTTCTACTTTCCCTTCTCTGTAATTTCTCTGGAGGAACTTCATATAAAAGCTTTTCTTGGGTGGAATTGTAAATGATTTGATTTACATAAGATACTTCTGAGTTCTGATAGAAAGAATCCCACAGTGTTGTTTAAACCTCCAAACCAAAGAACTCGAGAATCTATTAGAAGAAATTGTTCCAATTCGGGACCAATTTTTAGTATCTGTGCATTACATTTGGAACAATCAATATAGTTGTTGTTTGGCCAAAAACTTGTTAACCAAAATCAGGAGAATTCTACAAATACAAGACCGAGAATAGGAACCAGATCCATGGAAGTTAGTGCAGTTAATTTTTTAATTAGATTAAACCATTAATTACAATGAATCATCAGGACTGTTACAAATAATGAAAAGGTAGTTTCTTCTTTTTTTATTTTAATTTTTATTTGAGAAAAAATATATGCAAATGAACTAGCCAACTAGGAGAAAAGCTGTCGTGATATTAAGATGAACTAAGACTCTAAGCGTTATATGTCTGGTAACCAATTAAGCAATTATACTCTGTAGGTGTGGAGGTCAAAGATTTGGATAATCCTGTGGCATCCAATGTTTTCTAAGAAATATTTGAGATGAGACTAGAATATATTTAAGCAATAAAATTCATGGAATAGAATGTATTTATTCCTTACCATGATACTAACTATTCGTTTCTTTGATTACAGAAATCCCATGTACCTAAATTCGGCAACTGGGAAAACTCCGACAACGTCCCCTACACCCAATATTTTGACAATGCTCGAAAGGGAAAAATCGCTGGAAAGCTAATTAATCCAAATGACCCTCAAGAAAACCCAGAATCATTTAACCAAACAAACCCTCAACATAACCGTCTACCATCTGGGTCTCCCTTGCACCCTGATAGCGTGGCCCAAAAGCTCGGTGCTCAGAATCGAAGGGCAAGCAGAACGAGTGCTGAATCTGAGCGAAGCCTTGAGCAATCTCCTCTCCATCCCAACTATCAACTGAAATATGGAGGTAGGGTAGGGATGAATTCTCCTTCATGGGAAAAAGGGAACGGAGCTCCTAATACTCCAGGACGATCTAGAGCCAGGCCTGGTGGTCGAGGCGATGATACGGTATGCTATTTGTTCTTTTTTGAGTCAATTTCCCAAAAGGGTTAATTGCGGATAAAACTGATGTAGAATTGTTGTTTTGAATTTACTACCCCTTTATAGTTTTGCTGTTACAGATAGACCCTCTGTGTATTTTTTTTTTTTTGACGATTTTACTCTAGAAGAAAGAGAAAATTATTTTTTCACAAATAGACCCTGAGGGTAAAAGAACCAATAAAATTTTACCCAGGGGTTTGTCTGCAACAACAAAACTAGAGGATATGAAGTTCAAAACAGCAATACTGTGGGGGATCTATCTGCAATTAATCTTTTCACAGAACTACCATGAACTTTCTGAAAAAAAAAATACCGTGAACTGTCTGAAATTGTCGCGCTATTGGCATTAACATCTTGGATAAAAAGTATAAATTAGCCTTATTTGTATCTATGAAGGAAAGGGAAAGGGGGCAATAGAAGTGCATAAGGGCAAAATTGTTGAAAAAAATGTCACATGGGAAGCATGTGATGACTTGCTTTCACTGCGGTCAGGCATGGTGGTTTTCTGTAAGACCCCCAAAGTTCATGGTAGTTTTGTGCAATTTATCTTTTCTCTTAGTACTTTATTTTCGTATGGATGGTGTTTAGAATAACATGGAATTGAATCTGTGAGGTAATAGCCAGAGAGAGTATCGGCAGTGCCAAAGTTTGGTGATTGGGATGAGAGCAATCCTTCATCAGCTGACGGTTACACGCAGATCTTTAGCAAAGTGAGGGAGGAGAAGCAGGTTGGTTCAGCGGGAGTTTCTACTGGGTCTAAGGAGTCATCACATCGTAATAATCGTAAGTCAGACAGCGACTATAAAGCATCGGTGAGTATCTTCTTCTTGTTTGTTTCATTGTTATACCTTTTCTTGAAACTGGAATTGTTAGGATTTGGGGTTAACTCCGTAGATCCCTGAATTATCGCCCAATTGCGGATAGACCCCCTGTAGTTCTACTCCTAAGTGAAGTTTTTAAACTCTTTTACCCTCGGGTCTATTTGTTAAAAAAAAATTTCTCTTTAGACGGTAAAAGAGTAAAAAAATTTCAACAAAAGAACCATAAGGGGTCTATCAGTAATTGGACGATAGTACAGGGCATCTTTCTGCAATTAACGCTAGGATTTATCTATGATGTATCCTGAAGAACCACAAACCTGATAAGTTAGTGAGATCTGGATATTAACACAATTTTGATTCTGATTTTGTGATAGGATTATAGACGACAGATTGTCCATTAGCTCCTAATAGCTACACAGCGTACATTAGATCTTTTGAAAACTTTTGTTTCTTGTTTGTTTAACTTAAGTGTCACTCCTAACATAAAACAGCCTTGCATACATGAACCTGACATTGAAAGATTTCATACTTCAAGTTGACTATAGTGATTTCGTTTGCTCTTGTATGACGGCTTGAAGCAATTGATTATAGAGGAACTGAATCTGTATCTGCTGTCAAAATCCTTGTGTGGCTCTTATAAAATATAGGTTTTATCGGTTTATTTGTTGGCTAAAAGATTTACCTGAAATATATTTTATGCATGGTGAATGAGGAGTTCATATTATAGATGTTCATACCCTCAGTTTGTTCAGTCGATTTTATGAAAGTAAAAAAAAAATTATAGATATCAATTTGAAGGGCATTATAGCATATTTGAAGCTTGTAAGATTTCCCAAGGATCTTATTCATATGTGTGGGATATTAGCTGATTACATCTAGTTCCAAATTTGACCAGTTATTTTCCAGATAATTAATTTCACTCTTTTTCGGTTATCATGTATATATGCTGCACGATTACTTCGGGCTTCATACATGATGTACATCAACCGGGTTATCATGTATATATGCTGCACCATTACATTCGGGCTTCATACATGATATATATCAATATTATTTTTTTAAAATTATTTTTATTTTTCAGAAATGTGGTTGCTTTGGATGGTTGAAGAACTGAGGAACTGCTTGCGAAGAAATATAGAGAAAGGCTTGTGATTGTAAATATTTCTGCAAAGGGCAAAACTCAAATGAAGTCGGTTCTTCTAAACTGCATTATTCTTCCACTTGTGTGCATCTGGTGTTCATGTTTTAACTATTTATACATGAAAAATATTATGTTTCCTGTTATCTCTTGATAACTCTTGTTGTGTTATTAGCGTTTGATGTCAAAGACAAAAGGAGCATGAAGCTAACTCATTTATTTGCGTTGTGAACGCAGTTAATAGCATCCCATGTGTTCTTATTTGTTTCCATGTTTCGTGAAGTTTGATTTTTTTTTTAATTAAAAAATTTCCTGAATGATTTTAGGTTGAACCAGTTTGAATCCAGCTGAGTGAATCAACCAGTTCTTAAGGTATTTTAGCATCAAAGTCTGCAGTTTATACAATTTTCTAGCTTTCGTAGTTTGTAGAGATATGTTTCTGATGTTTGGGACTAGATTATTTATTTATTATTATTATTATTATTATGGGCGTGATACACTAAAATTGTATGCTTAGGTACCAATTTTTGTGATTGAGCTGCATTATTCAGTGTTTATAGTGCTCTACAAGGATTGAGCCAAGCATTGATATCAAAATATGTTTTTCATTCATTATGGTTTATGATGTAGTCTCAAATCTGCTCTATAATCCTACATTGTTTTGTATATTGTTATCGCGAGCTTTTTAATCCTCCAGTGAAGGTATTTGGAGAAGGAATCCAAGGGACTAGAAGTGGTACAGTGGACACATGGTGTTCCAAAAGATGAGAATCCTTTGATCAGTGTATGGCAGTAGGTTTGTCCTCTATTCGGACCAAAATATATACAATGTACTCGTTCCAATGGAAAGTTTTTCAGATATCGGAGTATTAATGTAGTTTAGAGCACCATGTTCATATAAACTGATTGATCATGGAAACAAAGGAAGGATTGCTTTTGTGTGCATTTTCTTGCATTAATGAAGTACTAAGCTTTTTTACACAAACTCACTATATCCTTGCTTTCCATTATAAAGAAAAGGGTTAATTGCAGATAAATTCCATGTACTATTGCCCAATTGTGAATAGACTCTCTTATAGTCCTATTTGTGCTGATTGACCCCGTGCTATTTTCCCAAATGTGGATAGACCCCCAGGAATGAGTTTTTTAAAAATGCCCACAAAGTTCACTTTGGGGATATATCCGCACAAATAGAGCTGCAAGTGGTCTATCTGCATTTGGGCTAATAGTAAAGGCAGTCTATCTGCAGTGAATTTAAAGGAAAAAACAACACCTACCATTTCCTATCTTTTTAGATTAAGGATGTTACAAGTAATGCATTTGCCGAAGTAGTCAATCAAAAGGACTTCACTTGCAATAATTTACTAATTAAGAGAAAGGGAAAAAACTCTTCATATCCATATAGTTTGCGTTTTTTAGTCCACTAGTATGGTGTTCGTGCATTGCACGTGTTTTCATTTTCCTATTTATATGCAATGATAATTTTATGTACCTAATGTATATTTTTATTATATATACTATTTTAAATTAGTTTGATTTGCAATCGACAATTTATTAGATATCAAATCAATTTCCCTAGTCACAAGCTTATACATTCTATTTAGGGTAAATTCAACAAACTTCTCCAAATAAACTTCTGAACTTTTAAAATATCACGAAACCTCCTTAAGTTCTGGGGATCTCAGGAATACTCTTTCAACTTTTAACATTGTTAAAAAAACCCAATATTTTAAAAAGCCTCCGCCTAAGCTTACGCCTAAGCCTAGATGGTACATTGGCCTACCTAGCACCTAGCGCGTAGGTGGTACCTAGACTGCCCACCTAAGATTTGGAAGCGCCTAAGGGAGCTTGGTCTACCTACATATGGATTGCACCATTTAGGCATTGATCATAATTTCCTCCATTGCAGCCTCCACGTCCTTCAACCTCCTCCAAACGTTAACTATGAACACATCCTCTATCTCTCGACCTTCAACAAAACATCATCCACCACCACTTAAAAAATCTACATAGGTGTCAGTCCCGTGCATAAGCTTTTTATAACATTGGCATTTACTATAAGTAATTGTAATTAAAAACTAAAAAAAAAGGAAAACACCTAGGCCCCTCCTAGGCTTCCGCCTAGGTGCTAGGCGTCGGGTCCAACGCCTAGGCTGCCTAGCGCTTTCTGTAACCTTGAAAAAATCCTAAAAGTGTGAAACACAATTTTATTGGAAAAAATATCACCTTGCATAAATTTACCTATACATGAAAAAGAACAAAGTCAACATTAACGCCATTAAGAAAAGTTTTCTGACAACTGTTGAAAGTTTAAGGGGACTTACCGAGATCGCTAAAGATTAGTAGGGTTTTATGATATTTTGTGAGTTAAGTGATATTATCTAAGGAATGCCCAAATTTAAGGGGTTTTCTAAAAGGCTAAAAACACTTAGGTACCTTATAATTTATTAAATTAATTTAGTTATTTATTAAATTATTTAATTAATTAATACTAATTAACTTATTAATATAGAATAATTTTAGCCTCAAACTTATAAGCTATATAAATAAGACAAAAGTTTCTTTTGCTCCTTTAATTCAATACATGTAATCATGTAAGGAATCATCAAAACCTCATAGGTAACAAAATCCCGCATGAACATAGTTTGAGACAAAAATAGAATGCGAAAATGGATAGAAACTTTAATTATTATTTATTAAATGAATCACATATATTCACATCATCTCCAAAAAAAGGCAAAAGACAATTGAACACCTTAAAAATCTCAGTGCATAGCAATGTTGATCCAGAAAAGAATATGAAAATTATAAAGATTATAGAGAAAGCGGGCATGAGGATGCTGAAGCAGTGAGGAAAAAAGCGAGCTAGATTTGGCTCTTTTCTTCCCTATCTAAATTTTAATTATGAATTGGAAATGTTGATTGGAGAAGTGTGATAAAATTTTATTGTTATTTATAGTGTGATTTGGTGGGAGAGGAATAGTTGTAACGTTGTTTTACCATTAGTGTAAATAAATTTATATTTAGTGTACCAAGAGTTAGTGGAGGAGTGTTATGAGTGGATGTTTAATTTAAAAATTAATGGCAATCAATTAGAAGGTTATGAAAAATTGTATGTATGTCTTCATGTATGTATGTACGGATGTGCAAGCAATGGGGAGGTTATGAAAACTTGAGCATGTATGCATCTCCATGTATGTATGAATGGATGTGTTGAAGGGCATTTCGGAAAGAAATGTTTTAACATGGCAATCCATTTTTATAATAGTATTAGATAGATAGATTAGCTTAGTCCTCCAAGAAGTACAGTCTATTTTCAATTACTTGCAGTAGTAGGGGAGAATAATTCAGTTCAATTTTGTCAACAATTTCCGTAAAGCATATTTACTCATGTATAATTTTCAAATTGTGCAGCCACAATATTCATGTTCACTATTAAAATTCCAACTTCACAGTTTAATTCTTCTGCACCCCGCCACATAACAGTTTGGCACATACCATTCAAGAGAGACTATCAAATACAAAGATATCAAAACTAGCGCAAACATAATTTCCATATATTTACAGAACCCATCAAAACAAGTAAAATTGTTTTCATGCCCTTCAACGAAAATCAAAACCATACTACAAAACTAAATTACCTATCTCAGCTTTCTGATTGGAATTGCCCTCCCAAAAAGCTTCTCAACCTCAGTTGCCTCCATCTTGAGCTCATCCAAAAGCTCCATCTCTTCCTTCCCCAAACCCTTGAAAAAATTCTCTGCATCTCTCTTCACCTCCATGATTCCAGCCGCAAGCCTCTGAAGCAAAGTCACTTCCTCCCTTTCAACTTCTCCTTCAATCTCTTCAACTTCTCTAATTATAGCCTTTTCCCCTTCTTCCACAGTTTTCTCTAACCTCTCAACAAGAGGAGGCTCAGGTCCACAGGTGTTATCTGTTGTGATGAATTTATTGAAGTCTCGGCCTACGCTCTGAGCTGCCTTCTCTAGTTTGGGAATTATGGTCTCCGGCAATGTTGAGCTTCTAGTGTAAATGACAGCACCTCCGTAGCCATCCCATGCATCATTTCGACCTCGATAGTATACAAAGATGTAGTCTTCAGGTTTGTTCTCAATGCTGGATGATATGATATACCTATAGATATCCGATACTATGGTTTCAAATAGATAATTCTGATCACTTTGAAGGATTATGTTAAAAGTAATTGCTCAATATAAGATACTGTTTAATGAAAATTAAATTGTTAAGATATGGGTGGCATCGCTAAATAAATTGTCCTGGTCTTGGTATAAAGCAATTGGACATCTTATCCCTTCACCAGCTCTAACGTCCTTAAATGAGCTTGGGTGTCAGCATGTTGCTCATGGAGACGTGGGAAATTTAAGTGTATCGTATGTGCAATTAGGACTTTCTCTAAACTTCTTTCAGAAGAAATAAATAATTTTCACAATTACAAAATAGCCCATAAGGGTAAAGATGATAAAATAGCTTTTAGGAAATTGCATTTGCCTTGGAGGCATAACATAATCTCAAGAGGTAAGCTTGAGGATCCCCAGAATCAAGCAAATAACATGAAAAATAGAAAGCTTCTTATTTTAATAAATTTGATTATTTTATATTTGATTGGTTTAAAAACATAAGATTATTGCACATCAGACCTGACCGCTTGAGATAATTAGATATAAGAGTTAAATACATAAAAGAACTAACTAGAGTTAAGTTTCCATTTATTTTAGATATGTGTGCTAGAAAATTGTTTAGAAATGGTGTAAATATTATTTCTGCAATGAGAAGCACACAATGAAACACGGCACTCCAAATCATGTATAAACTAATATGTGCAACACCGCTCATATGTTTTAAGGGTCAGTTTTTAAAGTCCTTTTTATAAAATCAAAACTTCAAAAAAGCAGATAATGATACAATAATGCATGAATTAGGACAGTGATAGCATGTCACTTACCAGTCATCTTGGTAATGCAGGTACTCATTGTCATGGTTGTAGAGTATTCCTGGTTGATTAGGATCTTGAACAAATTTTTGTACAGTTGATCGGGTGATGAAACCACCATCAGGAGTCTGTATCCGCCATGTCAAATTACCAACAAGTTTGTTTGACTCCACATGAAATTCATGCAGCTGACAGTCGAATGTATCAAATGTGGGATTAAGGCCACTTGTTATGTACCACTTCCCACTGAAATCTGACATGTTGAAGCTTTTGACTAGGTTTGATGGGTCTGGTACAGGAAACTCGCCAACATCAGACTTTTTGGGCACGCATTTTTTGCGTGAGACTGCACACTCGTTGAATTCATCTACAACTTTATTCTCAAACAAGTCCCCGCATTTAATCTACAAAAGGTAGAACCTAGAAATAATAAGTCACTTAATGATCTGTATCTAACATGGAGAATATATCCGTAGTTTAAAAGAGAATCCAATTACAACCTGACATTCAGTTTCATCAGGTCGGTCATTACATGTTTGTAGACATGCAACATTTGCTGCACAAGAAGGATTGGCAATGCACTTGGCAAGTTCCACCCTGGAGCAAAAATATATTGAATTAACTTCTGATGTAGATTGTAGCATATAATCAGTGTTTCACTAATATACACTCCCACAAAGGAGAATCCAGAGCAAAAAAAAACTGGATATTCTCGAGGCAATAGTCCCTCCATCATAAAAAAAAAAAATGAAATATTTAAATCTTAAAAGTTGCTATAATTACCGTGACAAACCATCTCTAACTATAAAAAGAAAAATGCATTTGCTCTAAAATATAATAAACTCAAACATTCTTGTTTTTATTAAATTCAATCCATCCTTCATTTTCTTTTATTTTGATATAAATTCATTTGTAATCATAGATAACAGCTTACAGTTCTTCCCAAAGTTATTCATGGGTGCGTAAATACGTGCATACATCTGTCATTATTGAAATTGTAATGTTGAAATCATTTGCAATTTTCAAAATTTCCACAGGTTCCATAAAGCTTTCACCTACATAATGACTGCTAATAACACAATAGGTGCTCGTTGGAGAAGACATGGGGTGCCAATACCCCTTCAATCAGTAAGGTTCATTAATTTGCTAAAGAGTTCATATAAGCATGATACAGACAGAGACATGTCCATGCACCAGAGAGCACAAACATTTTACCTAATTACACTCAACAGTTAAATATGTACAAAAATTTTAACGTATTGCACATTTTTTTTTATTTTGCAGAAGAGATAGGTTACATAGGTAAATATGCATTTAAAACATTTAGCATTAAAAAATGTATGAAGAAGGCAAAATGGCCTAATACACTGTCCAAGCATTCTACATTAAGAAATGTGCAATACATAAGAGGAGTATCTAAATAAGTGTCACACACCCTATCGGGCTACATGCATCACCATTGCATATGTTCAGCTTGCAGATTTAAAAAAACAGCACACAGCCAAAGGAGTTATAATCAAGAATATGAAAAAGAAAAGGTATATATTATGGGTGGATTACCTGCATTCCTTCAATAAACAAGTGCATGTTTTAAGTGCGTCAACTGCACCAGCCGATGGAATAGATAATAAGGCATATGATAGTACCCCAACCATGGCAATAACATGTGCTTGCCGCCATTGCTTCATCATGTTCCATAGAGGTCCTACAGAAAGGTCCACTTCCTCCACCTGTGACTCACCATGAATAAACAATTTTCTTAGCATGTCGATACCTCCAAGGCACTTAGGCACTATGTAAGGCCTATAATTTGAGAATTAATATGTGGTAACTACCTCTGGACTGATTATGTTCATGAAGGACCTTCTAGATGCACACACGGCAAGATTTCTCCTGCCGCATATATGCTGCAACCTTTGTTGCCCGTAGATATGGGCTTCTCTCCACAGACTATGCCCTGAAATCTGGTATAGTCTTATACTGCTCCTAGGCAATAATTGCCGGTGTGACACGGGTTTTCCATCCCAACAATAACGGCATGTGGACATACTGGATGCCATCATTTAATGGACTGAAGTACCCGAGGAAGCTAAACATAAATTAGGGGGAAATAGTTAGAAGAACATGAAGGGGAAAACAGGACACTTGCGGTGCCAGGAAAGAGAAATTCTTCACAAGCTAGGATTTGACTTCATTTACCAGCTATCAGGGTTTGTACATGAAAATCCAAGTGAGTAGAATGAGAGAGCTTGTTCGCAAGAGAAATAAATTAATTAAGAACGCTGATAGAAGTGGGCATGCACTCGCACACACCTTACTTCCATCAGAACTCGCAGACACCAAACTCCAGTTGGCCCTCGACACACTTTCCTTTCTTACTTGCTTGTTTAACGAACAGGATTGCCCCTCTATTTATAGTAAGGCTTGAGAAAGTTATTGCGAACTTCTTAATTAAGAACTACTATCATGTACGTGTTTGAACAATGTTGTTAATATTGTATGCATATTCAGTTTTAAAATATCAAGGCCTAGTTTCAACCATAGGAAATTGCCCAGTTTTCATAATCCCAATTAACGGTCTATTATATTATCCTGTTAGAATATACAAAATTATAACCCTCAACCATCACCACAACTTCAAATTTTTTGTGTAGTGGCAAAGTCCTTTGACGTGGTATCAGAGCAATTTAGATTCAAATCTTGTTGTCGACAAATTTCTAAATTGATTTTAAAAAAATTGATACCGTTGCGTGAGTTTAGGTTTCTGCCCTAAAAGAATCCTCCACCTGCGAGGGCATGTTAGAATGTAAAATTATAAACCTCAACCCTCACCAGTATTAGCGCAATGGCAGGGCCCTTTAACATATCTTAAGAGCAACCATTTCTCCCGCAATCTCCCACCAATAATATTTCTATAATGCACTTTTACAAATGTCCTTTTTGTAATTATAGTGAAAGTAAACATGTCCATTTGCAATATCTCAATTCCTCTAAAACAATGCTTTTTCAATTTTTATTTTTGACCCAAAGACATTGTACATAACTGGTTGTTATAACTCAGTTTCCTTTAAAAATATCAAATTTGCTTGCAGCTCCCAAATGATAGCAATAAAAAATAAACTAATTTATCAACTCTAATGCAATTTCTAAAAGAGAAAAATCAAGAGGACAAATTGAATGAGGGGTGTAGGGCTCCATAGAAGAACAAACCTGAGGATGTGGCTGAATTCGAGATCGAAAAGAAGAAGAGATAGAATTTTGGGTGGGAAAAAATTTAGGGTTTTTCATGGCGGGAGATGGAGTGTTTTAAGATGAGCCGATAAGACTAACTTGTGGAGATGAGCCGTGTAACGTAGCCGGTTCTCTTCCCCTCCAAACAGGCAGATTAGGCCCATCTTCTGGTGGGCCTTTAAAAAGGGGGGTAAATTTCACAAAACCCCTCGAAACTTTGGGGTGTTTTTCACAAAAATTTCTAAACTTTGTTTTTTCCACTTAACCCCAAAGCTCCAAAGTTTCTCACGCAATCATTGAAAACTTTTAAATTGTCCCACAAGATCCCTCCAAAAAGTATATCTTGGTGGAGGATCTGATTATCTGCTCAATTTTGTTCATTTTTTTGTTTTTTATGCGGCTCATTCTCTGCTATTTCCGTTGTTTTTTAGGGTTTTCATGGGGAAAAAACCAAGAGATTTGACTCTTATTTGAGACTCTTTGAATATTTTGAGGTTAAGTGAAAAAACAAAGTCAGGAAGGGGACTTTTGGGTAATGTCACAAAGTTGTGGAGGGTTTTTATGAAAATTGTCATAGAATATACATAAATCGTTCGAACCAAAAGACTCTATTCACCTGCAGTGTGAAAGAGTCTCCATTTTCCGTGACAAAATACATACGATGTTACTAGGAGATCACTCTCGCGTCATTTACATGCCTAAGGCTCCCATTGAAAGAAAATAGGTCTTTTTTTTTTTCTTTGTGAAAATCCTAGCTCAAATAGAATCAGAAATTCTCTTCAGTTTCGTCTATTGTTTGTTCGATATTTGATTTTCATGTTTAAACTGCAAGTTCAGAAGCTTCCATCTCTCTGTTGGAAATTTCCTACGAGACAACAGGTTGAAAAATCTATGAAAAGTGTTTTCTCCTGCTCTCTGTTGGTGCATATGGAGAGACTGTAACAACTTGATCTTTAATTAAGTTCAGATTTCATCTAAGAGGAACCCTAATGTTGTGCATTTTATTCTATTCCGAACAGGAAGCTTGAGTAGGAAAAGAGCTGCATTCGTGCAAAAGATCGCAGAAGAACAAGGGATTGAAGCTCTTTTGCAGCGTGAGGAAGACACTGGGTTGGACAATTTTCTGATACAATATTGTGGTGTTTTATTTTGTTACTTTGGTCTTAAGTTTGAATATGAAGAATGTTCTTGGTAACTCATTGTCAAGATGAGTTTAGCAGCTCGAAACCTTATGTTTTTGTCTAATTAGGATGGTTTTTGGGTAGGTATATGATATTAACAGGGACTCTGAATGCCCGTTGTGCAAAATCAATTGACATTGAACTAGCACGCGGGAATGCGTGGGAGCAGAATGCCCATTCCCACTTCTCATTCATGTGTACCAACTATGACACTTTTTTAGAAGCCAGAATGTTCATTCCCACTTCTCAATGATTCTCACTTTATGTGGGAATGAGTATTCTAAATGAGATGGTAGGGAATGTGCATCCCCACTTAAGTGTGGATAAAAAATTTGAAAAATACATTGATTTCTTTTTAATTATCCATACCAAAAATAAAAAGATTGTCATTCTCAAATAAAAAGATTGTCATTCTCACTTCATTCTCTATTAGCACTCAAACGTGAGAATGAGAATGAGCATTCCATTCTCACATCCACACTCATTCTATTCCATTTCTTATATCATTCCATTCTCACATCCACACTCATTCTATTCCATTTCTTATATCATTCCATTCTCACATCCACACTCATTCTATTCCATTTCTTATATCATTCCATTCTCACATCCACACTCATTCTATTCCATTTCTTATATCATTCCATTCTCACATCCACACTCATTCTATTCCATTTCTTATATCATTCCATTCTCACATCCACACTCATTCTATTCCATTTCTTATATCATTCCATTCTCACATCCACACTCATTCTATTCCATTTCTTATATCATTCCATTCTCACATCCACACTCATTCTATTCCATTTCTTATATCATTCCATTCTCACATCCACACTCATTCTATTCCATTTCTTATATCATTCCATTCTCACATCCACACTCATTCTATTCCATTTCTTATATCATTCCATTCTCACATCCACACTCATTCTATTCCATTTCTTATATCATTCCATTCTCACATCCACACTCATTCTATTCCATTTCTTATATCATTCCATTCTCACATCCACACTCATTCTATTCCATTTCTTATATCATTCCATTCTCACATCCACACTCATTCTATTCCATTTCTTATATCATTCCATTCTCACATCCACACTCATTCTATTCCATTTCTTATATCATTCCATTCTCACATCCACACTCATTCTATTCCATTTCTTATATCATTCCATTCTCACATCCACACTCATTCTATTCCATTTCTTATATCATTCCATTCTCACATCCACACTCATTCTATTCCATTTCTTATATCATTCCATTCTCACATCCACACTCATTCTATTCCATTTCTTATATCATTCCATTCTCACATCCACACTCATTCTATTCCATTTCTTATATCATTCCATTCTCACATCCACACTCATTCTATTCCATTTCTTATATCATTCCATTCTCACATCCACACTCATTCTATTCCATTTCTTATATCATTCCATTCTCACATCCACACTCATTCTATTCCATTTCTTATATCATTCCATTCTCACATCCACACTCATTCTATTCCATTTCTTATATCATTCCATTCTCACATCCACACTCATTCTATTCCATTTCTTATATCATTCCATTCTCACATCCACACTCATTCTATTCCATTTCTTATATCATTCCATTCTCACATCCACACTCATTCTATTCCATTTCTTATATCATTCCATTCTCACATCCACACTCATTCTATTCCATTTCTTATATCATTCCATTCTCACATCCACACTCATTCTATTCCATTTCTTATATCATTCCATTCTCACATCCACACTCATTCTATTCCATTTCTTATATCATTCCATTCTCACATCCACACTCATTCTATTCCATTTCTTATATCATTCCATTCTCACATCCACACTCATTCTATTCCATTTCTTATATCATTCCATTCTCACATCCACACTCATTCTATTCCATTTCTTATATCATTCCATTCTCACATCCACACTCATTCTATTCCATTTCTTATATCATTCCATTCTCACATCCACACTCATTCTATTCCATTTCTTATATCATTCCATTCTCACATCCACACTCATTCTATTCCATTTCTTATATCATTCCATTCTCACTTCATTCTCTATTTAATGACTAAGATTTTTCTTAAGTGCAAATTAGGAATGAGTGCAATTCATGAGGGTAAGATGAGTGATAGGTTTAAAAAGAATCTCAACACCCACTCGATAATAAATGTTTGTTATCAAAGTAGTGGTATCTCCACTATTTTTCTGAAGTGCAGAGGATCCAAATCCCTAACAAGACTTGGAAGGTACCAAAGTTAAATGTTTTTTTCTTTTTCTTTTCAAACAATACAATATTTTAGACACAAAAAAAAAGGAAATCCATGGTATCAAAAGCTAAGTGATGTAAACTTTTGAGAATGTAAGTGCAAATAATCCTTGTAAAGTGCGGGTTTTTGAGAATGTAAGATCCCTCCAAAAAGTATATCTTGGTGGAGGATCTGATTATCTGCTCAATTTTGTTCATTTTTTGTTTTTTATGCGGCTCATTCTCTGCTATTTCCGTTGTTTTTTAGGGTTTTCATGGGAAAAAAAACCAAGAGTTTTGACTCTTATTTGAGACTCTTTGAAAATTTTGAGGTTAAGTGAAAAAACAAAGTCAGGAAGGGGATTTGGTGAGAAACGTCACAGAGTTTTGGAGGGTTTTTATGAATTTGTCGCTCTCATGCAGTGGCGGATCTAGAAAAAAATTCTTTTTAGGGGCGACCGGTGTATCTATTTACAAAAATAAACGGAACTCAATTTGGAGATGTATAACTTGTGATATGAATGTTTTAACAAGACAATGTCAAAATAATTAGCAACAGGCTGGAAATATGCACAGAGGCTGAAACTTGCACGGCCCATAACTTTTGACTCGGTTATCGAAATCACTATTATAATATATTTTCAGAAAACTCTCAACATGATCTACAAAAGTAAGATCTTCAGGGGTGCATCTGCCCACCCCGTACACCACTTGGATCCGCCCCTGCTCTCATGTCATTTACATGCCTAAGGCTCCCATTGAAAGAAAATCGGTATTTTAAAAAAAAAAAAATCCTAGCTCAAATAGAATCAGAAATTCTCTTCAGTTTTGTCTATTGTTTGTGCGATAATTTTCATGTTTAAACTGCAAGTTCTGAAGCTTCCATCTCTCTGTTGGAAATTTCCTACGAGACAACAGGTTGAAAATTCTATGGGAAGTGTTTTCTCCAGCTCTCTGTTGGTGCATATGGAGAGACTGTAATCTTGTGCATTTTATTCTATTCTGAATAGGAAGCTTGAGTAGGAAAAGAGCTGCATTCGTGCAAAAGATCGCAGAAGAACAAGGGATTGAAGCTCTTTTTCAGCGTGAGGAAGACACTGGGTTGGAGCTAATTTCTGATACAATATTGTGGTGTTTTATTTTATTATTTTGGTCTTAAATGTTCTTGGTAACTCATTGTCAAGATGAGTTTAGCAGCTCGAAATCTTATGTTTTTGTCTAATTAGGATGGTTTTTGGGTAGGTATATGATATTAATAGGGACTCCGAATGCCCCTTGTGCAAAGTCAATTGACATTGAACTAGCAAGCGGGAATGTGTGGGAGTGGAATGCCCATTCCCACTTCTTATTCATGTGTACTAAACATGACACTTTTTTAGAAGCTAGAATGTTCATTCCCACTTTTCATTAATTCCCACTTTATGTGGGAATGAGTATTCCAAATGAGATGGTAGGGAATGTGCATCCCCACTTAAGTGAGGATTAAAAATTTTAAAAATACGTTGATTTCTTTTTAATTATCCATACCAAAATAAAAAGATTGTCATTCCCACTTCATTCTCTATTAGCACTCAAACGTGAGAATGAGAATGAGCATTCCATTCCCATATCCACACTCAATCTATTCCATTCCTTATATCATTCCATTCTCACTTCACTTGATTCCTGTGTACCAAACAAGGCGTAAAAGTATAAGATCTGTGCTTCAATATATCCCATCAAATACCAATAGCGCCTTACACACGATTTTCGCTACTGTGTGTGTGTGTGTGTGTTGGGGGTGTTCGGAAAAGAGAGGCAAAGGAGAGACTCGAAAAATGTCAAACTGATTCCATTATTTGATTATACATGGACTTGGATTTGATAGTGAAGGGACCACTTCTCTATCACAATCATTGATTATCTATTTAATGACTAAATTTTTTTAAGTGCAAATTAGGAATAGGTGCAATTCATGAGGGTAAGATGAGTGATAGGTTTAAAAAGAATCTCAACAGCCGCTCGATAATAAATGTTTGTTATCAAAGTAGTGGTATCTCTACTATTTTTTGAAGTGCAGAGGATCCAAATCCCTAACAAGACTTGGAAGGTACAAAGTTAAATGTTTTTTTTCTTTCGAACAATACAAAATTTTAGACAAAAAATAAAGAAAAAGAAAAAGAAAAGGAAAATAGAAGTTCATGGTATCAAAAGCTAAGTGATGTAAACTTTTGGGAATGTAAGTGCAAATAATCCTTGTAAAGTGCGGGTTTTTGATACTAGTAGGGGTGGAAACAAACAAAATAATTAACAAATAGTTCGTTAATTGTTCAAGCAACTATTCAGTTATAACACTAAACGATAATATGTAGTATTTGAATTTATTAATGAATAGAATTAAACGATATGCATATTCAATTCATATGGTTATCAAATATTCGTTTAAAATTTGATTGCCTATAATTTGTAATATTATGCACATGATGTTAATATTTTCAACCCACTTATATTTTCTACTTTAATTCTATATAGTAAATTTTAGAGATTTAAAGAATCTTAAGTCAACTTTCTAATGAAATATTCAAATTAAATATATAGACATCATAATTATAAATGGATAATTTTCATTTATAACTTTAAACCCTTACTTGAAAAATCAAATTCTTTAGAAGAATGAACATACTTTGATATTTGATAAATATTTGTGAATATTCATGAATATTTATCAAATACCAGTATTAGAGTTCAAATTCAAAACCTCAAAATATGATATTCAAATTTGGATTCAAATTCAATAATTTTAAACAAATACAAATATAAAGACCTTAGTATTCGATTTTATTTGATCGTTTACCAACCCCTACTAGTCTCCCAAATTATTTATATCTTAATATTAGTCCCCAAATCTTCATATTTTTAAGTTCTGATAGCTTTGAGACCCCAGAAAATATATTTTGGAGTACCGATGATACCAATTGTAAATAAAATCATAAATTTTCGCTCTCTATCTTCTGAACGAATCGGTTGCCATCAAAAATTGAATTCCACATCTAATCTTGTAATTATTATGACTTTTAAGGGTTGTTATTAACACTTAAGTTAACTTCCATCTTCTTTCTTGGAATTTTAGTCTTCTTGTGATGCATGACCGCCGATTTAGCCACCCATTTGATTGTCCATGGTTAAGATCATTTGCTAAACTCCACACGTATTTGATGATCATCTATGCTTGTTCTACAATTTGCTATTTGATCCAACTTTTTAATTTATTCCACCCTCCATCCATCTTCGCATCAAATCCTTCTAGTGGATATGCTTCAATGAATTTGGAGGATGGAGGAGTGCAGTTTTCTTCAATAGATTTGCATCAATGGGTTCAGAAAAAAAGGACACATCTTTTTCTTTTTTCTTATAATACACTTTCTTGAATTTTTTTTTTTTTTTGTATTTTGGTGCAAGCAAATCTCTTATATAAATTCTTATTAAAGTTTTAACATTTTAAAAACTATAGAATATGAAGTACTTTCGAATTTGGCAAAGGGGAGGCAACGGAGAAATATGGGAGAGGATACAGTTATGGGAAAAGAAGAAAATAAAACTAAATTAGAATGACCAAAATATCCTTTGTGAATTTACGAATAAAACTTTACAAAATTTCCTATTTTTGGAGCACCGAAGCAATGCTCTCTTTAAATTCGTCGCCCAAATCCTTAAGTATTTTGAAATTAGTCCCTTAAATCGTCATATTTTGAAATTAGTCCCATAAATCTTAAAAGTGTTTTGAAATTAGTTCCTCTAATTAGCCACATGTTGAAAGATTTGGGAGACTAATTTCAAAACTCTTAAACAATTGAGATTTATTTTAAAATATAAAGAGTTGGGGACTAAATTTAAAATACACAAAGATTTGGCAGACTACGTTCAAAATATAAAGATTTGGCAGACTAATTTCAAAACATGAAGAGTTTGGAGTTGATCTTCTTCAAATTGAACTTAGCTCTCATTTTTTCTTTTAATTACTCTTTTCTGTATAGATTTAGTAGCGATCATACATAAAAAAGATTTATAGCATAAAAATTATAAGCTGTAAAAGTTTCTCTTACCAAAAATCAAAATTATACAGATGCATCTAAATTCATAATATGAGATATTTAAATTAACAAAATTATAAAGAATAAATGCTAGAAGAGGGGATATTCCATAAAATAGATGGACAAAAAGTTGGGACTACAATTTGGGGATCAGTTGAAGTAGAGTGGAATGCTCCAAGTATATAGTATTGAATGGTAAGAATTCAAGCTTAGTTTACTTTTTTTTTTTTATTTGATAGCTAACCTGGAATCTAATCCATATCCGTGGGAGGCATATTGGAACCTCATAACCGTTCAGGTCATCCGTAATGGGTAATTTAGGCTTAGGTTTTAATGCTAGTCATATATAAACATTTTATTTATGACTTTGTTGTCCATTGTTACTTTGTCATCTTTAGACAGAAAATCCATGACTAGTCTATATTATTCATCCATGTGCTTATGACTTTGTTGTCCATTGTTACTTTGTCATCTTTAGACAGAAAATCCATGACTAGTCTATATTATTCATCCATGTGCTTATGACTTTGTTGTCCATTGTTACTTTGTCATCTTTAGACAGAAAATCCATGACTAGTCTATATTATTCATCCATGTGCTTAGCTCCCCAATTATAACAATGTTCTTTTACAACAAATCTACGAATTGATCATGTAATAATGAACTAAAATAAAATCACAACTTTACTTACTGATCCAATAGACAACTGACAATAAACAAATTAAGTCCTTTTGTGGAGGTTATATATATCATAGCAGTCGGACCCAGGATTCCAGGTTGGGGCAATATATATAAACGTCAAAATGAAATACAATATTATATCAAATAGTAACTAATTACTAGTTCAAATACAAATACATAGTTGCAATGCATCAAAGAAAAATCATAAATAAATTAATTGCTAATGCATCAAACTATCAAAGGAAAATCAATTGCTAATGCCAACAAGCTAACATTAGCAATAACAATCTAACAATTTTACCTCCTTTAGTTGGAAATAATAATAATTTTCAATAAATAATTATATATCAAAACAAGCATACACAAAGCACTATTATCAAAAAGAGGGAAAAATAACATACTAGAATAAGTAAGATTTAAAATTTTCAACAAGCTAATAAATTATCAATTTGGCTCCACTACAAAAGCAAAGAACAATAAAACTAAGATTTGCTACTAAGGGCATTTTTAACACAATACCACAAAATAAAAATTAGAACAAATAAGTATATTAAACAAGGGATATAGTGATTCTTCACCTTAATAAAAAAAGGCTTTCAAGATTCGACAAAGAAATCGTTTGGATGCCCAAGCCAATGAGGTAAGTGAGAATTAAGGTTAGATTTGTTAAATAGAAGTGAAAAGTATAAAGGTGAAAGAATAATTGAGAGATTTAGGGGTAGTTTTGATTGAGGTTTGTGAAAGAGAAATAGAGAAAGGAAATTAGAGAAGACTTTGTTTTTTTGGTGCATGGTAGCTTCAATTTTTATTTTTTTTTTGTTTATTAAATTAAATCTAATTTGACTTGGGTGGATGAGGGTTTTATCAAACTTGATGGTGGAGTGGAGGGGCCAAATTGACTTGGTTCGATAGTGGAGGGGCCAAATTGAAAATGTAAATGAGACATTGAGAATAACCTATACAAAACCAACTATCCTTATAAATTTCATATTAAAAAATTAGATTGGTTGGGGGGGGGGCCATAGCCCCCTCCTGTCAATGAATGGCTCCGCCACTGTATCATAGGCTCTTGTGAGATATCCATCTCTCGATCATAGCGAAACAATTCTCTGGCTGATACGTTGTTGCAGTGTGCCCAACATTCTACATAACCAATGAAAACTACAATGTAAGAACTCATACTAAGTACTCCTTAAGGTAAAAACTGAAGTAATACTTAAAGAATGTTTCTAACCTTTATCGTCGTAAACGTCAAATCGTCCTTAAACTTTCTTGTATATCTAAGGCACACAACAAGATTAAAAATTATTAATGTTTTGGGTTATTTTGATTGTGGTCCCTCAAATCTTTTTAGAGTAGTTGGTCACTAAATCATATAAATTTTTTGAAATTAGTCCCTCCATTACAAAATCCATCCAATCTATTAACCATCGTTGGCTTATTTCTAAAGTACCCTCACTAAATAACTCCCCCACTAGTAGAAAACAGAGCATTGGTGACGGGGTAATCCGTCACCAATGCCCTGAAATCCTTCACCAATAAACATTGGTAACGGTATACTGTCCATCACCAATAAGTCCGTCACCAATGTTTATAGGTGACGGGCTTGACTGTCGCCAAAGAGTATTGGTGACTGAATAGTATTGGTGACGAGGAACATTGGCGATAGAAATATTTCGTCGCCAATGAGCTTAGGCGACGGAATGAATCCGTCGCCGATAAATAATGGCGACGGGACCCATCCGTCGCCAATGATTGTGTACATTGACGACAGACTTCCACGTCGCCAATGTGTATTGGTGACGGGTCCCCCCATCACCAATGTACATATATCGAAAAAAAATTTCCTGCATTTGGTAGCTCCCCATTCGAGAATACGTAACCTGTACATTATCCATACACAATATCCACCAATCCATACACATATTCAACAATATACATATCTGTTGGATATCATGTCCCTAAAGATATTGTTTTGATGATAACAATTTATATTATGTGTTATATATATATATATATATATATATATATATATATATATATATATATATATATATATATATATATATATATATATATATATATATATATATATATATATATATATATATATATATATATACACACGCTAATTTGTCAATGCAGATATCAACTTTAAACATGAATAAGATATGTGGACAAGTGGGGATGAGTTCAAGGTATTGTGAAGTATTGAAGATGAGAGCTCAATGTAATTTTTATATCTTCTTTACTTAGAAAATTTGTACAAGCATTGATCACTCACACACACACACACACACACATTTAGAACACACTAACACATGCTTAGTGTGTTGGTTAACAATAGAAATCCCCTATGTTAACCATTAGAGTTTATAGTTAATAAGTCTAAAAATATTGCATTCATATCATTTTCATCTCTTAATAGTCGACTAATTAGAATAGTAGTCGACTATTTAAAGCTTTGTGTCAAAATATAAGTTTCTGTCATTTTACAGAATAGTCGACTAATATACAGTGTAGTCGACTACTTAAGACTTAGACATATTTCAAGATTCTGTAAAATTACAGTGTAGTCGACTACTATGCATATTATAGTCAACTACTAAGATCTTACACTTAAATTTAGTTTCTGTCAAATTACAGTGTAGTCGACTACATTACAGTATAGTCGACTACTTAGCTTTGAATTTTAATTCCAGACCTGTCATTTACAGTGTAATCGACTAATGACTTTTTGTAGTCGACTACTAAGAAAAACCCTGAATTAACAGAGTCTGTCTTAACTTAGTGTAGTCGACTACTATGATTATTAGTCAACTACATAGACAGTTTTCTGACTTTTCAGGTTTTGAATTTGTGACTGTTTTTAGCCGTTTATATCCGTTTCTTTGGCTGAAAAAGTGTCTTTTCAAAGGGATATAAATAGGTTACAAGTTCAGAAATTTATACATAATTTCCTATCCATAAGCTTCAACTTTTTAACATTCTTAAGAGAGAAAAAGTTGAGAAAAAGTATTGTCTGAGTTTGCCTTTGAATTTAATCCTATATACAAATCACTTGGGCATTTTCCAGAGATTAAAAAAAAGATTCCTAAGCCACTGCTGTACATCACAATACATCAAGGCTTATAGGAATTGTTGTTGTTGATTCAAGAAAAGTTCTCTCTCAGGTTTTGAGAGGTATTGATCTTTTGGTGTAGAGATTGTGTGCAATTTGCATGGTCTTGCAAATTGGTCAGGTTTGCTTTTTAATTTTGTAATTATTTTTTAAAATCATAGTGGAAATCTCAAGCGGGATTTGCTTGGGGACTGGATGTACACCGGGGAGGTGGAACCAGTATAAAATCTCTTATTTGTGTTTATGATTTTCTGTGATTGATGCTATCTTTATTGCAATTTATAATCTATTTTGCATAATTTTTTTAAAGAATACTATTCCCCCCTCTAGTGTTTTAGTGTGTTAGATCAACGATCCTACATTTGGTATCAGAGAAAGGTGAAAGATGGCATCAACTTTTGATTCAAATTCACAATTTAAGGAAGGACATTCTACCAATCATCCACCAATGTTCGATGGCTTGAATTACAACTATTGAAAGTGCCGAATGAAAATCTACCTTCAATCAATTGGCTACGAACTTTGGAATGTTATGGAAACTAAATACGAGAAGCCAACTACTCCTTTCGCAGAATGGACTACATCTCAAAAGAACAACGCAACTTTGGATTCTAAAGCAATGAATGCCTTGTTCTGTGCACTTGACAAGAATGAGTTCAACAGGGTGTCAACGGCCACATCTGCATACGATATTTGGCACACACCCGAGATAACTCATGAAGGTACAAGTAAGGTTAAAGAATCTAAAATTTCTATTCTTGTACACAGGTTCGAATTGTTCAGAATGAAAGAAAACGAGACCATTGGAGAAATGTTTATAAGATTCACCGACATTACCAATTCTCTCATCGGTCTTGGAAAAGTATACACTCAAGTGGAAATGATACGAAAGATACTCTGTTCACTCTCTCCACAATGGGAAAAGAAAGTTACCGCAATAGAGGAAGCAAATGATTTATCAACTCTAACGGTAGAAAATCTCATTGGCAATCTAATGGCTTACGAGGTTCAAATTGAAGATAGAAAAAGTAAAAATGAAACAAAGAACAAGAAAGTACTTGCATTCAATACTACTTCCGATAAAGAAGATTCTGATGATGAAGAAGAAGAAATGAGCATGTTTGCACGCAAGTTTCGAAAATTTATTAAACAAGATAAGTTCAAATCCAATAATTCAAATTCAAATAACTTACTTGTTTGTTTCAAGTATAACAAACCAGGACATGTGAAGAAAGATTGTCCATTGTTGAAGAATAAGCAAAAATCAAATTACTTCAACAATTCCAATAATACTCAAAGTAATAAGAAAAGAGAGGCTATGTCGGCTACATGGGATGATAGTGATGATTCGTCATCGGATGAAGAAATTGAGGAAAAGGAAAGCGCTCATATGTGTTTTATGGCACAAGATGAGGTAAATGACAATGAAGAGCTTTTAGATGCATTCAATGAATTATATGAAACTTTTGAGATTAAAAGCTTCACATAATTTTCTTAAAGGTGAAAATAAAAGATTATTAGATGAAATTTCGATATAAATTCCTCTATTAATTATAACTCTCAAGAAATTAAATTGAAAGAGAAAAATGAATCTTTACTTAAAGAAAATCATGTTTTGACTAATGAGAATGTTTATCTAAAATCAGAATGCAATGATTTAAAGATTCACATTAATGTTTTAGATAAAGATATTTCTTCTATTAAATCAAAATACGATGATATATGTTTAAATGTTAGTAAATTTAATAAAGGTAAAGAAAATCTTAAAAATTTACTTTCATATCAAAAAATCTCAAAAGACAAAAAGTTTGGGTTTTCATGTTGATAAAAATATTTCTAAGAAAACCACTTTTGTAAAATCATCTTCAAAATTGGATGAACAAAATGTTGGAGATAATGTTTTATGTAAAAAGAAATCAAAATACTTATCTATTTGGGTGCCTAAAGAATTAACTTCCTTAAAGAAAAAGATTTATATTTCTACCTTTATTAAAGATGTTTGCTTATCAACTAACTATATAGGCAAATCAAATTCTTCATGGGTTTGGTTTCCTAAAGACTAATTTTATGGACTCAACATAAAATGGGTACCAAAGTTGTAAATATTTATCATTTCAGTACCAAAGAAAGATAGGTGGATTTTAGATAGCTTGTTCTAAAGATAATACCGAAATATACAATTATTGTCATCTTTTCAAAACAAGGATGGTGGTCTTGTCACTTTTGGGGATAACAACAAAGGAAAGGTGATCGGTATTGAAACTGTTGGTAATCCTAATAAACCTATCAGTAATAATGTTTTATTAGTTGATGGTCTTAAACATAATCTGCTTAGTATAAGTCAACTTTGTGATAAAGGTTTTAAAATTATTTTGAAAAGAATCTCGCTTAATTTATGATATTGATTGGATTCTTGTTTTATATAAAGGTCATAGAAAGAATAATATATATGTTTTATCTACGATAATGTTTCTAATGAACATTGTCTTATTGCATCTTCTAATGATTCTATTTTATGGCATAAGCGTTTTGGTCATGTTAACTTTAAACATATTTCTAAGATTTCTAAAAATGATTACGTAAATGGTTTACCTAAGCTTTCTTATAAAGATAATTTTTGTGATGCATGTCAACAAGGAAAAATGCATAAGTCTTCTTTTAAATCTAAAAATGTAATTTCTACAAGTAAACCACTAGAATTAATTCATATTGATCTTTTGGTCCTTCTAGGATAGCATCTTTAAATGAAAGTAGATATGTATTTGTAATTATTGATGATTTTACAAGATTTACATGGGTAATATTTCTTAAACATAAAATGATGCTTTTAATGAGTTTTCTATCTTTTGTAAAAGAATTCAAAATCAAAAATCTCTTTCTATAATTACTATACGTAGTGATCATGGAGGAGAATTTAAAATAAACTTTTATAAATTTCGTGATAAAATGGTTTTTCTCACACTTTTTCTTTTCCTAGAGCAGCTCCACAAAATAGAGTTGTAGAAAGAAAGAATAGAACTTTACAAGAATGTGCTAGAACCATGTTATGTGATAGTAATTTACCAAAATATTTTTTGAAGGCGTATCTCTGACATGTTATGTTCAAAATAGAGTTTTATTAAGACCTATTTTAAAGAAAATACCTTATGAATTGTTTTATAATAAAATTCCTAAAGTTTCCTATTTTAAGGTTTTGGTTGTAAATGCTTTATATTGAACACAAAAGATAATTTGGACAAATTTGATTCTAAATCGATGAAGGAATATTTGTAGGATACTCTAATCATAGCAAAGCTTATAGAGTATATAACAAAAGAACTTTAGTTATTGAAGAATCTATGCATGTTTCTTTTAATGAAACTTCTATAAAAACACCTCTTGTTTTAAATAATGATAATGATTTAGGTGATAATTTTCATGACACTCCAATGTTAGATATTTCAAAGGATAATAATTTACAAAATGATTTACCAAAAATTTTGTAGAAGTTAGAAATCATCCACATGATTTGATTATTGGAAATATTTACGATAGAGTCACTATTAGATCTCATTATAATTTGATTGCTCATGTTGCATTTGTCTCAAAGAATAGAACCTAAAATGTAAAAGAAGCTTTACTTGATAATTTTTGGATAGAAGCTATGCAAGATGAATTAAATCAATTTATAAGAAATAATGTTTGGGATCTTGTACCTAGACCACAAGATAAATCCATTATAGGAACCAAATGGGTTTTGAAATAAATTAGATGAATCTGGACAAGTTGTTAGAAACAAAGTGATTATCACATTTTAATTACAAATTTATACCCTCATTACCTATTTTATATGAATAAATATCCTGCTAATAACTATTTTTATCTTAAATTACAGGTTAATGGAGTATTAATGAATAAAAGCCCAAATGACTTAAATCCTCTGAATTTCTACCTATTTTTAAAGCCCAAATCTGAAGACAAATGAAGGCCCAAGACACCCAAGGAATCCAAGAAGAATTCGTGCAAAATATCAAGAAAAGACAAATTCAGTTGGAAACCAATCGGTTGACCAACGGTTAATAACAGGTTAGCTAACGGTTGGCTAACCGATCGCCAACCGACGGTTTGCAACAGATCCGAATTTAAAGGTGATTTCTCTTCCTTGATGGCCAAGTTTGATCCAATGGTTCATATCAACTCCGTTGGGCTATAAATAGAGGGGTAGAGGGAGAGATTTGAGTGTGAAATATTTTGTAAAAACTCCATTTGGAGAGGAGGGTTACTCTTAATTAAGAAGACCTTCTAAAAATTATAACTTTTATTACACAATAAATGAAAATTTTCACCCCTTCAATTTTCTTTCTCTTCTTCTTGTCCAAGGACCAAAAGGAGGATGAGATGAAGATCAGGAGTTGTTGGTTTATCTTTTATTTCTTTTTTATTTCTTTTTTATTTCTTGTTGATTTATATGCTTTGTAGTTTAGATTTACTTTCATGCAATTTACTTTCATGCAATGTCTTTAATTCTTGATTTACTTTCTAGTATAGATTTTTTTTTCTTTAATTCACCTTGAGGCTAGAACCCTCTAGGAAATTACCCTTTTCTAAGTGTGGAGTTAATATTTGTGGGATCCCTAGAGATTGTTTGAAACTAGCTAATAAATCCAACTTATTCCCATAAGATTGAGATAAGCTAAGTGGATCTACTCTAGATTCCTCATATCTTTAATTAATCCTCCATACTTTACCTTCTTTATTTTCCTCTTATCCTTGCTTTTCATTTGTTTGTTATTTTCTTTTATTCTTGATTCTTGATTTCCTTGATTTTACTTCTCTCTCAATCTCATATTCCTCCATGTGCATATAATCTCAAACCTAGTTTTGTTGTTAAATGGATCTACTCTAGATTCCTCATATCTTTAATTAATCCTCCATACTCTACCTTCTTTATTTTCCTCTTATCCTTGCTTTTCATTTGTTTGTTATTTTCTTTTATTCTTGATTCTTGATTTCATTGATTTTACTTCTCTCTCAATCTCATATTCCCTCCATGTGCATATAATCTCAAACCTAATTTTGTTGTTATGTGCATATAACCACAACCACATTCTCAACTTTATTTTCTCCTCTTTTACACATGATCCACATCCACTCTCTCTTATCTCTCACAAACCACTTTCACCATGTTTTTCTTTTATTCTTGAATAACTCCTAATTGTCGCGCACATAATCAAACAAAGAACCAAACTTAATTAACTTCCTACTTCCCGTTCCTCGTGGGATCGATAATCTTATATACTATAACTTGATAAGTTGTATACTTGCAACTCTAGGAGGTAATCATTTATTTCCCATCAAGTTTTTGGCGCCGTTACCGGGGAACGGTGCATAAGTAGGAATTTGATTAACTTTGGTTTCTTAACTTGTGTGTTTTTCTTTTGTGAAGGAATTTGAAACTTGAAGATTAAGAGTTGAAGAATCAAGATTGAAGATTTGCCTCCAACGAGGCTTGGATAGCGATTGCGTGGGTAACTCTTCTTTCTAGTATTCTCAATTCTACCCTTTAGATAGTTCATTCACATTAGAGACAATTAGGATAAAAAAAATTAAAAAAAAATATTTTACCTTTGTCGACCCTAATAAACTTCATTTCTTTGATTGTCGACCATAATAAAAAATAAAAAGATTTTTATTTTTGCATCCTTTTTAGTTGCTTTTAATTTCTAGGGTTGCATTTCATATAATAGTAGGAATTCACCAAGTGATTTGAGCATCTTGATTTGGCACACACTTGAAAATATCTTAAGGGCAAAACCCCCTAATCAAGATAAGGTGAGGGATTTCATCACCCTTTCCTTAGCCCAAAATCACTAATTCCTTACTATACTTACCGAAGCCTCTTAAAATTTAATTAGACGTTGGCCCCTAAGGATTCGAGCTCATTAAGGAACAATAATTCCTTAAGTGAACTGGTCCAAGTTTATTTGGATTAATTGGTGTCTAAGGCAAGGTTTGGGAGTTGCGTAAGGCGCTCCGCAAGGAAAGAGGTACTTAATTGATCTTTGATCTCCCTTTAGTACTATCATTACCTGGCTAATTACCCAAGTAAACTTTGATCTTTTTATTAAGGGAATTTTTGGTTAGGAGCTGGTCTAAGTCAAGTTTAGGCTTAACCCTAGAGTTAGGGTGATTGAAAAGTGATTGCCTTGATTTGCTTTTAGTTAGTTTTTCCTTTTTCTTTTTTCTCATCATCTTCTTAACTTTTTCTCTTGTCCTTTTTCATAAAAAAAAAGAAAAAAAAATTTGATTTTGGTGTATGCAAACTTGGTTTAGGGATAATACCAATCGTTTAATTCATTTTGATCTATCTCTTGAACCAAACGAAATGGCCAATACCAACCCACCTGTTCTTCAAGATGTCTGTTACCCCACTAGAAATGCAATCCCCTCTTGCATAAAACTCCCCGAGGTCAATGGAGCAAATTTCAAACTTAGACCGCATTTTATTAACATGCTTCCCAAATTCCTAAGAGTAGAAACCGAAGACGCTTACATTTTCATCTCCGAATTTGAAGAAGTTTGCCTCATGATCAAGATGAGGGACTTAACCGAAGATGCGATCAAACTCCAATTTATTCCATTTGCCCTTAAGGACAAAGCCAAAAAATAGCTGTATAGCTTGCCCACAGATTCCATCTCAACTTGGGGTGAATTTGTAAACGTTTTTCTGAAAAAATTCTTTCCTATCCACAAAACGGTCAAGCTTAGAAATAGCATTCAAAATTTTAAAATTGTCCCAGGAGAACCTTTTTAAAAATATTTTGACAAATTCAAAGATCTTCTTATCCAATGTCCTCACCATGGTCTTGAAAAGTGGCGATTATGCCAAATCATTTATGAAGGATTAGATTATTCTTCAAAAACTTCTTTAGAGTCAATGTGTCAAAGGGATTTCATGAAGAAAAATACCGATAAAGCTTGGGACTTTTTAGAGAGTTTATCCGAGAAAATCATGCAGTGGGAACATTGTGATGACCGTGTTTCATCAGTTTCCCAACCCAAAACCAGTGATCCTTCCTTAGAAATGAACATAGCCTCTGAAGTAAAGATGGCTACAATCATGCATAGGTTAGAAGCTTTAGAAGTCAAAGAATGAGCTCCAGCTCAAATCAACCAAGTTTCTGCCTCAGGTTGTCATAACTGTCTGTCTCCATCTCATGTTTTAGAGGAATGTCCTCTTTTAGGATCCGGTCAGCCACTAGGTCAGATAAACGCTGCATTCCGTCCGGTGAATGATCCATTTTCCCCAACCTACAATCCAGGTTGGAGAAATCATTCGAATTTTACATGAAACCAGAGAAACTACTCCGAAAATTAAAATTTCACTCCCTCTTCAACCCATCAATTCCCTAGGGGCAATGCAGTTCCTCTCAATTTTCAACAACCAAATCTGTCATTTCAAAATCAGTCTCCTCATCACCAATCTGCAAATCACACTCCTCAAATTGCTGATCATGATAAACGTCTTAATGTTCTGGAAAAGGGTCTAGAAACTTTGATTAAAACCTCTACACAGACCACGAACTTGTTGACTCAAACATCAAACACGTTGAATTCCTTCATGCAATCAACCGGGCAAATCCTCACTTCCAACACTCAAGCCATGGCTAGGTTAGAAACCCAACTTGGTCAACTAGCTAATGCCATGAGTGAGAGAGAGAAAGGAACTTTTTCAAGTCAACCCGTGCCCAACCCGAAGGACACGGGATCAAGTTCAACCTACCAAGCTGAAGTGAATGCAATCCATCACTACGGTCAGGTAGACAGTGTTCGCGGGGAAAGTCGGTATGATTGTCATTGATTTGAATCTGTTACACCTTTATGGTTTTACAAACGAGATTCAGAAAAAGATCGCCTTTTTATAAGGCTTTACAACGAACAATCAAAAAAGATTACAACTTTCTCCTTTTTAAACAAACACGGGATCCGTTTATCGGATCCTCGCTTGCATGGGTGTCTTTGCCTGTGCCGGGGACTTCTTTTCCGTCCTTGGACCACCGTGTAATCCGGATCCGGTGCGAGATCTACACGATCAAGAGGGGTTATTTCACGATGGAAACAAGAGCCCAAGCAAATGAGATCGACTAAGCGAAATCAAAGCTCTTCTCGAGATCAAAACGAGGTTTAATCCTGAGGAAACGATGTAGATCTGATGTCGAAGTTGATCGCCTCCCCAAAAGCTAGATCTGGATCTTCAAAAGCCTCGCCTTTATTGCCAAAACTCAGATCTTGATCCGGCAGAGCTTCCTCGTCTCTCCAAAATTTCGGATCTGTGCAAATGAGCCTTGCACCTCATATTTATAGCCTTAAAGCGGATAACGGGTCAGAACTGGGCCCGAGGCCCGCCTAGCCACTTTGCAAGTGGCTCGGCCTTAGCCGAGCCACTACTTGCGAGTGGCTCGGCCACCGAGTCACTTAGAAGTGACTCGATTTTGGTCGAGTCGCCCAAGTGGTTTGCCTTCCGGTCTTTTTCGCCGTCTTCTGGCGTTCTGAGCCCTATCCGATTCAGGTTTATTGGTTTTCGCTGATCCGGAGCTTCTAAGTTGGGTTCATCCCTTTGCTCGCGTGCGGTTTGTCGCTTCATTAGCCTTGCACGCTTCGTCGACTTGCTTTATGCACTTCGTCGACTCGGTTTATTAACTTGGACGCTTCATCGACTCGCTTTATGCGTTGGCGTCGATTCGCTTCATGTGTTGGCATCACGGTGACTTGTTGTTGTATCATCGACGGTTCGCCGTTATGTCATCGGATGGCTCGCCGATCATCAACTCCTTATCACAAGCTGTGTTCGGGAGCTTATATGTAATTTTTGATGCCTACAGATACCCCCTCCAAAGTGTTTCGGTCTCGCTCTTTTATAGAAGAAGCCGAAATACTTTGGATATGATAGGTCCCAACCTTCAGTCGGTATAACGGGACTTGAAAATGGTTTCGAATCTTGACTTCTCGAATTCTTTCGGCCTATTCAGTGCTTTGTAGGATGACTGAAAGTATCACGGTGCTGCATTTATTGTCTGACCGCTGTTGAAGTCTTGAATCGAAAGCTGATGAATGAACTATTTGCCTTAGCTCGTGTTGGTGAGTTGTTGTCGAACTAACCATTCAATTCCTTAAGACTTAACCTTGAATTGATAAATTCTCCGTTGCGTGGCTCGTGTAGGACTAACCACAGTGGGAGGAGATTGGGGGTTCACCCTTTAATCGGTGGACTCTCCGTTGTGACGCTCATTGCAGGATTAACCATAGTGGGAGGAATTTTCTTGAGATGTGACGCGTTGTCCGGCGTCAGAAGCTTTTTCTTGACATTCAACCTTCAATCGGCAATTTTTCATTATGACGCGTTGGCCGGCGTCAACACAGTTTATACTCATGCGTTCACTAGAGTTTCGGGAATTAGTTTATCCTCATATACCCATTCGGAGGTGGTCGAGTTATCCTTAAGATATTTTCCAGGAACTTCTCGCCAAAATAGGAAATAGTTTATACTCGTATACCTTATTAGAGTATCCCCGTGGGAGGAAAATGGGGGTTGTCGAGTTATCCTTAAGAATATGAAACTATTCTCCAGGAACTTCTCGACAAAAATTAGGAAACAGTTTATACTCATACACCTAGTTGGAGTATCACAGTGGGAGGAAATTAGGGGTTGTCGAGTTATCCTTAAGAATATTTTAAAGATATATTCTCCAGGAACTTCCCGACAAAAATAGGAAATAGTTTATACTCATATACCTTATTGGAGTATGATTGAGGCCCGCACAAACCAAACCGGATGAAAATTAACCCTCGATGGGTGATAGCCCTATTGAATAAATATCCGGGGCCCTGGCTGGTGATGACCTTATCAGCGAAGGAGGTAGCGCTTAACCATCATGTCCAAGAAACTGTAACTCTCGGAACAAAAGCTGCTGAAGTTGAGGAGGCAGCTTCGAAAATATCGAACGGCAGCGAGGAGTCCTTCTAGGCTGAGTTGCAAAATAAGCTCTAACGACGATGAGTCGTTCAACAACCAATCTTTTGCCGTGAACCTGATGTTTGGATAACCGTAATCTCCTCATTGAAACACTTGACCCTTCATCGGTTGAATTACGATTTCTCATTTGAAATAATCAATCACGATACCTATAGGATTTTTGGCAAACCCTTAGCCATCAACGGATTTGATGTGCATTTACCGATTACCGTTTGAATCGGGCTAGCATGCGGATTATCTGATCCCGTTCTGCATGTGACGTTGTGCTAAAAGAATGAGACTCTTTTAGGCTTAGTGCTACGATATCGAATAATGACTTTGTCGCCTTTAGGGCAAGAGACTAACCCAACTACCAGTAGCATAGACTTATCCCTACTTAGGCTTCGGGATAAAATTCCCCAGACTTGGCTTCTGGTGTCTTCTTCAATCGGAGAAAAGACTAAACCGGCAACGCGTGGTAGGCGTTGGCTTATCCCTACTTAGAATTCGGGATAAAATTCCCCACACGTGTAAGGCGTGGATTGTGGTGTTATTAATAACTACCTGCCACAATGTTGAATATGTGGGCTTTTGTTCTTTTCATGGTTAAGAACTAACCGGCAACGCCTGTTAGGTGTAGACTTATCCCTACTTAGGCTTCGGGATAAAATTCCCCAAGACGAAGCTTGGTGTCTTTTTCAATCGGAGAAAAGACTAAACCGGAGGAAAAATAAAACTCCAATTCCAGCCTACACCTTCAGTCGGCATGACCTGAAAAAAGAGCTGGAGAGGAAGAATTTTATATTCTATCTCCGGTGAAAAAAAAGGAAACTAAAAGTGGGATCTCCACTTCGAGAATCAAAAAAGACTTGGATAATCCTAATTGTTAGAAGGTTTGGTTACCTAATCTAAAGGCAGACTTCTCGTTTATCGAGAGGGGATTATGGTTTTGGCCCTAAAGGTTTGACCAAATGGGAATTTTGAGACGATCCTAATTGTAGGAAGGTTTGATCGTTTGATTTGCAAGTGGACCTCTCATTCATGGAAGGAATCGAGAGAGGAATTTGGCTTTGGTCCTAATTGTAGGAAGGTTTGACCGAATAAACAATGGGAGTGGGAGTATAAATCACAGTGGTGGTGTTGATTTGTATAAGTTACTCAGTGGGGGTTGGTGAAGTTGATCCCAGTAATTGTTCCAACGAGGGTTGAAGAAGATATGACACGCTTCATCTTTGGGAACATGACCCGCTTTCGTCCGGAGTCATCGAGCCGACTTCAGGTAATCCTTAAGAATATTATGTATAATATTCTCCAAGAACTTCCTATCTTCTCATATCCACCCCTAGCTTTTTGCGAAACTGGGTCCAGTGAGGAGTGCACTGTATCTAGCCACATAGTCAGGTTATCCTTAAGAATAATATGTATACTATTCTCCAGGAACTTCCCGACAAAATAGGAAATAGTTTAAACTCATATATCTTTTTGGAGTAAGGGAGGAACAGTTTAACCTCTTATACTCATCGGAGGAAAGGGAGCAGTTTATACTCGTATACCTGTCGGAGTGTAGAGGGAGCAGTTTATACTCATATACCTGTCGGAGTGTAGAGGGAGCAGTTTATACTCATATACCTATCGGAGTGTTTGCCATTCTTGTTTGGCCTATTTTGGCGTTATGATGCCGGCGTCAACCAAGGCTTGGATGTTATTCTTCAGAGTAATACAAGCCTTGGTGGGGTGATGGACCCTCCTGTGGTATGCACAATACTTTGGATCCGAAGTATTGCTAGCTTCCTCCTGATTCATGATAGGTGGCAGCTTGATTTTGTTGTTAGCAAGGATATATTTGAAGATAGCTGGAACTTCATCATCATCGAAAGAATACTCCTCCTGGAATCTCAACTTAGGAGTCCTTTGTTGCCCTCAAGGTTGCTGTTGATGAATGTCGTCTGCAGTTGCAGGCGCTTTAGCTATTGGTTGACCTCTTTCGGCCTTTTTCCTTTTGAGGAAGCGTTCAGCTTGCTCCCCTCGCTCTTTCAGCTCTTTCCAGGTTTTGGATGGCACAACCCCCAGGACTTTCAAGATATTGATGGAAAGATTATTGTGACACGTCCGCAGAATGAATTTCTCTGTGACAGGCCATGCAGTTCATAGCTTTGTTGCGGAAGCGTTTAACAAAGTTGTCAACAGACTCCCCATCCTTCTGCTTCTCGTCCAAAAGGGTTCCGATCGATACTTCAGTGTCATCGTCGAAGAAATTATTGAGGAACGAGATTTCTATGTCATCCTAACTATTGATGCTTTCTGGCTTGAGACGGCGGTACCAATCGAAGGCAGCTCCTCAAAGAGTGCCAACGAATGACCGAACCATCAAGGGCTCGTTACCAGAAATAACGCCCAAGTGGGATTTAAAATAGACCAAATGCTGAGTGGGGGACCCCTTTCCGTCGAACGGTATGAAGTTAATCAAATTAAATTTCGACGGATATGGGATCGACTCCCACTCTCTTGGGTACGGACATGGCATCCCAGTCTTCTTTACCTCTTGAGCGAAAATCAAGGCGTTGACCTTATCCTCCAGCTCTTTCATCATCTCATCCTCGCCTGCATTTCCCTTCAGACAATTTTGAGGAAGAACAACGGGACCACCCCCAGAGTTTTGGCTATTTGCGTTGCGATCTTCATCCCTGTCTGAGTCGCTTTCCTCTTGGTCGGCGTTATTGCGACGACTCGTTTCACCCTGATGATTCGTTCGAGCTTAGATTTGTTGGTCATGCATCTCTCTCATCTGCTGCATAGCCATCTCTATTTCGAACTTGAAGTTCTCTTTCTGCTTGGCTAGAGCGTCCTGAATTATTTGGGTCACCTGATCAGGAGTGACCATGAATGCGTCCCGAGCTTGTCCCATGCTAGACATTGTATCATCAGAGGCGATTGCAGAGCAAGCATCCGAAAGTTCATCACTCGAGGATAGTCCTTCATGGATCTCTGGGTAATGCCTATGTCCGACGGCTTCTAGTTGGAGTTGAGACATCCGTTGAGCTATCCCTGAATTAATTTTTCTTCCAGGAGAAAAGTCGGGAGTTTAGAGACTTTTGAAGTGATCGCCGACTTTTCTTTGCTAACCATGTTGATGGTGACTTTAAGGAATTCATCATCCTGGAGGGAGGATTTTCTCAGGTGGAAGCGTTTTGGCTTGGGCTTCGACGCTTCGGTGGCAAGTTTTTCGAACATCGAGACCTTTTGTAAAACGGTCTTGGGGCAGCTACACTTTGACGATACTGCCCTGATAAGTCTCCCATATGGAGAGTGAGAGCTGATTTCTTGAACACTCTCCTTTTGGGATTTCTTCACACCCCCAGCCTGATGGCGCAGCTCATTGGAGCAATCTATCGCTTGTTGGTGCGGTACCCCAAGTATAACGTTGTCTTTTGACGGACACGTTTTCTTTTGGGGATGAAGAACCTTGTTGATATTCTCGGGCTTATTTATTGTCGCCTTTGAATGATCCAAGGTCACATCAGGAGTCGCTCATTTAAGACTATCTCCTTGCGAGCGTGGAGTCTTAACTGGCTCCTGGGCCTCGACATGAACTCCCAGTCTAGAGGCTACTGAAATTATCTTATGCAAGGCGCATGAACACGTATATTGAGGTGTCCTGGTTTGTTTAGATGCGACAGGACACCTTTGGGTAGTGATCGGTCTGACAGGAGTGCACACGCGACCCCCAATCTCAGGGCTGAGGCGGCTTGGACTGCGTCGGCGTTGGAAGGAGGGTTCAGCTGTATTGCACTCTGATCTTTGCGTCGTCTTGGGCTTTGGCACCCAAACTTGACGGGATTTTTGTGGTTTTTTGACCACTTCCCTCTTGTTCAAGTCTTGTGTCTTTCTTACAAGAGCGCGAGCTTGAGCGGCACGTGCACGATGCTTATGAATACGTTCCTTCAGGGTCAAACGAGTCCTCTTGACGAGAACCCATTCGTCGGTCGATGGCTTGGAGGAATTGCAAGCGATTTGAGGCGGCCGACGCTTCCTGGACTCCAAGTCTGCATAGTAGCGGATTCCATCAACCTGCTCCAAGGCCTTTGCAAGTTGACGAAGCTCGCGCCATGCCGCTTTGACGCTCTCTTTGACGAAGTCGACAAATTGTGATCTGAACCCCCGGCTTGTTGGATTGCCGGAATGAAGTCGCGAGGGGAGATCTCAGCAACGGTTGAACGAGGGTTATCTTCTTGCGTCCTCCTCCATGAGAAAGCTTTCTTTGGAGGTAAGATCTCAATCCGCGACTGCGACACGACGATCTCAGATCTGAGATCGTTGGCTCCCACTGTGGTCGCCAGCTTGTTCACGGGGAAAGTCGGTATGATTGTCAATGATTTGAATCTGTTACACCTTTTATAGGCAATAAAAATTGCCTTGATCCCTGCACAGCAACTCAGAACAAGCAAAAGAGCTTAAGGGTTCATCTGAGTGAAGTCAGGCCCACCTGAGGAAAGTCTAAAGGTTAAGTTCACCTAAATGCTTGACTTTACAAAATAGACAAAAGTGCCGATATCTCTCAAACCGGAAGGAATTTGGCAAAATGACCGAAGCAAACTGAACCCTCTGGGTTAGTTTGGTTGGCTCCGTCTCGTCGAGATAGTCGATTTTTATATATAATTCGTCCAATTCTGACTTACGGATTGAAAGTTATGACCTGTTCTTCGTGGCATGTTCTGGAGCTCGCCTGCAGAGCAAGCTCGCTTGCAAAGGAGCCTAGCTCGCCTGAAGAGCAAGCTCGCCTGAAGACCTAGAGCTCACCTGCATGCTTAGAGCTTGCCGGCACAAGACAAGCTCACCCGCAAGCTCGCCTGAAGGCTTGAAGCTCAAGCTCGCCTGAAGGCATGAGTTCGCCTGAAGGCCAAGCTCGCCTGAACCAAGCTCGCCTGAACCAAGCTCGCCTGCATGATCCAGTCTTGCCTGAAGACCAAGAGCTCACACTGTAGCTGGAGCTCGCCCGAACTTGTGCTTGAGCTTGCCTACACTGTAGCTCGAACTCGCCATCCATACCTAGCTCGCCTGCTTGGAAATTCGCCTAAAGGCCTGAAGCTCGCCTGCAGACCCTTGGTTCGCCTGCATGCCAGAGCCCGCCAAAGACCAAGCTTGCCTGCAGAGTCGCCAGCTCGCCCGCGTGCTTGAAGCTCGCCTGGATAAGGCAAGCTCGCCCGCAGGCTTCCCAAGACCGCCCACTTAAAGCATGGAAGATGTCACATCCCATAGTGGTCACATTCCACAGAGGGCGTGGTGCTCCTCACCTATTAGTGGTCATATCCCACAAGTCAAAGGGATGGCACCATAGAGAGCATGGCTCTCCTCAACTGGGCATGGCCATATCTCACAAATCAAGGAAGTGGCCATGCCTCTCCTTGCCTATTTATAAGCCACCATCTCCACATGAGAAGGGGGTCAGCATTTTTAAGAGGCTTGGCAAATTTAAAGTTTCAATCTGAATTCTCAGATCTGGAGACTCTTGGCTCTTCGCAAACTCTTGCATGCTAGCCTCTGGAGCACAAATTCGGCCTTGGCAATTTATCAAGCTCGGGTAGAACCGAATTCAACCACGTCGGAGCCTCTACTGTGTACTGAAGCTCAACCGCAACGTCGATCGAATCGTCCAAGGGAAGCAAACTCGACTCGAGCATCGAGAGAGGCATCCTATCGCCACCGACGAACCCACGTTAAACAAGAAGGGCCTTCCCTTCACTTCTGCTGTAAAAAAACCAATTCTTGATTTGTAACAAACAATACGACCAATACAAATCCGAGAGGAGATTTTTACACCAAACAGAGGATGGCGACCACAGCGGGAGAAACCGTTTCCTCAACCGAGACGGTGGTGGTGCAATTCGACGACATTGCGGAAGGGACAACAGTCGAGTCCCTCGTGATCGAGTTCGAGGAGTACTTATCTTCATCCTCCTCTAGCGGCAGTGCATCTCGCAAGTGCTACAGAATCGCGACGCGGTGGTCCAAATTTCAAGTGACGGAGGCAACCATGCTCGAGAGCTCGCCTCGAGCAAACGCAGGGGTTCTGCTCCGAGGCGCTTGAGGCCCACTGAAGACCAAGCACGGTGCGAGGTTCCCACTCGCGAATCGCCCATCGCAAGCCCACCTACGCAGCGGCTTTGCTCCATTAGCCAAGTTTCCACTCGCTAACTTCGCAACCGGGCGAGCTTAGCAATACGCATAAAGTTCCCACTCGTGAACTTTGTAAATCTAGCTTAACTCAGAAGTTTAGGCGGTTTCAGAAAAGAGCGGACTTCACCAAGCTCGCCAATGCCTCTAATCCACCGAAGTTGACCTTCGCCAAAAAGGCAAAGCATCGGCTCGCCAGACCGGCGCACAGCACCAAGCTTCGCTTCAACAGCAAGCTCACCAGTCAACCTCGCCAACACACTCGCACTCAGATGGGGGTGGCTTTTTCGTCTAGTTACACGCGCTCAGTGCCCGTCTCCGACGACGATGACGGCTATTGCTCGGCAGTGGCAACATCTCAGGCTTCAAGCTCTATTCAGGGCAGAAGCGTGGAAGTGCACATGACTGACATCTCGGATGAAATATCCAGGAGACTCGACGAGCAACAAGCAACCATCAACTCTATGAAAGAGATGTTGGAGCAGCTTCTGAGCGAGAAGAAGAAGAAGAAAAGGAGGACTTCGCGGGCTTTGCGAAAATCCTCAAAGCACAAAGAGCGGATGCCTACTCCTCCCCACACATCTTCTGATTCCTCATCCGAGTCATCTGGAGGAGCGTCATCTTCGGGTCATAATCCAAGAGACGAAAGACTTGACGAGCTCCAAAGTCAGCTCAATGCCTTGAAGCTCCAGAAGAGCATGAACAAGCTGGGGGTGGCCAGACCATATCCAATTGAATGGGATACGGTCTCCTACCCCAAGAAAGTTCGAGCCATCGACCTCCCCGCAGCTCGATGGCAAGGGTTCTCCTACCCAACACATTTACTACTTCCAGGCATAAACTGGACACATAATGGGAAACGATTCCATTATGTCTCGGTTATTCATTGGCACCCTCAAGGGGGTTGCTTTTGAATGGTTTCGCAGATTGGAACCTGGGTCCATCACTTGCTGGAAGGACATGGAAAGGCTCTTCATGGCCAGATTCTTCGATGATGACACAGGAGTATCTATGGCAACCCTTCTAGCTGCAAAGCAGAGGAAGACAGAGTCTGTAAGAAGCTTTGTCAAGAGATTCAGGAACCGATCATTTGCAGGATCGTGATTTCCGAGGCCACTCTCATCGAGATGTGCCGGAATAATCTCTCCATCAACATTTTGTCTAATATGGGCACTGTCATAGCTCGCTCGTGGAAAGACTTAACCCACCAAGGAGAACAAGTCGAGAGCGTGCTCAAGCGTATGGAGGCTGAAGAGCTATTTGAATTTCGAGGAGGTGACGACCAAGATACCTTGGTGGTGGCAACCGCTTCCTCATCAAAACTCTTTTCAAGTCAGAGGGGTGGTGCTTCAAAGCAAAATAAGCCCCTGATGGCATCTGCAGAGCTCGCCAACTCAGAACCAAGCTATGGGACCGACTGTGAAGACTGGGCTACAATCGGCCAAAGATGATCGTTGATGCTTACATGCATCAATCGCCGGAGGACCAGCATCTGACGGCAAATTCTTGAAGAAGTACTACCCGTAGTCTTCTTTCAAACTCCCACTAAGTTATCATGTTAACAGTCACATCTGATAACTAATTTTCTCCAAATTCCCTCGCCAATCCTCCTCAACAGGATGGCGGGTCCCCAAAACTGTCATGTTAACAATCACCTCTGATAGTTCCCTCCAGATTTCCTCCGTCAATCCTCTCCAATAGGATGACGGGACCACTCCCACTGTCACGTTAACATTACACCTCTGATAAATCAACTTACCAATCCTCTTCAATGGGATGGTAGGTCCTCAAAGTCGCTCCGATCGCGACAACTCGCCATGTTAATATTATACCTCGACAAATCAACTTACCAATCCTCTTCAATGGGATGGTAGGTTCTCAAAGTCACTCGATCGCGACAATCTGTCACGTTAACATTACACCTCTGATAAATCAACTTACCAATCCTCTTCAATGGGATGGTAGGTCCTCAAAGTCGCTCCGATCGCGACAATCCTGTCATGTTAATATTATACCTCTGACAAATCAACTTACCAATCCTCTTCAATGGGATGGTAGGTTCTCAAAGTCACTCCGATCGCGACAATCCTGTCACGTTAACATTACACCTCTGACAAATCAACTTACCAATCCTCTTCAATGGGATGGTAGGTCCTCAAAGTCGCTCCGATCGCGACAATCCTGTCATGTTAATATTACACCTCTGACAAATCAACTTACCAATCCTCTTCAATGGGATGGTGGGTCCTCAAAGTTGCCCCGATCGTAATAAATTCTTGTCGGGTTAACAGTCACCTCTGACAAATTCCCCCTCCAATCCTCGTCAATAGGATGGTGGGTCCACATAACTGTCATGTTAACAGTCACCTCTGATAGTCCGCACCGTCATTCCCGCAAATGACGTTGTCCGATCAGTCGTCATACTCAAACGTCCCTGAACGGCCTGATTCTTTCCAATCATTCTAATATATTTAGAACAATCGGTGAGTAGTGGCCTACCATGCGATGTGCCACTATTCTGGGTTCGTCTTTGCCCTAAGAGAAGACAAAGGTGGTTCGCTTTGCCCCAAGAGAAGACAAAGTCTATACGCCGCCAATCCATCGCGGTAGCCGTTGTTATTAAACAACAACCAATCTATACCTCTCGGCATAGGGATTTTATCTCGTCCCCATTCGAGATTAGTCTATGTCTAACACACGTGGCCGGGTAGTCTATTCCCGTGAGAAAGACGAAGTCTACGTATTCAACATCGTAGCACTAAGAGAGTTAACTCTCTTAGCACAACACTACAGGTGGGATAGACTTAGACAATCCGCATGCTAGTCTGATTCAAACGGTAATCGGTAAAGGCACATCAAATCGTTGATAGCTGGGGGTTTGCTAAAAATCCTAGAGGGCGATCATTAGCTGCGAGTGAAGAATTCAACTTTACCGAGTTCGTTAGAAGGTTCCTCACTCCGTCTGCACGGCGACCATTTTGCAGGTTTTCATATCCAAAGTGTTGCAGACCACATTCGACCACATTCGTGTCCAAAACTTTGAGGGTTCTCAGAGGCAATAAAATTGCCTTGATCCCTGCACAGTAACTCGGAACTAGCAAAAGAGCTTAAGGGTTCATCTAAGTGAAGTCAGGCCCACCTGAGGAAAGTCTAAAGGTTAAGTTCACCTAAATGCTTGACTTTACAAAATAGACAAAAGTGCCGATATCTCTCAAACCGGAAGGAATTTGGCAAAATGACCGGAGTAAACTAAACCCTTTGGATCAGTTTGGTTGGCTCCGTCTCGTCGAGATAGTCGATTTTCATATATAATTCGTCCAATTCTAACTTACGGATTGAAAGTTATGACCTGTTCTTCGTGGCATGTTCTGGAGCTCGCCTGCAGAGCAAGCTCGCTTGCAAAGGAGCCTAGCTCGCCTGAAGAGCAAGCTCGCCTGAAGACCTAGAGCTCACCTGCATGCTTAGAGCTCGCCGGCACAAGACAAGCTCACCCGCAAGCTTGCCTGAAGGCTTGAAGCTCAAGCTCGCCTGAAAGCATGAGTTCGCCTGAACCAAGCTCGCCTGCATGATCCAGTCTTGCCTGAAGACCAAGAGCTCACGCTGTAGTTGGAGCTCGCCCGAACTTGTGCTTGAGCTTGCTTACACTGTAGCTCGAACTCGCCTTCCATACCTAGCTCTCCTGCTTGGAAGTTCGCCTGAAGGCCTGAAGCTCGCCTGCAGACCCTTGGTTCGCCTGCATGCCCGATCCCGCCAAAGACCAAGCTTGCCTGCAGAGTCGCCAGCTACTGACGAACCCACGTTAAACAAGAAGGGCCTTCCCTTCGCTTCTGTTGTAAAAAAATCAATTCTTGATTTATAACAAACAATACGACCAATACAAATCCGAGAGGAGATTTTTACACCAAACACCTTTATGGTTTTACAAACGAGATTCAGAAAAAGATCGCCTTTTTATAAGGCTTTACAACGAACAATCAAAAAAGATTACAACTTTCTCCTTTTTGAACAAACGCGGGATCCGTTTATCGGATCATCGCTTGCGTGGGTGTCTTTGCCTGTGCCGGGGACTTCTTTTCCATCCGTGGACCACCGCGTAATCCGGATCCGGTGCGAGATCTACAAGATCAAGAGGGGTTATTTCACGATGGAAACAAGAGCCCAAGCAAATGAGATCGACTAAGCGAAATCAAAGCTCTTCTCGAGATCAAAATGAGGTTTAATCCCGAGGAAACGATGTAGATCTGATGTCGAAGTTGATCGCCTCCCCAAAAGCTAGATCTGGATCTTCAAAAGCCTCGCCTTTATCGCCAAAACTCAGATCTTGATCCGGCAGAGCTTCCTCGTCTCTCCAAAATTCTAGATCTGTGCAAATGAGCATTGCACCTCATATTTATAGCCTTAAAGTGGATAACGGGTCAGAACTGGGCCCGAGGCCCGTCTAGCCAGTTGCAAGTGGCTTGGTGGCCTAGCCACTTGCAAGTGGCTTGGTGGCCTAGCCACTTGCAAGTGGCTTGGTGGCCTAGCCACTTGCAAGTGGCTTGGTGGCCTAGCCACTTGCAAGTGGCTTGGTGGCCTAGCCACTTGCAAGTGGCTTGGTGGCCTAGCCACTTGCAAGTGGTTCGCTTTGGCCGAGTCGCCCAAGTGGTTCGCCTTCCGGTCTTTTTCGCCGTCTTCCGGTGTTCTGAGCCCAATCCGATTTAGGTTTATTGGTTTTCGCTGATCCGGAGCTTCTAAGTTGGGTTCATCCCTTTGCTCGCGTGCGGTTTGTCGCTTCATTAGCCTTGCACGCTTCGTGGACTTGCTTTATGCACTTCGTCGACTCGGTTTATTAACTTGGACGCTTCGTCGACTCGCTTTATGCGTTGGCGTCGATTCGCTTCATGTGTTGGCATCGCTGTGACTTGTTGTTGTATCATCGACGGTTCGCCGTTATGTCGTCGGATGGCTCACCGATCGTCAACTCCTTATCACAAGCTGTGTTCGGGAGCTTATAGGCAATTTTCGACGCCTACAGACAGGTCGATAATCAGGTTAGAATACCTCTAAGTGAAATCCTTGAACCAGAATAAATTCTCTCTCCTTCTGATGTCTCTACTCAGAAATCACACCCTTCTGATGACCCAGAACTTGAACCAGAACCAGAGTCTAATTTTGATCGGTTTAAACCAGTTGCTCCTTACCCGGATAGACTCAGGCCTAGGAAGCACTCCTCTCAAGAGGAGAAAATTCTAGAGACTTTCAAGCAGGTTAAGGTCAACATTTCTCTTTTAGATGTCATTGAATAAATTCCTTCTTATGCCAAATTTTTAAAGGAATTATGTACCAAAAAGAGGCAAATAAATGTTCCAAAGAAAGTCTTTCTCACCGCCAATATCAGTGAAGTCCTCTCAAAGTCTGTACCATTGAAACATAAGGATCCAGGTTGTCCTACCATCTCATGTATCATTGGTAATACTCAGATCGATAAGGCTTTTAGACTTAGGGGCGGTGTCAACTTGCTTCGTATTCGATCTACCAACAACTAGGTGTCGGGAACTCAAGCCAACTAGATGCACACTTCAGTTAGGCGATAGATCATTAAGGTTACTATGGGTGAAATAACGATGTATTGATAAAGGTTGGAGACTTTATTTTTCCTGTTGATTTCATAGTCCCGAAACGCAACCCGCTTTCAATCCCAAAGGACGATACCGTGATCTTAGGAAGACCGCTCTTAGCCACTTGTAATGCTCTCATCAAGCTGTAGAAGCGGTCACATGAAGCTATCTTTTGGGAATCGATCACGAACTTAATATTTTCAATCCAGAAATAATATTGATAATCACTTTCAAATCAATTACATCCAAGAAAGTTTAACGTAAGTAGAGAATGAATCGACTCGAAGTTTTGAGGAAAGTTTTGGTGAGGAGTGAAAATTTTAGCGACCTCGGGTTTGATTTTTGAGAACAAGGAAACCGTGTCAAATACATGCATTTATAATTTAACTTTTGAAGAACTCTTTTCGATGAGCTTAGATTTTGAAACAAAGAACCAAAATGCCAAATTTTCATTAATCAAAATCTAAGTTCAAAATGCATAACACCAATAATACCTACCTTTATTTCTTGCAAAAATCATTGAAAACATTGGAATTTTTAGAATTTGAGAACATCATTGATTATATCATCTTGAAATTCTTTAAATTTCTGGATAGAATTTTCAGCAATAAAGTAGGATTTAATGTGGAATATGAGCTTTTCATGTTTTATCCGTTATTCTACATTTTTCTCTTTTGTCCCACAATAATAATAAGAAGAATTTATTCTCTCTCATGTGAGAGTTTCTTGTTCATTTAAAAATAATAATAATAATAAAAATAAAAATAAAAAAGAGAGAATAAATTTTGGCTTCACCCCTCATCTTAAAGGTATTTACTGATTTTTTTCAAGCTAGCCGAACAAATGTAAGTGCTTCAATTATTATCTATTTTACCTTGTGCATAATAGAATTTGCATTGAGGACAATGTAAAATTTAGGTGTGGGGTGGAGATTAGTCATTTTATCTTTATCTTAGTCATTTTTCTTCTTTTCTTACCATTTAAAAAAGAAAAATTAAAAAATATAGTCACTTGCCAACTTAATAGATTTGATTAATAATTGATCTATTTGATAGAATTTAAGTCTTCTAATCCTTATTTAGTTCTATACTCAAGTTTACCTTTTATGATAACTCCAAATAAATTTCTTAAGAAATGATTTTTCAAAGTAGTATACTTTACTTAAGTTTTAACTTAGATTTTTAATTAAAATAATAGAATTTTTGCATGCCTAACTTAGAGTTGAAAATAAATTTTCAAGTTGTCTTGATCCAAATATTTTTCAGAATATATATACTTACACACACACACACACACACACACACACACACACACACACACACACACACACATATATATATATATATATATATATATATATATATATATATATATATATATATATATATATATATATATATATATATATATATATATATATATATATATATATATATATATATATATATATATATATATATTATACTAACTTAAAAAAAGAAGAAAAATTTCTCTTAAAATCATTGGTGGTTCTATTTTACTAAGCCTAAGTTGACTGAGTAATTAAGCCCAGGAGTGTTTCTATGCTTAATGACCTAAGCCCAATTGGGTTGGGATTCATTAGCCCAAAACTCGCTAAATGGTCACTTAGAAAGCCCGATTAAAAGAACAAAACCACCAAGGAATAAAGAGTAAAAAAAAATATACTAACCATGTTTTTATATATAGTTATATTTGTGTATGTTCTTGAAAAATTAAATGGATTAAAAGACTTGAAGTTTGTTTAAAACAAAGAGTTAGCATGTTCTTTTCAAAACTTTTAAATTAAATTTTTAAGTTAAACTTGGTTTTGTATAACTATAATGGAAGGATTTTCTTAAGAAAATTACATTGGAGTTATGATAAAACATTTTCTTGAGTATTAACCAACTTCAATTGGAATGTTTGAAGATATCAAATGAATTAATTATTTCATTAACTTCTTTAAATTGGCAAGTTGACTGAATTTTGTGGGTATATTCACTGCAAACCCTCACGAGACTACAACTCGTCCACTAGGGTAACCTATGGGTTTAAAGGCTTGTTGTATGCGCTAAATACAACCGCGATTCCTGCGAAAGTGAGTTAGATTTTCTTTTTATTTTCTTCGCTAGAGGACTAGCAAAAGTTTAGGTGTGGGGGTATTTGATTATCACATTTTAATTACAAATTTATACCCTCATTACCTATTTTATATGAATAAATATCCTGCTAATAATTATTTTTATCTTAAATTGCAGGTTAATGGAGTATTAATGAATAAAAGCCTAAATGACTTAAATTCTCTGAATTTCTACCTATTTTTGAAGCCCAAATCTGAAGACAAATGAAGGCCCAAGACACCCAAGGAATCGAAGAAGAATTCGTACAAAAATATCAAGAAAAGACAAATTCGGTTGGAAACCAATCGGTTGACCAACCGGTTGGCCAACCGGTTGGTTAACCGATCGGCCAACCGATCGGTTTGCAACAGATCCGAATTTAAAGGCTGATTTCTCTTTCTTGATGGCCAAGTTTGATCCAATGGTTCATATCAACTCCGTTGGGCTATAAATAGAGGGGTAGAGGGAGAGGTTTGAGTGTGAAATATTTTGTAAAAACTCCATTTAGAGAGGAGGGTTACTCTTAATTGAGAATACCTTCCAAAAATTATAACTTTTATTACACAATAAATGAAAATTTTCACCCCTTCAATTTCCTTTCTCTTCTTCTTGTCCAAGGACCAAAAGGAGGATAAGATGAAGATCAGGAGTTGTTGGTTTATCTTTTATTTCTTTTTCATTTCTTGTTCATTTATATGCTTTGTAGTTTAGATTTACTTTCATGCAATTTACTTTCATACAATTTACTTTCATGCAATATCTTTAATTCTTGTATTTACTTTCTAGTATAGATTTTTCTTTTCTTTAATTCACCTTGAGGCTAGAACCCTCTAGGGAATTACCCTTTTCTAAGTGTGGAGCTAATATTTGTGGGATCCCTAGAGATTATTTGAAACTAGCTAATAAATCCAACTTATTCCCATAAGATTGAGATAAGCTAAGTGGATCTACTCTAGATTCCTCATGTCTTTAATTAATCCTCCATACTTTACCTTCTTTATTTTCCTCTTATCCTTGCTCTTTATTTGTTTGTTATTTTCTTTTATTCTTGATTCTTGATTTCATTGATTTTTACTTCTCTCTCAATCTCATATTCCCTCCATGTGCATATAATCTCAAACCTAGTTTTGTTGTTATGTGCATATAACCACAACCACATTCTCAACTTCATTTTCTCGTCTTTTGCACATGATCCACATCCACTCTCTCTTATCTCTCACAAACCACTTTCACCATGTTTTTCTTTTATTCTTGAATAACTCCTAATTGTTGCGCACATAATCAAACAAAGAACCAAACTTAATTAACTTCCTACTTCCCGTTCATCGTGGGATCGATAATCTTATATACTATAACTTGATAAGTTGTATACTTGCAACTATCGGAGGTAATCATTTATTTCCCATCACAAAGCCAGATTAGTTGCACAAGGATATAATCAAGAAAAAGGTATTGATTATGATGAAATGGATGTTAAAAGTATATTTTTAAATGGTTTTATAAAAGAAGAAGTGTTTGTAGAACAACCCCCCGGATTTGAACATGAAAAGTTTACAAATCATGTTTACAAACTTAAGAAAGCTTTATAAAGTCTTAAACAAGCACCCCGTGCTTAGTATGATAGATTAAAGAACTTTCTTTTAACTTCCGGATTTAAAATTGGAAAGGTTGATTCTACACTATTTATTAAGAGAATAAATAAAGACATATTACTAATACAAATTTATGTAGATGATATTATATTTGGTTCTACTAACAATAATCTCTGTCAAGAATTTGCTAAGATTATGCAGGGTGAATTTGAAATGAGTCACATGGGTGAACTCAATTTTTTTCTTGGACTTCAAATCAAACAAATGAAGGAAGGGATATTCATCAACCAAAGCAAATATGCTAAAGAATTACTCAAACGCTTTGGAATGGAAAATACAACAAGCAAATACACACTAATGAGCATAACTACATCTCTTGACAAGGATGAGAATGGTAAGAATGTTGATCAAAAGCTATATCGAGGTATGATTGGATCACTTCTTTACATTACTGATAGTAGACCCGATATTATGTTTAGTGTTTGTTTATGTGCTAGATTTCAATCTAATCCTAAAGAGTCACATCTTAAAGCGATAAAAAGAATTTTTAGATATCTTAAAGGTACTTCAGATTTTGATTTATTTTATCCAAAGAATAGCACATTTGATTATTAACATATAGTGATGCTGATTTTGTCGGATGTAACTGATAGAAAAGTACAAGTGGTACGTGTCATTTCTTAGGACACTCACTTGTATCATGGTTTAGTAAAAGTAAAATTCAAGATCATTATCAATAACTCAAGGTAATATATTGTCGCTAGTTTAGCATGTGCACAAGTTTTATGGATGAAACAAACATTATCGATTACGGTATAGTTTGTTCCACATCATCTATAATGTGTGACAATTCAAGTGCAATCAATTTATCTAAAAATCCTATTCAACATTCATGTACAAAACACATTGACATTAGACATCATTTCTACGTGATCATGTGCTTAAGGGTGATATTACAAGAGAATTTATATCTACTAATAAACAAATAGCGATATTTTAACAAAACCTTTAAAAAGAAATTTATGTTAAATTAAGAAGAGAATTAGGTATATGTTCAATTGAAGATCTAAATTAAAATTTAAGATAAGTACATATGTATATATATTCTTATTAGTCGACTAATAAGGTTATTAGTCGACTACATGCACAAGCTATGCATATATAATAGTTCTGCTTATTTCTTAATAGTCGACTATAACAATTGATTAGTCGACTACTAAGGTTCAAAATGTTATTCTACATTCTGTCTAACTGTATAGTAGTCGACTACATTACAAGATAGTCGACTACTCACTGAAATTTCACATATAACTTATTGGATCCTTACATTTCAAACCAAAATCCAATACCCAATAAACTTAAGTTAAATTGATCTCGACCATTTATTTTTTTTACCTGTTAAATCCTAGCCCTAAATCTACTTTTTTCATTGGATCAAATCATGACCATTCATTGGTTTTAAGATCTAATCTTAGCCATTCATTTCTTATCTAAAAGAAACTACCCTAACTCTCAATTTACCCACTTCTTCATCTTCCCAAAACCGACCAAACCCCAATTCCTATTCAGAACTTCAAAATCCACGTTAGGGCAACCACTACTTTCTCATTTTTTCCTTCAAATCTTCGGTTTTCCTCAACTCTGTCAGCCCTAATAGTCGACTACACCCACTATTAGTCGACTACTTTCCGAATTCAGTCCTCTACTGTGTTGTAAGTGTTCTAATCTTGATTTTGTTGGTTTTTAATCTCTTAAATCATGTCTAAATCAAAGAGATCTAGGTCTGGTCCTACTAATATTGTTGAGGATTATTCCATTTATCTTAAAAATCTAAATTTGCTTGAACAATTCAAAAAATACCAAACCTATGAAATACTACCCGGTAGATTCATCAAATTTGATGATTTTGAACTCCATAATTTCAGTGCTTATTTTGAAAATGTTGGACTAAAGGACTTATTTTCTTCCGAAAATAGAAAACCTCATTATCCCCTTTTAGTTCAATTATTCTATATAAATATCACTCGTCTTACAAATGATAGAGAATCTGAAGTTCTCAATACTTTTGTTAAGAGAATTGAGATTAATTTGATTCCTAAGAAACTTGGACGTATTCTGAACATTCCTTATCGAGGTGTTAGTCTCGATAGTGTTCAAATGATGGATAAAAATCTTCTCTCAAATCATATCTTTCTTCCAGGATATGGACCTCCATTGAATCATTCAAACAAGCTTAGACCTATCCCTAGGTTTATTGCTCGTATTCTTGCATATAATATGTATCCGAAAACTGGAAGCTTTCATTTCATCTCTCACAAATTAGCCAAGGCATTATATGCTATAATGGTTAATATCCAAGTAAATTGGGCTGAGCTTTTCTATAATAATTTGTTGGTCATTCCTAAAGGATTCCTTCCATTTGGAGCTTTTCTAACTAGAATCTTTTGAGGCTTTTCATATTGACCTCGAATCTGAAAATTCGGTGATTCGTTCAATTGAATTCTTTGACTCCAATGCCCTAACTAGGATGAAGTTAACAAATTTTGAAATCCATGACCAACATCTTCCAATTGAACCTCAACCTGAATAATAACAACACAACATTTTACAATCATCACAGCAAGCACCTTCAACCAGTCAACCATCCTCTTTAAGGCAGCCTAACCCTTCATGCTTTTCTAATGCTCAATACAACACTTTGTCTGCTCGTATACTTAAACTCGAGACTGGACAACGAGCATTATATGATCAGTAAATTTTCATGTTACAAAACCAAGAAGAGATTAATAGGAAGCTTGACACATTGGACATGAAATTTGATATATTGAGCATGAATCTGAATAATTACTTTCAGGGAAATCAACCTCCACCAAGCACTTCAAGTTAGAACAACATGCATTTATCCATTTAGTGTTGTGTCAAAAACAATTATGTCTTAGTTTGATTGTTTAGTAATGTTGGTTGTTTGTTTTGTTTAAGACTTGTGTAATAACATATGTTGCTACTACGCTTAACTTTGTGTGTTTAAAACTATGTTCATGTTTAGTTTGTTATCTTATTATGCTTAGTGTGTTATTATGTCATGTTTAGTATATATTTCTTTTTGACAGTGACAAAGGGGAGAATGGTATTGTAATGTGCAATATTGACTCTAATATGATTTTATGCAGTGGGAGTAAGTATATTTATTTCTAAATATTTTATCTCTTTTACAATATACTTACATATATATATATATATATATATATATATATATATATATATATATATATATATATATATATATATATATATATATATATATATATATATATATATATATATATATATATATATATATATATATATATATATATATATATATATATAAATTGTTTGTCATCATCAAAAGGGGAGAATGTTGGATATCATGTCCCTAAAGATATTGTTTTGATGATAACAATTTATATTATGTGTGTTATATATATACGCTAATTTGTCAATGCAGATATCAACTTTAAACATGAATAAGATATGTGGACAAGTGCAAGATGAGTTCAAGGTATTGTGAAGTATTCAAGATGAGAGCTCAATGTAATTTTTATATCTTCTTTACTTAGAAATTTATACAAGCCTTGATCACTCACACATACACACATTTAGAACACACTAACACATTCTTAGTGTGTTGGTTAACAATAGAAATCCCTATGTTAACCGTTAGAGTTTATAGTTAATAAGTCTAAAAATATTGCATTCATATCATTTTCATCTCTGAATAGTCGACTAATTAGAATAGTAGTTGACTATTTAAAGCTTTGTGTCAAAATATAAGTTTCTCATTATTTTACGTAATAGTCGACTAATATACAGTGTAGTCGACTACTTAAGACTTAGACATATTTCCAGATTCTGTAAAATTACAGTGTAGTCGACTACTATGCATATTATAGTCGGCTACTAAGATCTTACACTTAAATTTAGTTTCTGTCAAATTACAGTGTAGTCGACTACATTACAGTATAGTCGACTACTTAGCTTTGAATTTTAATTCCAGACCTTCGGTCATTGACAGTGTAATCGACTAATGACTTTTTGTAGTCGACTACTAAGAAAAATCCTGAATTAACAGAGTCTGTCTTAACTCAGTGTAGTCGACTACTATGACTATTAGTCGACTACATAGACAGTTTTCTGACTTTTCAGGTTTTAAATTTGTGACTGTTTTTAGTCGTTTATATCCATTTCTTTGGCTGAAAAAGTGTCTTTTCAAAGGGATATGAATAGGTTACAAGTTTAGAAATTTATACATAATTCCCTATCCATAAGCTTCAACTTTTTAACATTCTTAAGAGAGAAAAAGTTGAGAAAAAGTATTGTCTGATTTTGCCTTTGAATTTAATCCTATATACAAATCATTTGGGCATTTTCTAGAGATTAAAAAAAGATTCCTAAGCCACTGCTACATATCACAATACATCAAGGCTTATAGGAATTGTTGTTGTTGACTCAACAAAAGTTCTCTCTCAGGTTTTGAGAGGTGTTGATCTCTTGGTGTAGAGATTGTGTGCAATTTGCATGGTCTTGCAAATTGGTCAGGTTTGCTTTTTGATTTTGTAATTGTTTTTCAAAATCATAGTGGAAATCTCAAGCGGGATTTGCTTGGGGACTGGATGAACACCGGGGAGGTGGAACCAGTATAAAATCTCTTGTTTGTGTTTATGATTTTCTGTGATTGATGCTATCTTTATTGCAATTTATAATCTATTTTGCATAATTTTTTTAAAGAATACTATCCACCCCCCTCTAGTGTTTTAGTGTGTTAGATCAGCGATCCTACAATATCCAACAATATTCACATTCATCCACTAATCTAAACCAATCGGGTAAAGGGCGCAGGCGATGGCGGACGCAGCGGGCGCGCGGAAGGCAAATTGGGGAAAATGAGAACCAATCGGGTAAAGGGCGCAGGCGATATGGACGCAGGCGAAGTGAGTGACCATGGCGGCGCAGCTCGTGAACGGCAAATTCGGGAGAGAGAGAGAGAGAGAGAGAGAGAGAGAGAGAGAGAGAGAGAGAGAGAGAGAGAGAGAGAGAGAGAGAGAGAGAGAGATCGAGATCGAGATCTGAAATTATGTGGCGGCGGCTAGGGTTTCGGGTGATCTAAATTTTTTTTGTGGTGGGGCCAAACATTGGCGATAGGGTCACCCGTCGCCAATGCCTTTTGGCGTCAAATATTATTGGTGACAAGTCACCCTCATTGCCAATGCTCACATTGGCGACGAGTTATTGGCGATGGAACCAGACCCGTCACCAATGCTTACATTGGCGACGGGTCTGGAGCCCGTCACCAATGACCCGTCACCAATTGTGAGTTTTCTACTAGTGCCCACAACTTCTCTCTATTTCCCGCTTCATCTTTTGAGAAATGAGTATTTTTCCCCTCTGTACCCCCAAAATCAACACAAAATTCTTCCCTCTGGCCCCAAAATCAGGTTTGAGTTTGTATTAAGAAGGGTATACTTGATCCCCAAAAAGTGAAAGTTGAAGGAAAAATGGGTGCTAAGTTGGGGAACTAATTTCAAACAACTTATATAATATGGGGACCTAATGGCAGTTTTAATGCTTTGTGGGGTCAAAATATGAAAGATTTGAGGGACTATCACCGAAATAACCGACCATTATATAACAAACTGATACATTATTGATTATGTTTTAACAATTTACCCAGCAACTTGATCATTTACATGCCATGATCTCCAGTCATCGATAATGGAGAAATTGGGAGATCTTATCCATGGATGTGTCCCTATGAATGGAGTCTCGAAATCATGGTCTCCACTGCATAAAACTGTCTAAGTTCAGCTAAAATCATAAGTTAATATATAACTCCTGCAGGGGTTAAGTTTAGGGGATATACCTATATACGAGAGCTCTGTATCCTCTTTGTATTAGATCATGATGATACAACAATGTGCTAGGAATATCAATTGTGTAATGCAAGCTACGATTACATCTCACCCATTCTCGTACAGTTCTTTGATACTTGAGAAACTTTTTTATGAGATCTCAGCGTAACACATTTGCAATTATGTATTGGAATCATATACAATTAATTTTCAATTTTAAGATAGGATTTCTTCATGTTTGTTACCTTCTTTATGTGAAGAGCCTCTCTTGTTTATCTATTGTTTGTCCAGTAATAAGATAGGTATTGAGCATATTCCTGTATAAAGGAGATATGAAAATGGATCGTGATATGAGAAACTATACTATATATGTTGAAATTATGCCTCAAAATCCTCTGATTGTTCAAATTAGCCAACGGATCATCGATGGTCAAGAGGAGATCATCGATGGTTACTTCGATCATCGATGGATTATAGTGAAAAATCGGAGAAAAACATAAACTGAATTTTAAACCATCGATGGACTACGAGGAACCATCGATGGTTTGCAGGGATCACCGATGGTCATGTTTGACCATCGATGGTTATGTCGCTGATTGTAGTTTTTGATGATTTAATCTCAGCCGTTCATTTTTCTTTTGATCTCCAACTCCTACCAAGTTTTGGATACCTCTTTCATGATCTATTGTTGTCTCCTATATATTAAAATAGAGAGAATTTAGATTTAGGGTTTTGTGAGAGAGTTAAAGTAGAGTTTGAGGATTTAGGCTTTTACCTTGTTTTGTACTTCTTTCTCTTTTGATAGTGGAATTTCTCCGACGCCTCTGCCGTGGACGTTGCCCAATTTGGATGAACCACGTAAATCTCTGTGTTTGCGATTGCTTGTCGTTTATTCTCGCACTTGTTCTTCCCAATTATTTTTTACTTTGTTGTGCACTTGTTCTAACAAACTGGTATCAGAGCTTTAATTGTGATTTGTTTTGTGCCCAAAGAAGATGTCTGTGAAATACAAGATTAAGAAGTTTGACCGGGATGTTAATTTTGGTCTTTGGCAAGTGAAATGCAAGAGATAGTACGACTTCATGGCGTGTCAATTTTCATTATTTCAGTTCGATATACTCAATTCGTCTCTCAGTTTTGACATAGTTTGCAGGAGAGATTGGGCACTAGATTGAATTTTAGCATTGCTTATTATCTACAAATTGATGGACAATCGGAGCGAACTATTCAGATATTAGAGGACATGCTTTGAGTGTGTGGGTTAGATTTTAGAGGCTCGTGAGAAGATTATTTGTATCTTGTAGAATACTCTTACAATAATAATTACCAAGCTAGCATTAAGATGTTCCCATTTGAGGTATTGTATGTGAGGAAATGGAGATCATTGTTACGTTGGGATGAACTGGGAGAGGAAATTATTAGGTCCTGAACTCATCCAATTATCCTAAGAGAAGATTAAAGTGGTTCGCAAGCATCTCAAAATGGCTCAAGATAGATATTGTAGTTGAGCAGATACAGGTAGAAGACCTCTAGAATTCAAAGACGGAGTTCATGTGTTTCTCAGAATTTCACCGACCTGTGGAGTTATTAATTTTGATACTCGTGGGAAGTTGAGTCCGTGATATATTTGACCATTTGATATTATAGAACAAGTAGGTAAGGTAGCGTACAAGTTAGCGTTACTGCCGTCTTTACAAGGCGTGCATAATGTGTTCCACTTGTCACAGTTGAGGAAGTACGTACCGGATGAGTGTCACATTTTAGATCATTCAGAATTGATGATTGGAGTGGACTTATCTTATACTCAATATCTGATTTCTATCATTGACCGAAGGGAGAAGCACCTGAAGAATAAGGTCATTCCCTTAGTTCTTGTGTAATGGAATCCGTACTCACCCAGTGAAGCTACTTTGAAGCGAGAGGATTTGGTAGCGGGGAAATATATGGATTTGTTAAAGGTACACATCTACTCTATTTAAAATTTTAAGGAAAAATATTTTAAGGGGGGTAGGATATAAGGCCCCGGATTTTTCAATTAAATATATATATATTTAATTGAGAGGATTTTTGCGTAATATAAAATTATTTCTTGTCAATATGATGAAATTCCCTAAAGTATAAATTTATTAGAATGAGATTCATGAATTGAACTTAATAGTAAAGGAAATTTGCATATGTAACCTTTAGGGCTATAAGAGTAAAGAAATAATAATTGGGATATTTTGCAAATAGGTTCATATGCTATATATACTCAGATTATTAGGGTTCCTATTCTTTTTCTGAGATGTAACTTTTGAGAGCAAGAGTTCTACAGAGACCTTTAGAGAGAGAGAGAGAGAGAGAGAGAGAGAGAGAGAGAGAGAGAGAGAGAGAGAGAGAGAGAGGAATCGCAAAAGGAGAAAATGATCAACAATTCAGGCGAGGGTTTTCTCCACTTGATTCTTTATTTGGGGATTTATCTCTTTATTGTCTCTCTATTTAATTTCATTTGGATCTCTTAAAATCCTAGAATTCATGTTAAAACTACGTTGGGTTCTTTATTGATGATTTCCTAATATTTTGGAGTAGTTTTGATAAGATCTAATAGAGTTTACCCAAACACAAACGTTAGATTTGAAAAGATGATCAGGTTTTCATACAAAACCCTATTTCCTTTTTGTTCTTTGTTTTGATCTTAGAAACATGATAAATTTTTTTTTATCCCTATCATAATTCTAAGGAGTCACAAGAAGATTGGAGGGAAAATGACGAAGAAAAGAAGCGAAATAGTTTGAAGGAACATCAGTAGTGACGATGGCTCGACATTAGACGTCTGATTTGAGATCAGACATCTAGTGCTTCAACATTAGACATTTGAATTGAGTTTTAGATGTCTGGTCGGGTTAGGGAGGCGTCTAAAATTCATTAATAGAAACTTAGTTTTTGATTTTCTTTGCAAAGATGTCTGCGCTGATTTTTCAGACGTCTGGTTTTACTTTTATATGTATGGTGTGATTTTTCAGATGTCTATAATTGTTCTAATTCATATTTAACTCTCTGATGATATATATGATGGTATGATTAGATTAATTAATAGTTTTAATTTTTTTAAGAGAGAATATAATTAATTGATGATGTAGGAGTAGTCTAATAAGATATCTGCACACATTTGGAGTGATTTTGATCACTTGGATTACTCAGCACATGTTAAATATTTATATAACTCACTAAAGGTGATTAAACAGCTAATGGAATATCATTTTAATTAAATGGTGCAAGAGTCAATGATATATTAAGATGTTACACCTAATCATTGTACATGTAGATGAGTGTAGAGACTTGTATCCTAGACTTTGGAGTGTACCCGATGTAATTAGTCCTAATACATGATTCGACTAGGCAGCTGATCCTTGATCTGGACCGTTCTAGTTAGTACTATCTAGGTTGTGCAAGGTTGGCATAGGATGTGAATTACAGTGCAAAATATTACAGGTACAAATTAATTAACAGCTGGATGGAGGATAAGTTATAAGATGAATCACGTCTTAAGGTTGGTTGGTTGGCCAGAGGACTCCAACGTGAGTACCTATTTCATAATTTTGTATTACTTTGTAACCACATTAGGCGGGCAGAATCAATCATTTCTTAACCAAATAAGAATGTAATTAATATATTTAAAATGTTGTTTATGTTTAATATATGTTGCGTTCACAACACCACTTGATACATCCTGTTGAGGCTTATGATCATTGTCATTGATTCATATATTTCCTTCTTATCTAGCTGATAAGGATTTGATTATTATTGTGCAGCTAACCATTAATTCTTATAGTTTCCGATATCTCCTCGCTTAGACCTTACGTTTAACCCTTTTATGGACCCCTTCTTTAGCTAACGAAGTGAGTCTAATTGCAGCGAGCCAAGCTTACTTGAATGAGCAGATTATGAGAAAGTAGCCAGAGTCAAGTAGTATCAATTATAAACAATAATAGATTAATTGTTTATTTATTTTGTGGATACTTCATGACTATTCTTTAAGTATATTATCTAGATTTGATGGCCGTGTTTGAACCAAGACTTGTATTATTCTTAGAATATTGAAATTATCTATCAGTGGACTTGATACTTAAACAATTTGATATATCTCGATTCCTATTTTCGCTTAATATTGTTGTGATGTTAATGCAGTTGTGATGAAACCTATACTTTCATGACTATTTATATTTTGAGTGATTGTGGATGTCAATAACAAAATAGATTACAAGGTATTTGTAGAAAAACTTTATACTTTTGGTTCTATAAATATTCTACCTAGCAGGTCATACCCGTTTGTGGGGTGTGACATGAGAAAAACCCAAGTTCAATCCCACCGGCCTCAAATTTAAAGTGGCTGAAAGTAAAAGATACCATACTTTGTGAGTTCAAGTTTTAACCCAAAAAGAGTGCTCAACCTACAAGGGCATGTCAAAGTATAAAACTATGATTGGAGTTGCCATCTAGGAAGTGACCTTTGACAATTGTTAACGTCAATTTAGGCATGTCAGGTACATTAGTTTCTGACTGCATTCGATCTTAATATCGATAGGTTTCAGAAGAATTTCATGCAATTGCACTAAAATATGCTATTGTTTCCCGAAAAGCACATATATACCCCAACTTTCAAAACAGAGCAGAAAAATACCCCAAGTTGTAAAAAAAATGCAGGTAGCTACCTTCTGTCAACTAGCCATTGGAGTATTCTGAGAATATTGTCATGTGCTGTCTCATGTGACTTATTTACTTGTAAACTACCCTCAGTTATTGTATTAATTAACATTCTTACCAACCCCTTTCTTTTTGTTAAATATCATTCCTCCTTCTTCTTCATCTTCATCTTCTTCATCTTCTTCCATGCAAACCCAAATCCCATTTTCCCCCTGACTAGATTTCCAAGCTATGTCAAAATCAATCAAAGGAGGTAGCTTTACTTCAGAAATGAATTGCCAAGCTTTGGACCTTCAAATTTTGAGTATTTTCCCCCAATTCGAAACCCTAGAATTGGGACCACCTGCTGCAGCTCATTGTATTCCTTGATCAAACTTTGGGAGAGAGAATGGGAAGGAGAGAGGGAGGGAGTGGGGGGGGATTGATAGAGTTTAGAAACATGAAAACCCAAGTTTTCCATTGTATAACTGGAAGAGAGAGAGAGAGAGAGAGAGAGAGAGAGAGATTTTGAGAAAATCGATGGTAACTGTAAAGTTTTGGGGGTTTTTAAGGTTAGGTGTTATTTAGGTAGAAGGGTATTTCTATCATTTAAGGTTAAATTAATGCCATTAAGAAAATTCACACGGCAGACAACTTGGGGTATTTTTTGCTCCGTTTTTAAACTTGGGGTATATAAGTGATTTTTTGGACAACAATAGGGTATTTAAGTGCAATTTAGCCATTTTAAATTGTGTATAAGATATCCGTTTTGTTCTTTCAACCTTCACCACACTCTATTCATAGGACATTAGATCAACTATGTTAGGATAAAATATACAGAAGTATAAGTCATACCAACATGATGCATATATAGTTCACATTTTTGCAGTGAGCAAATATTGAGTGCTAAGCTAGCTATAGATCTCTCTCATATTCTGTTAATAGTATTCTATTACAGTAGTAGAAATGAAATAAGCAAATCGTTTCTAAAGAAAGACTTGGTTAATTTCTTTCAATCTTTGTCTGCTAACTAATTTTTGCATCTTTTTGTGCAGTTTGCTTATCGAAAGAGGCTGTCGACCTTCACAATCACTTTGGGCATGATAGGACTCATGACTTTGAAGTGAGGCATGCTTTCGATGGGCACATCCCTCTGTACCTAGAGGGTAGCAACCAAGAACGGATTAACGCAATCCAGTTGGGGGACTATCAAACTCTGAGGGAGATGATCACAGATGCCAAGTTCTCCATTCCTAAAGATGACACATCGGGGAAGCCTCACTTTTTACTTGGGGATAATAATCGCAATGGCACCTCCGTATTTAATTGGGCGAAGGAGCACTGGTATTATGCCTAAGGGGATCGCCGTTACTATTTGCCGGTGATAGAGTGTCAAGTATCTTTTATATACTTGCAGCATCTCGCCGTGCCTCGTCTGATGCGCATTGCCCTCACCAACAAAGAAGATAGTGTGAAGGTGGGTTCTTTAAAGTATGACGGTGGCTTCCGTCAGAAAGGGCTCTTCGGGGTTAAAATCATAGGTTTGCGTCCCAGCTTTGTTCATGAGGACGCCTCTATTAATGAAGTTTCTATAGTTCCGAACATATTCGGGAATGAACTTGCAAAAACTGACACACAGTACCCTGATGGGGATACTAGATTCCCTGGTTGGATAAGATCGACGGATACCCAGTGGTAGATCCGTCTAGTAGATTACGCTCTTGTTACTTTTGAGGGGAGCTTGAGAAGACTGGAGCTCTATTCTATAGTGAGAGCCTCAAAATACGTGTGGAAATTTATGCGCCGGTATTATACAACATTTTGGAGCTGTATAATGTTAACAACAACAATTACCGCCTCTACTATTATTTTCCTGAGATCGATGGTACTAACCCCGGAGATGAACTTGAAGATGGTGCAGGTACCGAAGGATTTACTTGCTTAGCCAGCAGGTGCTTCAACTGGCTAGTCAACATCAGGCCAAGCCATCTTGTTGCTAGGCTAAATGGAACTGAGTGCTACATTGAGCCGTACTTGCTTGCCGATTTGCTTGTCAGTTCGGATATGACCAGCTTTTTGTCGAGAATCCAAATCCAGGATTGTTGCGCACATGGAACTTAGTGGATGGTGCTCATGCTTGGTATCATTTTGCTGTCGGGGCTATAGGGATCAGATTCACACTCCCCTACCATGTACCTAACTGTTACATGACATTAGGGTTCTGGAAGTGGTACAGCGGGGTGATTATCCCCAATCCTAATTTTCGGGTGAATAAAACTGGTTTACGGTGGATCACCTGAAAGTCTAAGAAATTGGCTAGGAAAGGTTCGAAGAGTAGAGCTCCTGGGTTCCAAGACTTTAGAGCAGAAGGCGCGCCAGAAGATAAAGATTGAGAGGCACTGAGTGGCCAACCTACTCCTCAAAGGCTAGTTGGTGTTAGTATCTGAGAACCGTCTGAGTCTGAGGTTCGCCGAGGAGCACCTGGCAGAGGAAGGGGGACTTGGGGAAAGAGGCTGTTGCAAGCCCATCTCCCACTAGAGCCTTCAAAGAAGCAGCGTTTAGTGCCTTCAGAACCTGAGCATGTGCCCAGAGGTTCTTCAAGGATCGAGGAAGAGTCTACTGTGATTCCGACACATGAACCTATAGTTGAACCTTCAGGTGAGCTTTACTTATATCTTGCATTAATTTGTTTGAAATGCGCTTGATTGTCATACCTTTCTTATATGCAGGCAAAGAGCTCATCCCTCTTGATCAAGAAGATCCAGATTATGAGGAGAAGGTGGATTACGAAGCTGTAACTGACACCTATCTTATTGAGCCTGATGATGCGGGCTTCGAGGGCAACTGATCATCACATTTTATTGTACTTTTATACCCTCATTATCTATTTTATTTAAATAAATATATCTGCTAATAATATTTTTTATTTTAATTTGCAGGTAATATAGAATTATTGAATAAGAGCTTAAATGAAGAATATTTCAAGCTCAAAAGATCTCTATTGAAGCCCAGAATACCTAAATCCAAAGCCCACGACTAAGTTTAGAAGCAAAATCTCAGCACTCATCACTTTCTTGGTCAGAATTATTAATAACTTGGCCTACAATTAAGAATCAAATCAAATATGAAAAAAATAAAGTCAAATTTGTGCTTAGGATGGTCAACCGTAAAGAAAAGGCAATATCTTCAAATCCGAAAAGCAGAATTCAACATATTATATATGAAAATCACCTATCTCGACGAGACGGAGCCATTCAAATTACCAGATTCTAAAAATTTCATCAACAACAGCAGGTTATGATAGAAATCCGAATTTAATTGATATATATATTCAATTATTTGAAGGCCAAGCTAAATTCTAAAAAGCCCAAGAGCATTTAAGAGAAGCCCAAGAGTCTTAAATGAATTAAATATAAAAGAAATAAAGCCCACAAAGCCCATCTTTCAAGTATGAAATCAATGGTCTAGATTATTTTGAGAGATCCTATGGCTTTGAGAGTTTGCCTTTTATTCTGAGAAGCCCAAGAGTCTTAAATGAATTACATATTTTCACCCCTTCATATTTTTTTTTCTTCTCTTTGTCCAAGGATGAAAAGAGGATGAAGATGAAGATAAGATGAAGATGAGGGTTTGCCTTTTATTCCTTTCTTTTCTTTTCTTGTAATATTTTCTTTTCTTGCTTATTTTAATGCTTTGTAGTATAGATTTACTTTCATATCATTACTTTCATATATTTACTTTCTTATCTTTAATTTCTTGCATTTATTTTTCGCATTTATTTTGTAGTTTAGATTTTATTTTCTTACACTATTCACTTTGAGGCTAGAACCCTCTTGGGATTAGTTTTTATTTTGATTATTTCCTTTTTCTTTGATTCACATTGAGGCTAGAACCCTCTAGGGAATCACCCTCTTCTAAGATGTGGAGCTAATACTTGTGGGAATTCTAGAAGTTGCATGAAACTAAGCTTTATTTCTTTCATAATTTGTGAATCATTTTCTTATACATAAAATGATCATGTTTAGAATAATCAACTAGAGAACTAATTGGTAGAAGAAGAATTTGATAATCTATACTTATCTTGAGTGGTTTGATAGGTTATGCTTATGAATTCTAGAATTATTATCTAGTTATTGTTCTTTTCATGAGTATTAATTTTACTTGGATGATAATTTGATAGGTTATGCTTTCCTTGAGTGGTTTGATAGTCTATACTTAATAAATCTAAAGTAGAATGTGATAAAAAGAGAATGATTCATATTTTAAGTGAGGTTAGCGAGTGGATTCAATTCGACATTCGTCATATCTTTAATTGAATCATCATTCTTTACTTTCTTGATTTTCCTCTTTATTCTTGATTTTTATTTGTTTGTTTCATTTTTCCTCCATTTATTCATCATTCTTTCTCCTCTCACAATCTTGTTTTGGTTTTATTTGCACATATTCACAAACACTCTCTTAATCTCTCCACAATCCATCACAATTCTTCTATCACACTCCTAATTGACACACACAACATAAGAACCAATCTTGATTAATTCTTACAACACCTTCCTCGTGGGATCGATAACTTTTTATACTATAACTTGATAGTTGTATACTTACCACTTTAGGTTCATATTTTATTTCCTATCAAGTTTTTGGCGCCATTGCCGGGGAAGGTGCTTGTATTAGAATTTTTCTATTTTGGTTCTTTAATTTGTGTGTTTAAGTGTGAAGGAACTACTTTAAAGCTTGAAGATCAAGGTTGAAGATTGAAGATTGAAGAATTGCCTTTAAGGAGGTTAGGATTGCTTTTGCGTGGGTAACTCTTCTTTCTAGTATTTTTAATTCCACCCTTTAGTTAGTTTCTCACAATTAGAGACAATTAGGATTTAAAAAAATATTTTTTTTTATTTTTGTCGACCATAATAAAATTCGCCCTCCACTTGGACATTTACTAACAAGATAATAAATTCAAACAATATCACCCCTTCTCACATTTGTTTGATTGCTAACCTTAATTTAAAAAAATAAAAAGATTTTATTTTTGCATCTTTTTGCAGTTGCTTTTAATTTCTAGGGTTGCATTGCATATAATAGTAGGAATTCACCAATGTGATTTGTGCATCTTGATTTGACACCACTTGAAAATATTCTTAGGGGCAAAATCCATTAATCAAGATAAGGTGAGGGATTTCATCACCCTTTCATTAGCCCACAAATCACTAATTCCTCACTACACAAACCCAAGCCTTAAAAACTCATTAGACGTTGGCCCCTAAGGATTCGAGCTCATTAAGAAATAAGAAATCCTTAAGTGAACCGGTTCAAGTTTACTTGAATTAGTTGGTGTCTAAGGCAAGGTGTAGGGGTTGCGTAAAGCGCTCCGCAAGGAACGATGTACTTAATTGATCTTTGATCTCCCTCAAGTACTATCCTTACCTGGCTAACTGACCGAGTAAACTTTGATCTTTTCACTAAAGGAGTTTTTGGTTAGGAGCTGGTCTAGTCGAGTCTAGGCTTAACCCTAAAATTTAAAGTGATTGATACAAGTGGTTGCATTGATTTATTTTAGTTAGGTTTTTTCTTTATCTTTCTCCTTTTTCTCACAATCTTTTTAATCTTTTAGTTTTCTTTCCCTTAAAAAAACTAACTTTTATTTTTCTTAGAAATATTTTTATTTATTTCCCTTTTTAATAAAAAAAATTCTAAAAAGAATTTTATTTTGGTGTATGCAAGTTTGGATTAGGGATGCAACCAATCGATTAATTTTTTTTGAACTAATTTTTTGAAACCAATGGAAAACCCTAATCAACATTTTCTTCAAGACATTTGTTATCCCAAGGAAGAAAATGAGTCGGATCTGAGTTTTGACGAAATCTTTGGTGAGGAGCTGAAGATTTTAGAAAAATCAGATCGGGTCTTTCAAAATGAGGAAACTGTCTTAAATACATGCTTCTTTAACCCAACCTTTGAAGAACTCTTTGCTGATGAACTTAGATTCTTAGAAAATAAATAACAATCAAATTTTCATACCTCAACCATGAATCTTGAGGAAAGTTTTAAAGAAGAATTGGTTGTGATAGCTCAAACTTTTGTCAATAAGGAATCTAAGTTCAATCGAAATTCAAAATGCATAACACCATCGATACCTACCTTTTATTGCTGTAAAATCATTGAAAATCTTAGAATGTTCAGAATTTAAGCACATCGTTGATTATATCATTTTAGATTTCTTTAAAATTCGGGTAGAATTTTAAGCAATAAGGTAGGATTTGATGTAGAATATGAGCTTTTCATGTTTAATCATTCATTCTACATCTCTATTTTTGTCTCATAATAATAATAAAAGGAATTTACTCTTCTCTCATTTGAGAGTTTCTTGTTCTTTTGAAAAAAGAGAGATATATGAAAAAAAAATAGTGAAAAAAGAAGAAGAAGGAGAAATTTTGACTTCATCCTCCTCATACAAAAGGTAATTGTAGTTTTATTATCAACCAAACAAAGGTAAATGCTTCAATTCTTATCTGCTCTACTTTGTGCATTATAGAGTTTGCATTGAGGACAATGCAAAATTTAGGTGTGGGGGTGGGGATTAGTCATTTTTTCTCTTTATCTTAGTCATTTTTCCTCTTTTTCTTACCATTTTTTTCTTTTTATGTCATTTTTTCTCTTTTTCATAAAAATATTGTCACTTGCCAACTTAATAGAGTTGATTAATAATTGATCTATTTGATAAATTTTAAATTTTCTAATCATTAGTTAGTTTTATACTCAAGTTCACCTTTTATGGTAACTCTAAATAAATTTCTTAAGAAATAATTTTCAAAGTAGTATACTTCACTTAAGTCTTAACTTAGACTTTTAATTAAAGTAATAAAATTTTTGCATGCTTAACTTAGAGTTGAAAATAATTTTTCAATTTGTTTTAATCTAAATATTTTCAGATACACACACACACATATATATATATATATATATATATATATATATATATATATATATATATATATATATATATATATATATATATATATATATATATATATATATATATGTGTGTGTGTGTGTGTGTGTGTGTGTATATATATATATATATATTATAAAAAACTAATTTTATAAAAGAAGAATGTGAAAACGGGCACCAATTAAAATTCTCTTAAAATCTAGGGTGGTTCTATCTTATTAAGCCTAAGTTGACCGAGTAATTAAGCCCAAGGAGTATTTCCATGCTTAATGACCTAAGCCCAATTGGGTTGGGACTCATTGGCCTAAAACTCGTTAAATGGTCACTTAGAAAGCCGATCAAGAAGTACAAAATCACCAAGGAATAAAGAGTTAAAAAATATTTTACTAACAATGTTTTTGTATATATATTTATATTTGTATATATGTTCTTGAAAAATAAAATGATTAAGAGACTTGAAAATTATTTAAAACAAAGAGTTAGCATGTTCTTTTCAAAACTTTTAAATTAAATTTCTAAGTTGGACTTGGTTTTGCATAACTATAATGAAAAGATTTTCTAGGAGATTTACTTTGAGTTATACATAAAAATATTTTCTTGAGTAAAAACTAGCTTCAATTAGAATGTTTAAATATATCAAGTGAATTAATTATACTTTGACTTCTTTAAATTGGCAAGTTGAACGAATTTTGTGGGTATATTCACTGCAAACCCTCATGATAGGTAAATAATGGTGTACCTAAAGTTGCAAGTGCACAACTTATCAAGTTATAGTATATAAGATTGTCGAATCCCGCGAGGAAGGCGTTGTAAGTTTAGTCAATTTTGGTTCTTAATATGTGCAAGACAATTAGGATTAAAGTAAAGTGAAAGTGGATGTGGAGAGATTAGAAAGTGGTTGTGATTTAGTGCGAATAAAAATACAAATGAGAAAGAAAGTGAGTGTGGAAAGATTTAGAATGTGGAAGTGAAATAAGTGCAAGTAAAAGAAAATGTGATTGAGAGTGAAGTGAGAGTGAATATGTGCAAATAAACGAAAAGCAAGAGAGAAGTAAAGTGAGTATGAAAATTAGAAGAAAAAGAAAGAAAAGAAACAACTAAATGAAGAGCAAGAAAGTAAAAGATGGAGGGTTGTTTTAAGATAGAGGGAGTCTAGAGTAGATTCACTTAGCTAATCTCAATCTCACAAGAGTGAGTAGGATATCAAGCTAGTTTCAAACAATCTCTAGAGATCCCCAATTATGATCTTCATGAACAAAAGAAAAGAGAAAAACAAAGCGACAAATAAAGAAGGTAAAATGTGGAGGATGATTAAAGATGGTGGAATCTAGAGTAGATCCACTTAGCAAATCTCAATCTCACAAGAATGAGTTGGATATAATGCTAGTTTCAAACAATCTCTAGGGATCTAAATAATAGCTCCATATTTAGAAAGGAGTGATTCCCGAGAGATCTTAAGCCTCAAGGCTAATTAAAGAAAAGAAAAGAGAAATCAAAATTAATTACAAGAATTAAAAGCAAGAATTAAAGACATTGTATGAAAGTAAATTGCATGAAATTAAATTGCATGAAAGTAAATCTATTCTACAAAGCAATAAAATAACAAGAAAGGAAAAGAAAAAATGGCAAACCCTCATTTTTATCTCTTCATCTTCATCCTCTTTTTGGTCCTTGGACAAAGTGAAGAAACAAATATGAAGGGGTGAAAAATTCTTTTATTTATTGCAACAAAAGTTACAATTTTGAAAGGTCTTCTCAATTAAGAGTAACCCTTATAGGCGTTGAAAATTATCTATAAGTCCCCAAACATGACTCATGACAATAAGTTGACAATCGACGAGCCTTCCGACGACATAACGGCGAACCATTGACGACGTAATAACAAGTGACCGCACGCAAACGCATAAAGCGAGTCGACGAAATGCATGAAATGAGTCGGCGAGGCGTGCAAGTTAGCGAAGTGATGAATCGCATGCGAGCGATGGGATAAACCCAAATTCTGAAGTTTCAGATCAGCAAATATCGACGGGGTCAATCAAGTCGGACTCGGGAATGACGAAAAAGGTCCCGGAAGCACCCTTAGGGGCTCGGCGAAAGCCGAAGTTACTAAGGTGGCTCGGCCAGACCGAAGAACCTAAGGTGGCTCGATGGCCGAGCCACCCTAGGAGGTGGCCGAGCCACCTCCTAGTGCCACCTCTTAGTGGCTCGGCCAAAGCCGAGCCACCAAGAGGTGGCTAGGCGGGCTTTTTTTCGACCCGACCCGCGTTTGAGCTTATAAATAAGGGGAGGGGGTCTCATTTTTTCAAATCCGGATTTTTAACAAGAAGCTGAAGCTCTGCCGGATCGAGATCTGGACTTTTGACGAGAAAGGGGAGGCTCTGCCGGATTCAACAGCGACCCACACTTAAATCCGATAGCAAGATCCGAGATCTCGGCGAACCCGTCAGCACAAAGCGAAGACGTTCGAGAGATCTTAGATCCGATCCACACGCGACCCCTCCGGATCAAACTTCATTTTGATCCCTAGAAGAGTGGTGATCTCGCTTGGTCGATTTCACTCACTTCGGCGATTATTTCCTTCATGAAATAATCCCCTCGATCGCGTAGATCTTAAACCGGATCATATCACGCGGCGATCAACGGATAAACCCCGGCACAGGCAAAGATCCCACGCAAGCAGGAGTCTGATAAACAGGGTTCTGCGTTTGTTTAAAGGAAAAAGTTATAATTTTTCTTTGATTTTCATTGTAATCAAGTCTTATAAAAAGATGAACTTTTGAATTCATTTGTAAATGCATAAAGCTGTAATGAGTTCACCAATGAAGATCGAATCGACTTTTACCGTGAACAAGCTGGTGACCACAGTGGGAGCCAACGATCTCGCTGATGAGATCGTCGTGTCGCAACCGTGGATAGCGATCCCACTCAAGAGGAGGTCAAATACGAGTTTGACCAATAAAAGTTCGAGGAGTATCTATCATCATCGTCCAGATCGTCCTCCCCCCGCAAGTCCAATAAGATCTCCGCTGCAAGGAAGATCCGCTGGTCCTCGGATTTAAAATCTCAAGGCGAGGAGCCCAACCCCGCTGCCGTCGAAGTCACAGCAAGCAGCGTCCTTCCGGCATCTAAGATGACCGGATCTGAAGATCTGAACTCAAGTGTCAAATTGGGGATCTCAAGTCAGAAGTGACTTGCTATATCATAGATGCCGGTTTAGTCTTTTTCTGATTAAAGAAGACACCAGAATTCAAGTCTGGGGAATTTTATCCCGAATCCTAAGTAGGGATAAGTCAACACCTAACACGTGTTGCCGGTTTAGTCTTTTTCCGATTAAAGAAGACACCAGAATTCAAGTCTGGGGAATTTTATCCCGAAGCCTAAGTAGGGATGAGTCTACGTCTAACACGCGTGGCCGGTTAACCTTTCTCCGTGAAAAGGATACCAAGACTCATCTTGGGAAATTTTATCTCGAATCCTAAATAAGGATAAGTCTACGCCTAACACGCGTTGCCGGTTAGTTCTTAACTGTAAAAAGAACAAAAGCCTACATGTTCAAAATTGTGGCAAGTTGTTATTAATAACACCACAATCCACGCCTTACATGTGTGGGGAATTTTATCCCGAATCCTAAGTAGGGATAAGCCAACGCCTAACACGCATTGCCGGTTTAGTCTTTTACCGATTGAAGAAGACACCAGGATTCATCTGGGGAATTTTATCCCTAAGCCTAAGTAGGGATAAGCCTGCATCTAATACATGCAGCCGGATAGTCTATTCTCATGAGAAAGACGAAGCCTATGTATTCAACATCATAGCACCAAGTCTGAAAGAGTTTCATTCTTTTAGCATAACGTTACATGCGGAACGGGTTTAGATAATTCGCATACTAACCTGATTCAAACGGTAATCGGTAAAGGCTCGTCAAATCCGTTGATGGCTGGGGATTGGCCAATAATCCTAAAGTCAACGCCTAACACGCATTGCGGTTTAGTCTTTTACCGATTGAAGAAGACACCAGGATTCATCTGGGGAATTTTATTCCTAAGCCTAAGTAGGGATAAGCCTGCATCTAATACATGCAGCCGGATAGTCTATTCTCATGAGAAAGACGAAGCCTATGTATTCAACATCATAGCACCAAGTCTGAAAGAGTTTCATTCTTTTAGCATAACGTTACATGCGGAACGGGTTTAGATAATTCGCATACTAACCTGATTCAAACGGTAATCGGTAAAGGCTCGTCAAATCCGTTGATGGCTGGGGATTGGCCAATAATCCTAAAGTCAACGCCTAACACGCGTTGTCGGTTAGTCTCTTGCCCATAAAAGAAGACGAAGCCTATGTATTCAACATCATAGCACCAAGTCTGAAAGAGTTTCATTCTTTTAGCACAACATCACGTGCGGAACGGGTTTAGATAATCCGCATGCTAGCCCGATTCAAACGGTAATCGGTAAAGGCTCAAATCCGTTGATGGCTGAGGGTTCGCCAAAAATCCTATGAGTATTATGGTTGATTATTTCAAACGAAATGAGAAATCATAATAAACAACAATAAAAAGGAGGATAGAAATTTATTCGATTAATGAAGAGTCGAGTCTTTCAACGAAGAAATTACAGTTATTCAAACATCAAGTTTATGGCAAAAGATTTGTTGTTCTAACTTGGACAACTCATCGTTGTAAGCTTGTTGGAGCTCCTTCTGCAACTCAGCCCTGAAAGACTCCTCATTGGCGTTCAATGTCTTTGCAGCTTCTTCCTCAACTTCAGCTAGCTTTTGTTCCGAGAGCTCCAGTTCCTTGGATATGGCGGTTTAAGCTTCCTCTTCGTTAACCCTTGACACTTAAGTTCTCTTCCTTCACCTGAAGTTCCCGCCTAAGCAGCGCTATCTTGGCCTCACTTGATGCAATACAAGAATGAATGTTGCTCAGGAATGTTGATTTCTCAGCAGGTGCGGTCTTAACCTGACGTACCCGGTGCAAACCGAGGAGTAATCAAAATAGACAAAGAATCATCGAAAGTGGCATAATGCTCGCCGCGGCGTCCGTCAACCGCATGAGAGGGAAACGCTCTGGAGGGGTCCTGGATATTCAGCGGGGTTATCACCCATTGAGAGTCACTCTTCATCCGGTTCGGTTTATTCGAGCCTCATAATTACTCCAATAAGGTATACGAGTCTAAACTGTTTCCCATTTTTGTCGAGAAGTTTTTGGAGAATATTTTTATAAAATATTCTTAAGGATAACTCGACAACCTCCAATGGAAATATTGATTCCTGAAATCCCCGGGAGTATACGAGTATAAGCTGGTTCTCCCAGCTCCAACACCTTAATAGCCTAAACTGTGTTGACACCGGTCAATGCGTCGCAATGGAGAATTCACCGACTAAAGGAGAGATCTCAAGAAGTTTGATGGTCAGTTCTACGACAACTCACCGACACGAGCTAAAGTAAAAATTCAGTTACCAGCTTCGGTTTAAGATTTCGACAGCGGTCAGACAATAAATGCAGCACCGTGACACTTTCAGTTGTTCGACAAAGCACCGGATAATCTGAAAGAATTGGGAAAATCAAGATTTGAAGCTGTTTTTAGGTCCTGTTATGCCGATTGAAGGTTTGGGCCTATCATATCCAAAGTATTTTAGGCTCTTCTATAAAAGAACGAGGCTGAAACACTTTGGAGGGGGTATCTGTAGGTGTTAAAAATTACCTATAAGTCCCCGAACATGACTCGTGACAGTGAGTTGACAATCGGCGAGCCATCCGACGACATAACGGCAAACCATTGACGATGTAATAACAAGTGACCGCATGCAAAGGCATAAAGCGAGTCGACGAAATGCATGAAGTGAGTCTACGAGGCGCAAGTTAGCTGGTTTAACGAATCGCGATGCAGCGATGGATAAACCCAAATTCTGAAGCTTCAGATCAGCAAATATCGACGGGGTCAATCAAGTCGGACTCGGGAATGACTAAAAAGGTCCCGAAAGCACCCTTAGGGGCTCGGCAAAAGCCGAGCCACCCAAGGGTGACTCAGCCAAAACCGAGCCACCCCAAGGTAGCTCGATGGCCGAGCCACCCTAGGAGGTGGCTAGGCGGGCTTTTTTTTCGACCCGACCCGCGTTTGAGCTTATAAATAAGGGGAGGGGGTCTCATTTTTTCAGATCCGGATTTTTGATAAGAAGCTGAAGCTCTGTCGGATCGTGATCTGGACTTTTGATGAGAAAGGGGAGGCTCTGCCGGATTCAACAGTGACCTACACTTAAATCTGACAGCAAGATCCGAGATCTTGGCGAACCCGTCAACACAAAGCGAAGACGTTCGAGAGATCTTAGATCCGATCTACACGCGACCCCTCCAGATCAAACTTCGTTTTGATCCCGAGAAGAGTGGTGATCTCGTTTGGTCGATTTCACTCACTTCGGCGATTATTTCCTTCGTAAAATAATCCCCTCGATCGCGTAGATCTTAAACCGGATCATATCACGCGGCGGTCCATGGATAAACCCCGGCACATGCAAAGATCTCACGCAAGCAGGAGTCTGATAAACAGGGTTCTGCGTTTGTTTAAAGGAAAAAGTTATAATTTTTCTTTGATTTTCATTGTAATCAAGTCTTATAAAAAGACGAACTTTTGAATTCATTTGTAAATGCAAAAAGCTGTAATGAGTTCACCAATGAAGATCGAATCGACTTTTCCCGCGAACAACCCTCCTCTCCAAATGGAGTTTTTTTAAATTATTTCACACTCAAACCTCTCCCCCTCTACCCCTATTTATAGCCCAACGTGATGAATGAAGACCATTGGATCAAACTTGGTCTCCAAGGAGAAGAAATCAGTCATTGATCTGATTCTGTTACAGACCAATCGGTCGGCCAATCGGTTGGCCAATCGATTGGTCGGCCAATCGGTTGGCCAATCGGTTGGCCAACCAATTGGTCGACCGATTGGTTTGCAACCGAATTTATCTTTTTCTTGATTTTTCTCCACGAATTTCTCTTGGATCCTTGTGTAGTCTTGGGCCTTCCTTTGACTTCGTATTTGGGCTTCAATAAAAGGTAAAAAATAGGAGAATTGAGTCATTTGGGCTTTTATTCATATTTTCTTTATTAACCTGCAATTTAAGACAAAAATAATTATTAGTGGTATATTTATTTGTATAAAATAGATGATAAGGGTATAAATTAATAATAAAAATGTGATTATCACCTCACGAGACTACAACTCATCCTCTAGGGTAACCAAGGGGTTTAAAGGCTTGTTGTATGCGCTAAATACAACCGCGATTCCTGCGAAAGTGAGTTAGGATTTTTCTTTCTTCCCTTTCAATTTCTTTCTTGCTAGAGGACTAGCAAAAGTTTAGGTGTGGGGGTATTTGATCATCATATTTTATTACACTTTTATATCCTCATTATCTATTTTATTTAAATAAATATATCTGCTAATAATATTTTTTATGTTAATTTGCAGGTAATATAGAATTATTGAATAAGAGTTCAAATGAAGATTATTTCAAGCCCAAAAGATCTCTAATGAAGTCTAGAATACCTAAATCCAAAGCCCACGACTAAGTTTAGAAGCAAAATCTCAGCACTCATTACTTTCTTGGTCAGAATTATTAATAACTTGGCCTGCAATTAAGAATCAAATCAAATATGAAAAAAATAAAGTCAAATTCGTGCTTAGGATGGTCAACAGCAAAGAAAAGGCGATATCTCCTAATCCGGAAAGCAGAATTCAACATATTATATATAAAAATTGCCTATCTCGACAAGACGGAGCCATTCAAATTACTAGATTCTAAATATTTCATCAATAGCAGTAGGATATGATAGAAATCCGAATTTAATTGATATATATTCAATTATTTGAAGGCCAAACTAAATTCTAAGAAGCCCAAGAGCATTTAAGAGAAGCCCAAGAGTCTTAAATGAATTAAATATAAAAAAAATAAAGCCCACAAAGCTCATCTCTCAAGTATGGAATCAATGATCTAGATTATTTTGAGAGATCCTATGTCTTTGAGGGTTGCTTGGGGCCTAAGCTAAATCCTATGGTTGTGAGATTTACTTAGGGGCCAAGACAAATCCAAGGGTTGTGAGAGATTCTTGTTATCTATAAATAGAGGGGTAGAGTGAGGGTTCGAAGTGTGAAATATTTTATAATAACTCTTTTTGGAGAGGAGGGTTACTCTTAATTGAGAAGACCTTCCAAATTTATAACTTTTAGTTGTAATTAATAAAAAAATATTTTCACCCCTTCATATTTTATTTTCTTCTCTTTGTCCAAGGATAAAAAGATGATGAAGATGAGGGTTTGCCTTTTATTCCTTTCTTTTCTTTTCTTGTAATATTTTTTTTTCTTGCTTATTTTAATACTTTGTAGTATAGATTTACTTTCATGTCATTACTTTCATGTCTTTACTTTCATGTATTTACTTTCTTATCTTTAATTTCTCAGATTTATTTCTTTTATTTATTTTGTAGCTAGATTATATTTTCTTGTACTATTCACCTTGAGGCTAGAACCCTCTTGGGATTAGTTTTTATTTTGATTATTTTCTTTTTCTTTGATTCACCTTGAGGCTAGAATCCTCGAGGGAATCACCCTCTTCTAAGATGTGGAACTAATACTTGTGGGAATTCTAAAATTGCATGAAACTAAGCTTTATTTCTTTCATAATTTGTGAATCATTCTTTTATACTTAAAATGATCATGTTTAGGATAATCAACTAGAGAACTAATTGGTAGAAGAAGAATTTGATAATCTATATTTATCTTGAGTGGTTTGATAGGTTATGCTTATGAATTCTAGAATTACTATCTAGTTGTTGTTCCTTTCATGAGTATTAATTTTACTTGGATGATAGTTTAATAGGTTATGCTTTCCTTGAGTAGTTTGATAGTCTATACTTAATAAATCTAAAGTAGAATGTGATAAAAGAGAATGGTTCATATTTTAAGTGAGGTTAGCGAGTGGATTCAATTCTACATTCCTCATATCTTTAATTGAATCATCATTCTTTACTTTCTTGATTTTCCTCTTTATTCTTGATTTTTATTTGTTTGTTTTATTTTTCCTCCATTTATTCATCATTCTTTCTCCTCTCTCAGTCTTGTTTTGATTTTATTTGCACATATTCACAAACACTCTCTTAATCTCTCCACAATCCATCACAATTCTTCTATCACACTCCTAATTGACACACACACAATATAAGAACCAATCTTGATTAACTCTTACAACACCTTCCTCGTGAGATCGATAACTTTTTATACTATAACTTGATAGTTGTATACTTGCAACTTTAGGTTCACATTTTATTTCCTATCAGCAACGTAAGCGGCTCTTCTTATATGTCAGGTATGCTTTTCTCTGACTAGTCTTGCATAGCTTTATTGCTTTGATAACTGATGCTTTGTCTATCTCTTCAGCAGATGATGAACCTAGATTGGAGACCGGGAGTGGAGCAGCTCCTATATCTATTCCTGCTGGTGATGAGTTTGAGCCAGCGGTTGATTTTGACGGTGCTTCTGGTGCTCTTGAGCCTGAGCCAACTACCGATATAGCAACTAGTCCTACACCTGCACACATTTCCGCAGCGCGGCGCAGGTTGATTGTTCATGAGTCATCTGATGAAGATGATGATGCATCAGTTTCTCCGATTCTAGCAAGAGTCAAAAGGATAGTCCCGCCGAGATCTGAGCCTCAGCCTGAAGGCGATGCTACAAGAGTGGTAGATGACTTTGTTGAGTCAGAGGTCGCAACTACCATTATTGAAGTTTCACCAACGGACATGCGGATGATGACATCATTGGTTGTGAGAACCGTTGCCCCATCGGTTGAGGTGGCATCTGTGGTTTCTACTACAGTGGATGTTTCCAGCGTATTAGCTATGCTTGCACCATATCTCTTATCGGGTGTTGAACAAGTACAAGTCCCGCCAACCACTTCTTCAACAACAACTGATGCATTGGTGATATTTGCAGAAGCGGGTCCTTCAAGTCACGCAGAGATTCCACCGTCTCCTGACTCGGATGCTTTGATTACGTTTGAGATTCAGATTTTAATTGAGAGCTTGATGAAGCTATACAATCGAAGTATCGAATCTGTTTTGGCTGACAAGAAAAGCTTATCTGATCGCACTCTTGCCTTGTTGAGGAATCAACTTGGCATTTTGATGTTGATTGCAGGAGCCGAATGCACTGAGCCATTCAAGAGGATGATTGAGGTCGAGCTTCAATTCCAAAGGTTGGAACTGCTTCGCGCGGCCGACATTGATAGTATTGCTGACCTTGAATTCCGTCGTTTCTTAGCAAAGCATTGTGAGGTTGAAGAGTCCGCTCATAAGGAGATGGAGCAGATTAATAAGGAGCTTTAAGAATTTAATGATAGTCTTGCATTTGTTGATGGTAGTCAGGTTGAGCTTAACAACGACATTCAGGAAAAGGAAGCCGCCATCAATGACGCCAAGGCGGCCATCGCTGCAGCTCAAGCTCGGTTGGAAGCAGCTCAATAGCAGAAGGAGGAACTCAAACTCAAGTCATCTAAGTTGGCTTATGAGTGGGGTCTCAAGGCTTCTCGACTTCAGGCTGAGACGGCCTGGCTAGAGGCTATCAAAGTTCAAGCTGTTCCTATTGATCCCAAGATTCTGACGGAGAGAGCCCAGAAAAATGCTCTTGAAGCTAGGGATGCCAAGATAGCTGAATGTATTGCTTGAATTCAATCTTCTTATCCAAATTCCCTTTAGAATTCTTGTAATAAATTAGCTCTTTTAATAATAAAGAACTTTTGCCATTTTTACATGTGTATACGAGTATACGATAGAGGTGTGATGTTAACATATCGTATCGATACCCTTGCTAGGGAGGAAAATGATAGAATCAAACTGATAGAGGTGTAGTGTTAACGTATCAAGTTTGGTTGAGTTGGTACTGTTCAGATGTGTAATGTTAACATGACAGTGTTAAGAGTATTTGACAGAGGTGTAATGTAACGTGTCAAATAGAACTTTCGACAGAGGTGTAATATTAACCGGTCAGGTTCGAAGGAGTCTAAAGGACAACTACTATTTAGAAGTGTAATGTTAACTTAACGGCAGAAAATGGATGGAAGTGTAATGTTAAGTAATTGATTTTTGGCAAGGATGGATTGACAGAGGTGTAATGTTAACCGGTCGAATCTAAAAAGACAACCTGACAGAGGTGTAATGTTAACCAGTCAACAAAATGATCCGACAGAGGTGTAATGTTAACCAGTCAAAACATAAAGGTGTAAATTGTTCAGAGGTGTAATGTTAACATGATGGTGGTAATGCATTTAGAGTCAAGCAGAGGTGTGATGTTAACTTGATAACTCATAGGGGATTTTGATTGGATTTTGGATCAAGATGATCAACAATGTAGGTTGAGAATTTATTCTCATGGTCAGAGGTGGAAACTTAAACGTGACTAGAATCTCTGTGGGGGATGAAATTGGTCAGGATCAAGGGTAATATTTCTTGAGAAACTTCCCGTTGATTGGTGCCATGAGCTTATTGCCGTTTTGGTCAATTAGGCGATATGGTAGACTATCTCTACTACAAATGGACCCTCCCATTTGGGTTGGAATTTACCTTTAGTCTTGTATGTCATGCCATGGGTCGACGAACAGCTAAGACAAAGTCACCTTCTTTGAAGGATCGTTCTATGACCCTCCTGTTGAAAGCTCTTGAGATCCGTGACTAGTAGATCTTGATTCGTTGCTGAGCTTAAAGTCTCAATTCATCCAGTGTCTCTAGTTCTTGGAGCCACTTTTGATGATATTTTTTAGTCGTCATTTTCTTGACAAGAGCAATTCTCAATGACGACATTTGAATTTTTAGAGGGATCACGGCTTCACATCCGTAGACCAATGCAAAAGGCGTGGAGCCAGTGGGAGCGCGTACTGTTGTTCGATAAGCCCGTAAACACTCTCCAAGTTTCTTATCCCAATTTTATTTGTTGAAGGAGAAGAACTTCTTCAGAAGTTTAATGATGGTTTTGTTAAAAGATTCCGCTAGACCATTAGCAGCCGGGTTGTACGGTGTAGAAGCCACATCTTGAATTCTGAACTTGTTACAGAATCTAAAGAATGCCCGATTGATGAACTGCGGACCATTGTCGTGGACAATCCTTTGAGGGACGCCAAATCCGTAAATAACGTGGTGTTTCAAGAACTTAACCACATTAGATGTCTTGACTTCTTTGAGCAGAATGGCTTCGGCCCATTGAGAGAAATATTCCGTAATGGCTAGGATAAAATGATGGTGTTTAGCAGATGGTGGGTTAATTGGTCCGATGACGTCCATACCCCATGTTTCAAATGACTATGAGGCAGTAGTTGGAGGCAATTTTTCCAGAGGTTGGTGTAGAAAATAGGCATGGACTTGACATGCATGACACTGCTTGGCATAAACCACTACATCTGCAATTATCGTTGGCTAGTGATAGCCCAGATGACGTAGTCGGTCCTGAAGTTTAGGACCCAATTGATGAGCTCTACATGTACCATCGTGGGCTTCCTTGAGTGCTTCTCGAGCTTCGCTTGGTGATAAGCATCGAAGCAGCACACCGTCGAATGATTGACGATACAAAGTCTACATAGCAGAATTATAGAAGAAGCGTGAAACCCTTCTTTGGATAGAGATTGCTTACTTCGGATTATTTGGTAGTATTACGTGCAAGACATAATCAATGATCGGGAAGCGCCAGTCATTAGCCTCAAAGTGAGTTGGCATGATATGCACTTCATTAACTTCCAGGATTTGCTCTGGGGAGCATAATTGACAAATGTCAAAATTTACAACCCCAAAATACACCACACCTGCGTGTCTCCCTCTAAAACAAAAAAGAAAGTATATAAAGATAGTGACCCTACTAGTCAATCTCTGAAGAGAGGAAGAAGAGCTACCCGTAGTGGACTCCAAATTGGAGTCTTCTCTGGGTGGTGGCTCGCTGCTATCTGTCGGCGTTGAAAATTACCATAAGTTTCCGAACATAGCTTGTGACAAAGAGTTGTCGATCGGCGAGCTATCCGATGACGTAGCGATGGACCGTTGACAACACAAAGCGACGCCAACGCATGAAGCGAGTCGACTAAATGCATAAAGCGAGTCGGCTAAGCGCGCAAGTCAAAGAAGCAACGAATCGCATGCAAGCAGCAGGATAAACTTATTTCTAAAGCTTCGGGTCAGCGAGTATCGATAAAATCAACCAAACCAGACTCGGAATACCAGAAAAAAAAGCGGCGAAAACAAAACCCGAAACCGCTCGAAGGGGCTCGGCACGAACCAAGTCACCCTAGGGTGGCTCGGTGGCCGAGCCACCCTAGGGGGTGGTCGAGTCACCTCTTGGTGGCTCGGCCAATGCCGAGCCACCAAGAGGTGGCTAGGCGGGCCTCAGGCATAGTTTTGACCCGTTATCTGCTTTTGAAATCTATAAATAGAGGAGGCGGGGGTTCATTTTCAAGAGCGGAATTTTGGAGAAAAAGCCGAAGCTCTGTCGGATCGAGATTTAACTTTTGGGGAGGCGATCAACTTCAACAATCAGATCTAAGATCTTAGTGAACCCGTCGGCGATTATTTTCCTTTGTGAAGTAATCCCCCAAGAAAGTTTGAGAGATCTTAGATCAGATCTATATGGCTTCCCTCAAGATTAAACTTTGTTTTGATCTCGAGAAGAGTAGTGATCTCGCTTGGTTGATTTCACTTACTTCGGTGATTATTTCCTTCGAGAGATAATCCCCACGATCGTGTAGATCTCGCATCAAATCACAATCACGCGACGGTTCACGGACGGAACAAAGTCCCCGACACAGGCAAAGACACCCACGCAAGTGAGGACCCGATAAACGAGTCCCGCGCTTGTTCAGGAGAGTTGTAATTTTCTACTTTCTTTGATTTTCATTGTAGGTCTTATAAAAAGACGACCTTTTTATTTTGTTGAATTCCTTTGTAATTCCATAACGGTGTAATGAGTTCAAAAGCAATGAAGATCGATAGCGCAACTTTTCCGGCGGACAAGCTGACGACCACAGTGGGAGCCAACGATCTTGCTGATGAGATCGTCGTGCCGCAGCCGTGGATAGCAATCCCGGTCAAAGAGGAGGTCGAATACGAGTTCGACCAACAGAAGTTTGAGGAGTATCTTTCATCCTCGTCCAGATCGTCCTCTCCCCGCAAGTCCAGGAAGATCTCCGCTACAAGGAGGATCCATTGGTCATCGGATCTCGAATCCCAAGGCGAGGATTCTGATCCCACCGCTGCCAAAGTCACAGCAAGCAGCATCCTTCCGGCCTCCGAGATGGTCGGATCTGCAGATCTGAACTCTTCTGTGCAGGAGATGATCGCCGACGGTGCGCCGATTCTTTCAAAGAGAGCCCGCCAGCGACGACGCCAAAGCTTGGCACGCCAATTCGCCAAGGCCATGGAGTCGATGGACGGGATCCGCTATGGGGCGGATCTCAAATCCAGAAGAGGTGAAAGGCCTCAAAAACAGGTGGCTAGCGGCTCTTCCAAGTCATCAGCAAACGAATGGGTTCGAGTTAGACGAAACCGTTCAACACTCGAAGAACGCATCCGGAAGCGCCGCGCATTGCTTGCGCACACACGCGCTGTAGTTCAGGAGGCCCGGATGCTAAAGAAGGAGGAAGTGGCCAAAAAGCCACCAAGGACGCGCCAAGTGTGGAGGTCCAAACCTAGAATAATGGTTCGGGCCAAGGCCGAAACATCAACTAAGGATCAGCCACCCCAAGATGACTCAATAAAGGCTCGGCCGCTACAGGGTGATCTGAATCAAAGAAAGGTCACCTCATCACCGATTCCACCTCCGGCGATCACATCTAAATCGCCGTCTATCTCTGTACCCGCTTCGGTCGATCCCGCCGGCTCACCCCGAAGTAAGAAAATGGTGTTGGAGCGTCTCGGCCCATTGCATGATGATCGAGGCAAAATTCTGATCAAGGAACATTTGGGCCCGTTGAGGAAGTCCCGGGTCACTCCCAGTGCAGGGGGTCGCACCCACCTCAACCATGACAGGAAGACTCCTGCAGTTGCTCGCACCGGGCTGCGGATTGAAGTTCAAGAGCCCGTTGAAAATTCACACTCGCGAAGGCGTGCGTCGCGGCGAGTGACTTTTGAAAAGCCCGATAAGGCAGTTCGTCCTCAGAAGGAGACATTTTCGTCTGACGACGAGAGCGTTATACCTGAGAAGTCGTGCCAGCACACGATGGGTTGCTCCGGCATCAATGCCGATGAGTTGTACTATCGTGCTGGGGGTACGAGTAGATCTCAAAAAAGAACCTCCCCAGAATCGAACACGCATTGTCCATGTTCTAAACTGATCAGGACGGTGTTGTCGGAATGCAGCTGCACCAAGATGGCTCCGAAGAAGGTGTCGGTCTTTGATAGGCTTGGCACTAAAATGCCAAAACCCAGGTCAAGGCGCTTTCGCGGAGGAAGATCGGTGTCTCAAGGCGATGATCTGCCAAAAGTTACCATTAATATGACCAGCAGAGGGACGTCGTCACATGCCATTCCGGGGCATCGCAATGAATGACTCAATTGCGGTCCGGGACTATCAAGCGACCAAATTATCACAAAGTGCAGAGGGGATTACCCTCAGATGATGAAGTGTCGGACGCTGGTTCTGCAGTTACCTTCGATAATACAGTTTCTAACGAGGGACAACCCCGTGAAGCGCTCATGATCGGTGCGGAACAGGTGGCTAAAATGCTTGAAGAGGCCTGACCAAGCAAATGGACAACTTTAAGCTTGAGATGGAGATGGCCATGCAGCAGATGAGAGCGATGCATGACCAGCAAATCCAAGCAATAATGAATCGCCAAGGTGAATCAAGTCATCACAATAACGTCAACCTAACAGACAGCGACACAGATAAGGAGGAAGGCCGTAACGCCGATAATCCCCCTAATGAACAGAACGCTAGTGGCAACACTATTGTTTCTCCTCAAAATCACCCGAACGGAGACGTAGGTGAGAATGAGAAGATAAAGGACCTCGAGAGTAAGATCAACACTTTGATTTTCGCCCAAGAGGTAAGGAAGACGGGTATACCGTGTCCGTACCCAAGGGAGTGGGAATCAATCCCATACTCGGCGAAGTTCAGTCTCATAAACTTTACGCCGTTCGACGAGAAGGGATCACCCACTCAGCATTTGATCTACTTCAAGTCTCACCTAGGGGTTATCTCCAGCAATGAGCCCTTGATGGTTCGGTCATTCGTTAGCACCCTTCGAGGAGCTGCCTTCGATTGGTACCGCCGCCTCAAGCCTGGGAGCATCAACAGCTGGGATGACATGGAGACTATGTTCCTTGCTAACTTCTTCGACGACGATACTGAGATATCCATCGGAACGTTGTTGGACGAAAAGCAAAAAGACGAAGAGACGGTGGACAACTTCGTCAAACGGTTTCGAAACACGGCAATGAACTGTCGGGACCCGATAACTGAGGATTTTATTCTCCAGACATGCCACAATAATCTTTTGTTGGATGTGCTAGAAGCTATGGGAACGGCACCGTCCAAGACATGGAAGGATTTGAAGATGCGCGGGGAGCAAGCCGAATGATTCCTCAAATGGAAAAAGGCGGAGAGAGGCCAGCAGACGGTAAATACTCGTAATCAAAATTTTGTCCCACGCGACAAAGGTAAAGTAGCGGTAGCGGTGGGCATAAATCAAGCGTTCAGTACAAGCTGCAACAACTTAGCAGCCGAGGAGTCATAACAAGCGGACTAATGGCGACAACGGCCTCGAAGCGGTCGTCGAAACCAAGATTTCCCAAGACTTATTCTTTCAAGGATGACGAAGTACTCGGAATTTTCAAATACCTCCTGGAGAACAATAAAATCCAGCTGCCACCAATTGTGAATCAGGAGGAGGCAAATAAAGTCACCGATCCGAGGTACTGCACTTATTACAGAGCGGTTCACCATCCGACAAAGTTGTGCTACCATCTCAAAGACAAGATCCAGGCCTTGATCGATGTAGGGGTCATTACCCCAAAGCCGTCCAAGGAAAAGAAGGTGGGCGCTAATGCAACGTCAGTCAGCTTCAGATCAGTACCTGTGTCTTGGTTTCAACTGGAGCCCATCATGAAGGTAGGGATGGAGACGGTGAACGATGATCCTCACGGGCAGCGCAAAAAGGGGCTTGTGCCACATACGGCCCTGAACGGCGAAATCCTATGGGTTCACCCGGACTTGCTTAAAGATGATCAGTGGGTGGCCTCTTCATCTAAGAAGAAATTGAAGGGCAAGGGGAAACCATGTCATGCCACCTCGGCAATCGTAGAGAAGGATGACGAACAAATGACGACGCTCCAGCTCTCTGAAGAGGAACATGAAGTCTTCGCCACTAGGAGCGGGCGCGAGTACAAATACAGTTACCCCGAAGCTTCTAATCCGAATGCTAAAATGCTGACGGAGTTGGGGGTAGCAATGAACCCTCCCAAGCGTGCTAAAAAATCACAGTAGCAGGCAATTGCCCAAGAGGAGAAGCAACCCCAACATCAGGAGGTTCAAGTTCCGAAGCAGTCTCGTTTCAATCGCCCGATTGGAAGGGACAAATCGGAAAGTTCGAGCTCTCCACGTTGCTTCGACATTATAGCTCAATTGGCTAATATCTCGGCAAGGATAACCCTCTATGAACTACTACGATTGTCAAAAGAAACCAGAAAGGCCCTACAGGAAGCCCTGGCTGATTCTGAAGTGTTTCTCACTCAGATCGAGCCAACTCCTGAGGAGCAGGAGACGTCAGCCCAGCAGTGCTACCTCGCAACTAAGCACATCCCCTGCATAACTTTTACCAAGGAGGACATACGCATAAAGAACTCAAGCATGACAGTCAGATTTTATCGTACATTGGCTCCAGTGAAGTCAACCGGATCCAAGTCGATCCGGGTTCCACTGTGAGCATCATGCCTCTTTGCCTGATGTACAACCTCGGGATTCCTGCCAGTAAGCTGGCATCTACAGGCATGGTAATTTACGGATTTAATACTAGTGGGTCTCGGCCACTAGGTAAGATCCGGATAAAGTGCCAAATGGGAGACTTGAAGTCTGAAGTCACATGCTACATGATCGATGCAGAGATTTCCTATAACTTATTATTGGGTCGGCTATGGATCCATAATAATGTTATAGTCCCATCCACTCTTCATCAGTGTCTGAAATATATAGACACAAATAATGAAGTTAAGACGGTGGTCGCGGACAAGCAACCGTTTAAGGGGTTGGAGAACTACTTTATCGACTCTCCTTTACTTTAACGAGTCCGACATCAATCATCGCCCAAGGCATGGACAGCGGTGACGAAGCTGATACCGAAGCTGGGCTTAATTGCGAGGGTGGTTTTGTTATAAATGACATCGTACCCGTTGTAATTAATCTTGACAATGAAGAATCGTCGGATGACAGTTGTAATTGGCAACTTGCCGACAAAAATAAATGATGATTTAGAGTACTCGCTGTCTTTGACTGATGTAATGAAGGGGTTGTACAATGATCCCAAGTTGCACATGCCAATTCGATCGTCGTGTGTAACACAGAAGCAGCTCCAGGATTCTTTCAGAACAACACTTGTCATCCCCGCCAAAACAGAAGGCGAGAAAGATTTAATCTATGGTAAAGGAGAGACATTCCCACTACCAAATCACTTCTTGAAGCGAGATGATGGCAATGACAAGCTTGGTGCTCACTTGTTCAGATACAGTCCAGAAGTGCAGAGTCTAATGAAGAGATGGGGGTACAACCTTGCGCGGGGAGAGGGTCTCTATTTCGGTAGAGGTCCTCAAATTCCACCCAAAGCCGCACACGTCCCCGAAGGGAAGCCTGATAACTACTATGGATTTAGGAGAGGACTAGGATACGTCTCTTCTTCAGATGACGAATGCTGCTGGATGATCGATGACCAATCACCCAATCCCGATAGAGATGGACATTCGCCGATTTCCGCTGGGACTCGCATCGCGACCGTGAAATGTTCAAAGGGTTGATGTCGAATATGACTACAACCGATCCCGTCATGATGGAGGACGATGAGCAGATACTAGCGTAGGAGGACCCGTGGGTTCATCACCTGAATACGCAATATGGGGACCGATTCGAACAGAGAGAACCTTCGACCGAAGACATAGTGGTTCAAATCAATATGGGTGATGAAGCTAATCTGAAGCCCATATTCATGAGCGGCAGTCTTCCCCCAGAGGAGAAAGAAGAATTGATTGCTCTCGTCCGGGAATATATCGACATTTTTGCTTGGAATTACGAAGATATGCTAGGGCTCGACCCAAATGTGACAACGCATCGTCTCAACATCAGGGTGGATGCCAAACTTGTCAAACAACAGCAAAGACAGTTTTGTCCACAGATTATGGAGGCGATTGTAGCGGAAGTTAAAAGGCTCATAGAATCGGGTTTTATCAGGGAAGAACAACACCCCGATTGGCTCGCGAATATTATCCTGGTTCTAAAGAAGAATGGGACAATCAGGATCTGCATCGATTATAGAGATCTGAATATTGCATGCTCGAAGGACGACTTTCCTCTCCCAATCACGGACGTGATCATTGACAATACGTGTGGGTTCGAGAGAATGTCCTTAATGGATGGGTTTTCGGGTTATAATCAAATCAAGATGCACCCGGATGATGAGAAACACACGGCGTTCAGAACTCCCCTCGGCGTCTTCTGTTACACGGTCATGTCGTTCGGTTTGAAGAACATAGGCGCCACGTACCAGCGAGCAATGACGAAGATTTTCCTGGAACATCTCCGGAAAACGGTCAAGTGCTACGTCGATGACTTAGTCGTGAAAAACCGCAACAAAAATGACCACATCAAAGACCTGAGGACGGTGTTTGATCTCATGCGGAGTCATCAGTTAAAGATGAACCCTACCAAATCCTTCCTCAAAATGTCCAGCGACAAATTCCTCGGATTCGTCGTTACCACTAAGGGTATTCACATTGACCCAGATAAGGTGAAGGCGATAAATGAATTACAACCCCTGAGAAATCTAAAAGAACTCAGAGGGTTACAAGGGCGATTAGAGTATATCCGGCGATTCATATCAAAGCTTTTCGGGAAATGCCAGCCTTTCTCCAAGCTAACCAAGAAAGGTGTATCATTTGTCTGGGACGACGCCTGTCAGAAGGCATTCGAGGATATCAAAGCATATCTAGCAAATCCTCCCGTTCTCGTTGCACCGAAGTTAGGTAAACCGTTCTTGATTTACGTCAAGGCGATGAACCTCTCGCTAAGCGCTTTACTCGCGCAAGACGATGATAACGGTCACGAACAGGCAGTGTATTACCTAAGCCAGACTTTAGTGGGTACTGAATCCCGCTATCCGATGATCGAGAAGGAGTGTCTAGCATTGGTCTTCGCAATTTAAAAGATGCGGCACTACTTAGTAGGACAGATGATTTATGTTATCTCCAACGTAAATCCAATCCGGATAATCATGACGCAACCAGCCTCCATGAATTGGCACTTAGCGAAATGGGACTTACTCTTGTCTCAATATGACTTACACTTTAAGCAACAGAAGTCGATCAAAGGACAGGCGACTTGTGACCTATTGGCCACTAACCCGATGACGGATGGGGCCGAATTATATGATGACTTGCCGGATGAGACTCACGAAGTCAACACTACATCGCACCAATAAATATGGCAGCTGTACTTTGACGGTGCTTCTCGAGCAACCAATGTGGCAAGTACCCCTAGACGTTCTAAGATTTCTTTCGGAGTTGGAGTTGTCTTAGTTTCCCCAAGGAAGTATGTGATGCCTCGGGCTTACTCGCTAACCGAGCCATGCTCCAATAATGTGGCCGAATATAACGCGTTACTTATTGGACTCAGTTTCACCAAAGAGCTGGGGTTAGAATATCTTGAAGCCTTTGGAGATTCCCAACTCATAGTCAGACAGATCCGTGGGGACTACGAAGTCAAAAATCCAGACTTAATGTCGTATCATCAGGCGGCCGTTGAGATCGCGGACTCGTTTGAAGAATTTTTCATTGAGTATATTCAGGCCTCCACAATAACGATCGTGCATACGCATTAGCTTGTCATTAGCAACCTCCCCGAGATCAACAATTAGTCACTGTGAGAACTCACCAACTCTTCGTGCCAATATAAAACGAAGAGGAGGACGATAAAAGGATAGCCATCAAAGAGGTGCACTCAACCCGAGTTGAATTAGAGCCCCGGGATTGGCGATTTTCTATAATCGACTATGTCCTGCATGGTATTTTGCCAGAGGACGTAAAAGAGAGAGAATCGATCTGATGAAGAGCGCCAAGATTCTTTTATGATGCGGAGACTCAGACGTTGTATCGTCGCGCGTATGACTACTTGCTGCTTCGGTGCCTCTCGAACAAAGAAGCGGAAGAGGTCCTTAAGGAAGCGCACGGAGGAGAAGGTGGTGCACACCAACCTGGTTCCAAGCTTTATGATCGTATCAGAAGAATGGGATACTTCTCGCCAACGATGATTAATGATGTAATCGAATGCGCTCGAAAATGCCACGCGTGTCAAATACATGCGAATTACATGCATCAACCCCCGGAGCATTTGCATCCTTCGGCTACGTCTTGGTCGTTCGAGACGTGGGGTATGGACATTGTAGGTCCTATTTTTCCCCCGTCAGTTAAAGGTGATCGGTTTATCCTCGTAATCACCGACTACTTCTCCAAGTGGGCTGAAGCAATTCCACTTAAAGAAGTGAAAATGAACAATGTCATCAAGTTCATCAAGCACCACGTCATCTATCGACACGGTGTGCCGAGGCGAATCATACATGACAACGGTTCTCAGTTCGTCAGCAATACCTTCATCAGGTTTTGCGAGAAGTTTAAGACCCAAGACGTCTTGTCAACGGCTTATAATCCCGCTGCAAACGGATTAGCAGAGGCGTTCAACAAGATGATCATTAAGATCTTGTCGAAGCTCGTAAAGACTAATAAGCGTGGCTGGGATGATAAACTCAAAGAAGCACTCTGGGCATATCGCACCACAATACGCACGCCTACCGGAGCTACCCCGTATTCTCTGGTATACGGATGTGAAGCTGTACTTCCATTGGAAATCCAAATTCCATCACTTCGTATCGCCCTTGCAACTGAGATGACAATGGAGGAACAACATCAGAGATGCCTTGAAGAGATCGAGATGTTGGATGAAAAATACTTGGAAGCTCAACAACACATCGAGTTTTACCAGGCCAGAATATCGAGGGCTTTTAATAAAAGAGTCCGACAGAGAAGCTTCAAAGAAGGAGACCTGGTCCTCGTTGCTCGACGACCGATAATTCTCACTTCCAAGAAGAAGGGTAAGTTTAAACCCAAATGGGAAGGACCATTTGTGATAGATACAGTTTATTCGAACGGAGCATATCGCCTAATCACTCAGAATGGCGACAGGCAATTGATGCCGATAAATGGGAAGTTCCTGAAAAAGTACTATCCTTAGTACATTCGGGATAACCCGTTTTGATAGGAAGTTCCTCGTAGAATATTTCAACCATTATCCTCGAGGAGAACCCTAAGTCTGTCCTCCACCATAAATTCTCTCACTGATCAAATTCATTGACGGTGAGTCCACTAAAAAAGTGTTTCTGGTCCAATCAACCAGCAAAATCCCCTCTTGATTCCTTCCATGAACAAGAGGTCCAATGTTAAGATCCCCTTCTGATAAACAGAAGGACTCCATCCTTTCCTCTTCGGTCATGTCTTTCCATGGCTAAGTCTAAAATTGGAATTTCGTCTCGATAAACAAAAAAAATCATTCCCAGATCAGGTAACGAATCCTATAAAAGTGAAACTTACCTGAATCTTTTCGATTCTAGGAGTGGAGATCCCACTCTTAGTATCACCCCCTGAGATTCTCGAAGTGGAGATCCCACTTTTAGTTTCCTTTCTCCTAGAGATAGAATATAAAATTCTTCCTCTCCAGGAGTAAGATATAGGATGTAAAAGTCTTCCTCTCTTATTTTGGGTTCGTCTTTACCCTTAAAAAGAAGACCTGGAGACAGGATATAAAATCATTCCTCTCCACCGTCGGGAAATAGAATATAAAATTCTTCCTTTCCCACATTAGTTTCACCTTTTCCTTCGGTTTAGTCTTTTATCCAATTGAAAATGACACCAGAATTCAAGTCTGGAGAATTTTATCCCGAAGCCTAAGTAGGGATAAGTCTACGCCTAACAGGCGTTGTCGGTTTAGTCTTTTATCCGATTGAAGAAGACACCAAGATTCATCTAGGGGAATTTTATCCCGAAGCCTAAGTAGGGATAAGTCTACGCCTAACAGCCGTTGTCGGTTTAGTCTTTTATCCGATTGAAGAAGACACCAAGATTCATCTTGAAAAATTTTATCCCGAAGCCTAAGTAGGGATAAGTCTACACCTAACAGGCGTTGCCGGTTAATTCTTAACAGTGAAAAGAACGAAAGCCCACATATTCAACATTGTGGCAGGTAGTTATTAATAACACCACAATCCACGCTTTACACGTGTGGGGAATTTTATCCCAAATCCTAAGTAGGGATAAGCCAACGCCTAACACGCGTTGCCGGTTTAGTCTTTTATTCGATTGAAGAAGACACGAAGATTCATCTTGGAGAATTTTATCCTGAAGCCTAAGTATGGATAAGTCTACGCCTAACAGGCGTTGCCGGTTAGTTCTTAACTGTGAAAAGAACAAAAGCCCACATATTCAACATTGTGGCGGTAGTTATTAATAACACCACAATCCACGCTTTACACGTGGGGAATTTTATCCCAAATCCTAAGTAGGGATAAGCCAGCGCCTAACAGCGTTGCGGTTTAGTCTTTTATTCGATTGAAGAAGACACGAAGATTCATCTTGGAGAATTTTATCCCGAAGCCTAAGTAGGGATAAGTCTACGCCTAACAGGCGTTGTCGGTTTAGTCTTTTATCCGATTGAAGAAGACACCAAGATTCATCTAGGGGAATTTTATCCCGAAGCCTAAGTAGGGATAAGTCTACGCCTAACAGCCGTTGTCGGTTTAGTCTTTTATCCGATTGAAGAAGACACCAAGATTCATCTTGAAAAATTTTATCCCGAAGCCTAAGTAGGGATAAGTCTACACCTAACAGGCGTTGCCGGTTAATTCTTAACAGTGAAAAGAACGAAAGCCCACATATTCAACATTGTGGCAGGTAGTTATTAATAACACCACAATCCACGCTTTACACGTGTGGGGAATTTTATCCCAAATCCTAAGTAGGGATAAGCCAACGCCTAACACGCGTTGCCGGTTTAGTCTTTTATTCGATTGAAGAAGACACGAAGATTCATCTTGGAGAATTTTATCACGAAGCCTAAGTATGGATAAGTCTACGCTATGACGTTCTTGGTTAGTTCTTAGCGTGAAAGAACAAAAGCCCACATATTCAACATTGTGGCGGTAGTTATTAATAACACCACAATCCACGCCTTACGTGTGGGGAATTTTATCCGAATCCTAAGTAAGGATAAGCCAGCGCCTAACAGCGTTGCGGTTTAGTCTTTTATTGATTGAAGAAGACACGAAGATTCATCTTGGAGAATTTTATCACGAAGCCTAAGTATGGATAAGTCTACGCCTAACAGCGTTGCGGTTTAGTCTTTTATTCGATTGAAGAAGACACCAAGATTCATCTAGGGAATTTTATCCCAAGCCTAAGTAGGGATAAGCCAGCGCCTAACAGCGTTGCGGTTTAGTCTTTTATTGATTGAAGAAGACACCAAGATTCATCTTGGGGAATTTTATCCGAATCCTAAGTAAGGATAAGCCAACGCCTAACACGCGTCGTCGGTTTAGTCTTTTATCTGATTGAAGAAGACACCAAGATTCATCTTGGGGAATTTTATCCCGAAGCCTAAGTAGGAATAAGTCTGCACCTAACAAATGCAGCCGGGTAGTCAATTCCCGTGATAATCGACCAAGTCTATGTATTCAACATCATAGCACCGAGTCTAAAAGAGTTTCATTCTTTTAGCACAACGTCACGTACAGAACCGGTTTAGATAATCTGTATGCTAGCCCGATTCAAACGGTAATCGGTAAAGGCTCATCAAATCCGTTGATGGCTGGGGGTTGGCCAATAATCCTAAAATCAACGCCTAGCACGCGTCGCCGGTTAGTCTCTGGCCCATAAAAGACGACAAAGTCTACGTATTCAATATCGTAGCATTAAGCCTAAAAGAGTCTCATTCTTTTAGCACAACATCACATGTGGAACGGGTGTAAATAATCCTCTTGCTAGCCCAATTCAAATGGTAATTGGTAAAGGCTCATCAAATCCGTTGAGGGCTGAGGATTTGCCAAAAATCTTATGAATATTGTGGTTAATTATTTCAAATAAAATGAGAAATCATAATAAATAGCGATAAAAGGAAGATAGAAGTTTATTCAATTAATGAAGAGTCGAGTCTCTCAAGGGAGAAATTACAGCTATTCAAACATCGAGTTTATGGCAAAATATCTGTGGTTCTAGCTGGGATAACTCATCGTGGTAAGCTTGTTGGAGCTCCTCCTGCAACTCAGCCTTGAAAGACTCCTCATTGGCGTTCAGCGTCTTCGCAGCTTCTCCCTCAACTTCAGCTAGCTTTCGTTCCGAGAACTCCAGCTTCTTGGATAGGGCGGTTCGAGCTTCCTCTTCGTTGACCCTTGTCAGCTCTAGGATGCTCAAGTTCTCTTCCTTCACCTGAAGTTCTCGCCTAAGTTGTGCTAACTCGGCCTCACTTGACGCAATGCAAGAATAGATGTGGCTCAGGGATGTGGATTTCTCAGCAAGTGCAGTCTTAACCTGCTCTACCCGACCACGCTGCATCTGAACCTCGAGTCCAGTAAAAACTCGAGCATCGCGCCATGCTTCCAGGCGAGACTCCGCTCGATCGGCTACATATGAAGAAGTACCTTCTGCTCGCAACTCCTATAACTTCTGAAGATCGAGTTCCAGACGATCAAGATCATCATCAATGGCCTTGGCTAACTCCGGGTGACCAGCGTTCCTTATTAAAGCCGTTATGGGGTCAAGAACCGGCCTGAACTGACGAAGAGAGAGCCCACTATGGAGAAGCTTGTCGATCATCATGTTCATGAGGGAGAAGAATGATCGGACCTCCATACAGATAATAATCCGATCAGGGTCATTGTCTGAAATCAACGCCTTCGCCAGGTCGTGAAGTTGAGATGTAAGTCCTGTAAAAATAAAGGGGTAGACATTTCAGAATCTCAAAAACTAGTGTAGATATCCTTAGTCGGATAAACCCGTACCTGATTCCATCAGCATAGCTTCATGGGTACGCGGAGCCGTCGGAGGGGTAACCGCCGTTGATGCATCAATTGCTGGAGTTGGTCTCACGGTGTGATCAACAGGCATGGTAGACGCCGTGGTCGCCGATTCTGGAGAAGCATCAGGATGAGGAATCGGAAAATAAGCCTCAGTAGGAGTTCCTGCCAGTGATAAAGTGAATTTCTCAGATTGTAGTTGTATTAGTCAAAAAAATGGCTAGTTCTACAATTAACAGGAGAATAGGCCCATACCTTTAGAGGAACGAGCCTCAGTACCTTCGGGAATTGTTGGCTCAGATGACAAGTCGGCTAGGGGAGTGTCTGCAAGCAGGCCATCATCATCAAAATCCTCTATCGAAAATCTAACACAAGAGAACATAAGTGAAAGAAGCAGAATCAAAAAACCTACGATCAGCGAAAATTGCTTACCTCCTACAGTGGAGTTAGTCTCTCTAATGCCAGTGTCCACGTTTACTTCCTGCAATTTCTCTAAAAGGGCAGGAAGCATAGAGACAATTAGGGAAGGCACGAATTCTGAATTGTTCAACTCCCGTACTCGCCATCTAAATGGGGTATTACCGATGATAGATGTACCTGGATTTGCGGAATCAGGTCCTACATTGGTAGTCTCACTAATTTTAGCAGCTACTGCAGGCTCTTCTGCCATAGACTCGTACACCTGTTGTGTGAAACTGGGTTCTTCAAAAGAGGCGAAATCGTGATGAGGAAAATCGAAGCTGGTCTCGCCTCCTCCATATCGTCCTACACAAAAATGGAGAGACGTAAGCCTTGAGTTCAAGGGATTAAATAATAGAAGGGACTACGGGACGGTTAAGCATTACCTCCTTCGCTGACAAAGTCGTCACTATCCAAGTCCATCTCAAAAGCTCGCGGATCCACATGTGAGTTATGGACTAATTTTTTCCGTTTAATAGCTTGAGTCCCAACTCGAGGCTTCACCCGGTGAGAGGGGAGAAGTCCCTCCTCCTCCTCGGCTGTCATTCTGGAAGCATCAAGTCGATGTCAGACCCAATAATTCCAAAAGAAAAAAAAAGGGGGGAGGGGAAGTATCAACAAACCTGTCCTAGAGTCCTCTTCATGATCCTCGTCATCCACATGACCTCCTCCTAAGGTCTCTTTGGCAGAACCAGAGGTCTCCTCTTCCTCCTTGTCTATTTGATGAGTCTTGCATCGCTTCCTTTAGGGACCGAGCGGCCTTCTGAACCATCTGAGTATCAGCCCGGGAGGCCTCTTCGGCTACTAATTCTGTAGGGGGCTTCACGGGAATGGATTCATTAGCTGCTAACAACCACCTGCAGCATAAGCATGTCAACTCCAGTCGACGCTCCGCACTCGGAAGGCTGAACCGGGCACCAGTGCACCCCGTCACACTCCATAGCCATGCCCGGACGTCGTCCACTAAACTGTCGTGAGTCCGAAGGTACCGATTCGGATTTTTAACATAAAGTTGGTCATAACCAAACTGCCGGGCGAATCGACAGGGTAGATACGGTTCGATGAAACACTCATTTCTCACCCGGAATGTCAGGTAACCCAGTCGGATATTCATCAGCCAATTGAAGCAGCCGACATCAAGAGACGTCCGGCTCGCCCTCAGCCTCTCCTCATCGAGCAAAGACTCGCCGTACTGACCAGAGAACCGCGGGAAATATCTGGAGAAAACCCAGTCTTTGTGAATCTGCAATTTCTTTCTTATCTCCAGGAATCCTCGCCCCTTCCATTTGCAACTTTCTAACAATTGTAGCAAGGGATGGATTGATCAGCGGTGCTCGGTGTCGACATTATATCTGGGCGGTGAAGGACGAACCATGCCATCAAGTAAGTATATGGAAGTTCCACCTTGGCAAGAGGAATTTGCGTCGAAGGTTTACTCTCCCCCTGAGTGAAGGCACTAACTATCTGTCGAAGCCCACAATGAATATTAGCCACCATCGCCGGAAGAAGAGAAAGTTCTTTTTTGTGAGCAAGCTGAACTGCAGGATAGAGCACCTCCAATGGCAAAGCATCACTAGACTGATACGGTGCCACGCACTTCTTCAACCAGATCGCGAGGTAGCCAGCTAGGAGTGTCAACGGCTGAATTGGCTTCACTGCATGCCATAGGAATGTCTCAAACTTCGTCCCTGCAAAGAAACCACTCTCGGTGCTGCTAGTGGTGTAAGAGCGAGCGCTGGATTTCTTGATCAGCTCGTTATCCTCTGAAGAAGTGAGCGATGCTAATTCACAAATCACCTTGCCAGAATTACTTTCCAGGTGCTTGAACAAATAATCCGCAAACTATTTCAAGCTCACCTGTGACTTAGTCCTCTTCGCCAGTGGATCAGCCTATGCCAAAGCGATATGATAATGGCAAGTAAGATCTCATAGAGTGTCGTAGCGACCAGGCATGCGATCTTTCAACAAACTCAGCTCACGATTTGAGGGAAAGTACTCCTGGTATAACATCTTCCCCATAGGTAGGCCAGAGACTTGGTGCATCTCATGAAGAGCTAACCCTAACTCCCCATGCTTAGTCAGAAAAGTATTTGAATCCGGATCATAGAGCTCCGACAGCGCAAGGAAGTGATTAGCACTGACTGGCAGCCCATACATGGTGGCACGAATCGCTGTGTATAGACCACAGTCCTGTAGCTCCTCACCCCATCGGCCGAGAACGTAAGTCGTCATACGAGCCCACCAGTGCTTGTCTGAAGAGTGAAGCCAACCATAAAATCTGTGACCGACCGCAGGCATCTCTCACCCGGCCTGCAAAGGCGGTTACGCAAAGTATGGCGGCGGTGAATAGCTTCGTCCGCGGGGTGGTGTGTCTAATCCCAACACACCAGGACGTAGTCCAATAATGCGATTCCTACTCGACGAACCCGGGATCGCCTAGTGGGTAATATACCCGCAATGAACATGGTCGTGCTCATCCGTCAAGCGCCACGACATCTCCCGTGTCACGGCCTGACACCTCAACTCGGTTAACGAACGATGGCGAGGTATCCGGGGTAGATACAAGTGCCCTCCATCATCCTTATGCAACCATTGCTCACTGGCGATGAAAGTTGCATCTGGGTCTTTCACAGAATTGCCGAACAAGTAATCTGTTTTCCTCAAAGACTGAGTGGAACTGGTGTCTCTCACAAGTGGCGCATCTATAATCAACAGCCGAAGGACGCGAAGGCTCCCCTCACGTATCACCTGGATAGTCTCCGCCGATGTACCCAGAGTGAACTGAGGAGTAATCGAAATAGGCGAGGAATCATCGAATGTGGCATAGTGCTCACCGCGGCGTCCATCAACCGCATGAGAAGGAAACGCTCCAGAGGGGTATTCAACTGAAAATGAGTAATAAATATTCGTTACATTCAGTCATGAAGAATATCTTTAAAGCAATATAAGGCATCGAACTCATCTCGCAAACCTACGAGATAGAGTCACTACCTTATGACGAGTAAGACGATTCTAGCTGCATTATGCACTCAAAGGGCAATGTATATCATCGCACAAATAAAAGCGACAATATACCCCGCCCTACGAAGCATAATACGACATGAAATCGCCCCCTCAAGATAAGTGTTGACCAAGCAAAACCTATCTTTTAAGCGGCGACCCTCACAAAGGAGAATTGCGGCTCTTCCCATTTGCCTCACGAAGGAGAACAAAGCGAGGATGCAGTATGCTGTATGCAAGCTTTGAAGGCGCTGAGAAGTAGAAAAAGCTCACCAGAAAGTGATGAAGGCGCACTCTCAGGTGGTGGGGTAACTGGCTGGCTCCTCGGAGCGCGTGATCTCCCCGATGACATCTCGACCTGTAAAAAACTAAACAGGTTAGATTCGAAATATAAAGGGAAACTATGAATTTTGAACCAAAAATCCTAGGAGAATGTATGGGATTTCTTGGTCAAATTCTAGTTAAACCCACAGGGTCCACCTACGTCGAAATCGGATTTAATTTTCACTCGAAAACCTCTCCTGACCAAATTTAGCCGTAAAATGACCAAAATACCCCTGGGTCCAGGTTGAAATTTCGGCCGTATAAGTCACTTTCAAGCCCAAAGTTCCCAGCCATTTAAATCACCCTCAAATCCAAAATTTTAGGCTATTTTTGCACAAAACCCCCTGAATTTCAGCTTTTTTGCGATTTAACCTTAATTTTCAGCCACTTTTTGCACATAAGCCCCCCAAATTTCGGCCTACACAAAAATCCCTAAAATTTCCAGCGATCGTTGGCGCATCAACCCCCCAAATTACAACCCAATTTTTACAGTAAAACCCCTCAAATTTCAGCCCTCTTTTTCATGACCAAAATCCCTCAAATTTCATGCAATTTTACCCTCGAAAACCCTAATTCGAGGCGTGAAATCAAAACCCTAATTTCTTGCATGCCTACCCTCTGATTTGCATTATGAAATAAAGATCAAATATGCAAGAGTTATGAGGGATTTACCTGAAGAAAAGCTCGAGGACTTGAATCTGAAAAAAAAGATTAAGTCGAGCACTCGAGAGGCCTGAGAGACCCAAAAAGCGCGAGGGTTTGAGGGAATCCTTGAGTCCGACGCGTGAGAAAACTTGGATCTTGTATGCTTTTAGGGTTTGAAGAAGATAAGATGAAAGAAAAAGCTAAAGAAAAAGAGAAAAGAGGGAGAGAGAGAGGGGGTTCGGCCAAAAAAAAAGGGTGGGGGGGCTGAATTTTTTTTTATAAAAATATATATAAGAAAAAAAGGGGGGGCCGGTCCTATAAATAGGAGGAGAGGATTTTATTTGGCCCAAACCAAATAGGACGAGGAGAGAAAGAAAAAGGAAAGAAAAAAGAGGGGAAATAAATAACCCAATCCTAGGAGGAGGAGGAGAGGGTAAGAAAGAAAAGGGAGATTAAAAAGGGGGTTTCCTAAAATTAACTCCATCCTTTTTCTTTTTTTTCCCTCTCGCATATTCAGAGGGCCCCCGGATATTTATTCAGTGGGGTTATCACCCATTAAGGGTAAATTTTCATCAATTCAAGCCTCATATCAACTCCAAAAAGGTATATGAGTATAAACTATTTTCTATTTTGGTCGAGAAGTTCCTAGAAAATATTTTATATTTTAAGGATAACTCGACTACTCCAAAAAGGTATATGAGTATAAACTATTTCCTATTTTGTCGAGAAGTTCCTGAAAAATATTTTATATTTTAAGGATAACTCGACTACTCTAAAAAGTTTTACGACGCCGGCCAACGCGTCGTAGTGGAAAATCGCCGATTAAAGGATGACTCTCAGAAAAATTCCTCCCGCTGTGGTCAGTTCTACGACAAGCGACGCAATGGAGAATTCGTCGACTGAAGGTTGAGTCTCAAGAAATTCGATGGTCAAATCGACGACAACTCACCAACACGAGCTAAAGCAAAAAAAAATTCATTCATCAGCTTCGGATCAAGATTTCGACAGTGGTCAGACAATAAATGCAGCACCGTGACACTTTCAGTCATCCTACAAAGCACTGGATAGTCCGAAAGAATTGGAAAAGTCAAGATTCAAAGCCATTTTCAGGTCCTGTTACACCGACTGAAGGTTGGGGCCTATCATATCCAAAGTATTTCGGCTTCTTCTATAAAAGAGCGAGACCGAAACACTGTGGAGGGGGTATCTGTAGGCGTTGAAAATTACCTATAAGTTCCCGAACATAGCTTGTGACAAAGAGCTGTCGATCGGCGAGCCATCCGATGACGTAGCGACGGACCGTTGACAACACAAAGCGACGCCAACGCATGAAGCGAGTCGACTAAACACATAAAGCGAGTCGGCTAAGCGCGCGAGTCAAAGAAGCAACGAATCGCATGCAAGCAGCAGGATAAACCTATTTCTAAAGCTACGGGTCAGCGAGTATCGATAAAATCAACCAAACCAGACTCGGAATACCGAAAAAAAAAAGCAGCGAAAACAAAACCGAAACGCCGAGAACTTCGGCCTGAACAAGTCACCCTAGGGTGGCTCGGTGGCCGAGCCACCCTAAGGTGACTCGACCATGGCCGAGCCACCCCAATGTGGCTCGGTGGCCGAGCCACCCTAGGGGGTGGTCGAGTCACCTCTTGGTGGCTCGGCCAATGCCTAGCCACCAAGAGGTGGCTAGGCGGGCCTCGGGCACAGTTTCGACCCGTTATCCACTTTTGAAATCTATAAATAGAGGAGACGGGGGTTCATTTTCAAGGGCGGAATTTTGGAGAAAAAGCCGAAGCTCTGCCGGATCGAGATCTAACTTTTAGGGAGGCGATCAACTTCAACAATCAGATCTAAGATCTTAGCGAACCCGTCGGTGATTATTTTCCTTTGTGAAGTAATCCCCCAAGAAAGTTCGAGAGATCTTAGATCAGATCTACACGGCTTCCTTCGAGATTAAACTTTGTTTTGATCTCGAGAAGAGTAGTGATCTCGCTTGGTCGATTTCACTTACTTCGTGATTATTTTCCTTCGAGATAATCCCGCGATCGTAGATCTCGTGATCGGATCACAATCACGCTGGCGTCCACGGACGGAACAAAGTCCCCAAGACAGTAAAGACACCCACGCAGTTTAGGACCGATAAACGAGTCCCGCGTTTGTTCAGGAGAGTTGTAATTTTCTACTTTCTTTGATTTTCATTGAAAGTCTTATAAAAAAAAGACCTTTTCATTTTGTTGAATTCCTTTGTAATTCCATAAAGGTGTAATGAGTTCAAAAGCAATGAAGATTGATAGCGCAACTTTTCCAGCGGACACTATCCAGACTGATCTCCTCCTACTTATCACCCTCCATAAGATCCCCCGCCGCCAGCTCATCTTCCCATCTTCAGTCCTCCTCCATCTCAAACTCCCACACAAGCGGTATCCCGTCTAGGATCTCATCATGTAGAGGCTCCTCTGGCATCTAGAACTCCCACCTATGGGCTACTCCCACCAAGATCTCACCCAATATAGGCTCCTCCTCCATGGGCTCTGGCTCCTCCTCTAGAGGCTCCACCTCCATGGGCATGGGCTACTCCTCCTTGGGCTCCTCCTCCAGATCCTCCTTCTCTAGATCCTCCCCCTTTGGATCCTCCTCCGGATCCTCCTTATCGGGGTCCTCAGCCTCAGGGTCATCCACCTCGGGGTCATCCACCATAAGGTTCTCGGCCTCAGGGTCAGCTGCATGTGGTTCCTCCCTCCTTGCCTATCGTCTGCATGCTCGATGGGCAACCAGGGAAGAACCTACACAATCCCCATATGCCTCCCTCAGAACAGTGTCATCGGAGCTGATCCCCAATCATCAAAATGCATTGACCAAACCTCTCCACTGCTATCGGATCCTCCCAGCTCAGAGTCAGATGAATATACATCTGCCATGTCTACCAAAAGCTATTCATTAGCCAGTGTAAGATAAAAAGTCTACCTACAACTGTATATAAGTAAGACATGGATGCTATGCAAGTGCAATCCTCTACTACCGGTGCATGACACCGACTCTATCTAATCCAATGTTCCCTTAGTATTTTGTGTAGGACTCTTAAGGTATGAACATGTGCTCTGATACCACTCTGTAACGCCCCCTCTAAAACATACTAAGGTGAGGCTCGGGTGGTACATAAAAATTGGGCATGACCTGACTGTAATAGGGAGAGTCAACCTGCTCAATTTTTATATACACTCCTGTACCAATCAATTATATTAAAGAGTGGAATTGAAGCAGCAAAAATACATATAAAATACCCAGAATCACAAGGTTGACAGTAGAGTCCACAAAACACCAAAATAGGAGAAAATGCTAAAGGGAACAATATTACACCACATAGTCTAATCATAAAGCTGCAATATACATTATTACATGTCCAACTACTCAAAAATCCTATAAAAGTTAATCACAAAAGTAAACTTGGGCTGAGATAGAAGCTAGTCCGCTTCATCGGGGTTTACAATCCCCTTGCCCTTGGCTAGATCGCGAATTGCGGATGGATGTAGAAACAATAGCAATGAGATTAAGGCTCAATAGGCACTCATGAAAATCTTGGGTATGAACATAAGGGAAGATATAAAGGACTATTTATATAAGTTTGAAATTGAAACAAATAGATATCAGCAAAAAGCTACCAATGCTCATAATATGATCATCGATCAAAATGAAATAACAAATGTCAAAAAAAAATATTTAAACTCTATATTTAGGATTCCAAATTCCCCAATCATGGGATATATCAATAAACCATGAATTCCTTCGTCTATACACCCACCGATGAGTGTTCTCACACAGGACATGCCCCCCCGGGACCCACTTTCCTTTACCACCAACCAGTGAAGCTTACTTCATACACGGCATAATTTATGAATATAGAGTATCAAAAAACCAATAAATGAAAGAATACTGTCATTCTCAACAATAGAGTCATCAATGTGAAATGAATTATCATAACATAATCATTCATGGAATTTCAATGACATAGTACCAAAATGAATAAACAACGGTATAGCAATAGTTAAGCAATCGACAAACTGTCCATGCATGAAGTAATTCAAATAGGATTTTTTGGAAGCAATAAGTTATACAACATAGCATCAAATTTCAACTTATAGGATTTTCATGAAAATAATCAACCGAACTCTCAAAGGATTGAGAGGGAACAAGGTTCGTGCTAGAATCCTCAATACTGCCGAACGATTCCAAGAGGTTTTTTCCTATATATACATACATGGGTACACATGTAAGATTTTATGCAACTAAGACTAGAGCTATCTACCTAATTAACAAGTTGTCTTATGCTATATGATGCTTGACAAGGTTACACATGCACTTTCGTAGCATGTATAAATAGCAAGGACAACAAATAGGTAACAAATTACAATGGCAAAAAGGAAAATCCAATATCATTTAAAATGTATGAAACTAGTGACAAAAAGTTCATACATTGGTCTAGTTTCTAGGACATTAATTTTCGCATCATTCTGATATCCAGAGAGTGAGTTATACCTAAAAATGTAAGACATGGTCAGGCTGGAAGTACTGATTGCATTGAAGGATATATGTGACTGATTGAGGGTCTAAACAATGTTCGAATTGTATAGAACTAGTTCTAAAATCTTCCTATATGAATCTAGTTTCTAGGATGCTAAGTGTTTCTATGAATGTCACAATGAAAGACTAAGTTATAGAAATGTATGTTGATATGCACAGACTAGGTGTACAGATTATATTGGAAGATACTAACGGGTAATTAAGAATCTAAATAATGTCTGAATTTAATAAAACATGAACCAAGGCTATCAATAGCGGATAGCGTCGCGTAACGGTGAGGCATCGCTAAGGCTATTTGGGGCTATTGCGGCAAAATAGCGGTAAAAAGCGCAAAGTCAAATGCCGGTCTAATTTAGATATGTATAAATATTTTTAAAAAATTAAAGAAAAATTTAGAAAATCTAAAAGTGCATATTTGATGATCTAAAGAGATCCGAAACATGAAATAGACATGTAACCATCACATAATACCGAAGACGACTGGAGGAGGAGTCAAAGAGTCGTCATCTTCGAGAAGATGAGCTGAGCGGTGAGAAGACTATAGTAGGAGGAGCTCACAGTGAGAGGAGGTGAGAGGAAGTGCTGAGGGAAGTGCCAGAGGCTATGGGAGGCGGCGGGAGTATGCCGGAAATCGTGGGAGGCGGTAGGATACAGTGATTGTGGGTTAGGTTTAATTTTAAAAAAATAAACCTCAAACTACTTTTAAATAGAGGTCAAAAGTGGATTTTGCCCACAATCACCCGCTATTCACTGTTATGGCACGCTATTGGCCACTTTTGCGAGCAGAAAGTGCATATTCCGCAATATGTCATCGCTATTGGGCGATAGCGTAGAGGGAAGGGACCGCTAACGCTATTAGCGCCGCTATTGCGGGGCTATTTACCGCTATTTATAACAGTGACATGAACCAAAATGCTCAGATACAAATTTATTTCTTTGATAATCAACTGAGTTGTGAATGTGCATAGCATATAAGGAGTTGTAGTATCAAAAGTGTACAGATGTCTGCAGATAGTAATATGCAGAAAACAGAATCCTGACCTAAATCTCTCAACAGAATTGGTCAACCAAATGCATCCAAAAATGATAAATTTCCTACTGAAATAATTATGATAAGTCTTTTCTAATTAAAAATTCCTCATAATCATATCCCAAATAAATGCAAAGATATAAGTAATTATATCAGGGAGGGTCAAGCGATCTATCCAGGACATATGCATTGATTTTAATCATAAATTCAAACTAACAAATTACATCTAAATTAGGCCAAATAAGATTCAATTGAAAGAAACATGAGTCTAGTTTCTAAAATAGAAATTATTGCTAGAAATGGATATGTGTAGAAAGAGTTATGCTTGAATTACTATGAGAGGGTTCTGCTGGAGAAGTGCAGCACGAGTTAGGATTACCGACATGCAAGCCATGTATTCACTAATTCAGAGCAAGACCATCATCAATTTATTGTAAGAGGTCTAAAAACAAATAATAATTATACTTATTATGTTCATAAATACAAAGATTATATTTTTTACCTCTATTTATTGACATGCATGAACCAATCGTGCTTATATGTTATATGCAACCACTAATCCTTATTTGCAAGACCAAAAATTAACATCAAACCCCATAATTCAGATTTGAATCTCCAATGACCACACCATGATAAGAATTTGAGATCAAATATTTATGTGTGAAGCTTTGTTTCTCTTCCTCCTCAAAAATCCTCTAACTAGCTCCTCTTATTTCTTCTTCTTCTTCTTCTTGGATGAATTTATGCTTTAGAAGAGAGGAAAACTTGACAGAGTGTTTAATAGAGAAATGACAATGGAGTTTTGTAGGTTTTGGGCTTGGAGAGTGGCCAGCCTAGGATGAGAGAGGAATGGTGAGGGTTTTGAAGCAAGAGAGAAAATGAACAATGAGGGAGGGTTGAGTGTATAAGTAGTTTAGACCTATGTGACTAGAGGAATATGAAAGAGAGAGAAAAGAGAGAGGTTTAGCTGTAAATTTTCTTGTCCACTATGGCAGCTCATATTTGTTGAGATGTGGTATTTATGTTGTTTTAAAAAGCTCTTTATCATTTTAGTTTAGCTTTAATCAAGGTTTAAGTCTTGGGTTATTAGGGTTCTCATTCTAGGGTTAATATGCATGCTATAACTTGATTAAATAAAACTTTAATGAGAACCTGGTCACACATATTCTCATGATATTGGAAAATGTGTATTGAATTTTCAGATACTAGGGGTTGATATCAGTAATGATATCCGAGAATCAGAAAGAAATATGGAACATTACACGTTCTGATGGGCACTTTCAACCTACCCCCTGTGTTAGAGCTAGCTTCGTTGTTGCCTGAGGAAGTTTGATGATTCCAAGTGGATTTTCTCGTATGAGATCGAAGCTTCTTCAGAAGGTTTGAATTTGCACTCCCGGCTAGTCTGTTAAAAACATGCATTCTTTCTTTTCTTTTTTGGGGAGGAGTTTGGATTTGCACCCCTGGCTAACTTGTTGAAGACCAAAACCCTTTTAGGTTCTATGCTGTCGGGACAACATGACTATATCATTGGGCAACCCCCTTCGTGATGACAGGATAAGCAGTAGTATGACTAGTCAATGACATGGCAATAGTACCATGCGCATATTGATTGCAACATAGATGTATTGATAGAATTTCTTTTGCTCTTGATGTTCAAAAGGCCTCTCAGATAAGTCAGAGGATTTAGCTTGATTTCTCTATGTGAAGATGAAAAGTCGATACGATCTCATTCAGAATTGACCTAAAGAAGAGGCCTATTACCTCTGACGTGACCTTGCAGCACAGTAGAGAGAATGACAATGTGAATAGCCATCTATACTGATAATATCTGTGTCTTGATGGAAACACGGGAAGGTGTATTGATGGCATTGCTAAAACATTCTCGACGGATAGCCTCTCAGATCAGAGAGAGGACCATTGATCATTCCGTGTGAATCTGAGATGTTAGCGTGCTCTTGTTCACACTTGGTTGTAACATGGCTCTCCTTCTCTGCTCTAAGCTCAACTTGGCTATGGAATAATGTAATAGAATGGGCTTCAATTGACTCTCGAAGTGGACTTGATCGTTAGGAGTTTCAACAAGTTGGGTCGAGCACGTAAATGAGAGTGAAATGAGCAGCATGAATTCCAAAAGCCATAACTTTTAATCTTGGAGGAGCTACAAGATGCATGAACCAAATTCGCAAAGCTCTTTCAGAGCTCTACAAGGGTTCCAACCACTATAGTTTGGTTGAATTCCGGTTTCGCCGAATTCCGATTCCACTTCCAAAAAAAAAAAATCCTTCTCTAGTAAGATTTACGAGCTTCTAAAGACTTTTCGCGTAAGATTTTGACATTAGCTTTTTGTAAAGATTTTTCTAACATCGGTATAAACAACATTTGAGAGATTATGAAAAGGGTGGAAAAACATAAACAAGAATGAGGAATATTTTCTTCTTCCTCTTTCTTTTATACACTATATGATTTTAGTTAAATTTATGTTGGCCAATTTGAAGCGTATGTTCGACCACAAAGAACCCATCGCTCGTGCACTATGGGCTCAGGGGTTACTTACCATTAGTGAGCATACTGGTTGGAGTGTCTATACGAAGGTGCCGTCTAACTTTCTAGTGCAGTGTGACAACATGACTGTGCCCCAAGCCGGTCATACTATCTTCTACTTTATTTATTTATTATTTACAAAGTTTTAATGCTATGCTAAAACTAAGATAAAAGAATTATTAAATATGAAATTTGTTTTTGGTTTCTGTTTTAGTTAATAATTCCAACAGAATATATGTGAATTGGGTTTGGACTTTGAATAAACGGGTATGAGTTTAGCTCTTGACATGTTGTTTAAGTGGGTATGTGTGTTTGGGTATTATGAGTGACCGTATAACTGTCATTTTTATAAAAAAGTTAAAGATAACATAATATTTCTTAGTATTAATAACACCAACTAACCACAAAGACTAATATTAACATACTTATGCATTTTGAAGGTTTAATATCAAAATATGGAGATTTGGAGGGCTAACAGGGATAGCAGGTGACAAACCTTCTATAGATACTTTTATATTTCATTTTGTTGAGTTTCCACAATAATAACCATGACTAACTTTAGAATATATAAATCGCTACGTTCTCATCCACCCCCAACCACTACAAATCATGAGCATTAAACAATGTTACATAAGAAAAAACAAATATACTGTCACCGCAACTCCAAAGCCCAAGGCGAGCTTTATGCTTTTCTCATCAGAAATCGAAGCAGCGAGGAGCTTTATCGATCAATCTTATTATGTCTTCTCCCCTCAATTTTCCACTTGCAACTACAATACTATTCTGCCTGTTGCTCTTCTCCCCTGCCTTCTCTAGAAACGTCACTCACCTTCCAGGCTTCATGGGGCCCCTTCCCTTTCAACTTGAAACTGGGTATGTATGTGTTTTGATCCATTAATTTGTATTCCTATAATTGAGTAATTTTATGTAGTAGGCAGGAAGTAATGTCTCATCTAACATAATTAGCTATGTTGTTGACAGGATACACATCCACACCGTCAAAACACAAATTATCACCATATTCAGATCATAAGTAGTGGCTTGAATATGTATCATATGAGCGACACTAACTTTCTTAATCATTCAGGTTTATGTTAATTTTCTTATTTTGTACTAAAAATTAAAGGTACGAGAGCGTAGGAGACAAGGAGTTTTTCTATTATTTTATTCAGTCGGAGAACAACCCAAGAGAAGACCCGCTTCTTGTGTGGCACACTGGAGGCCCTGGTTGCTCTGCCTTGAGCGGTTTCCTCTTTGAAATAGGTGAGCTACTTTTTCTTTTGTCGCACTTTCCTCTTTTTGGCTTTCTTTCTTTTCTTTTTGAGCAAAAAGAACATGGTAGAGATCCTTTACGTCCTTGTAGAGAATCTCTACAATTCACCAATTAAATCTTCTCATTCAGCGGACCTCATGAATGATATTATTTATCTAAGTAATATAAAATACTTTTAATTGTGGGACTTACTAAGATGAGCCAATAGTATAAGCTCACATAACCAATTGTAGGCATTCTCTACAGTCAAGATTGTGTATAACCTTGGCCTGAAAGAACAGTTCCAATTTATACAATGAAATAGCCTAATGTCCTGGGTTGCTAAAAAATCCCACTTTGCATGTCAAGAAAGAGTATTGCTTCGATACTCCAAAATTATGTTATTTTATAACTTTTGAATCATAAAATTTTGGAAATAGGCTGCAAAAGGGGAGGGTGCTTTTGTCCTTCCTTGTTTCCTATCACTTATGCTCTAAAAATGGTTCTCGATTTTCATAAATTTCTCTTCCCGGATTTTTGATATTAGTCCCTTCAATCTTTCATATTTTGAAATCATTCCCTCAAATTATGGAAATTGCTATTTGGTCCCTCAATTTTTGGGTTATTTTGAAATTAGCCCCTCTAATCATGAAAATTGCTATTAGATCCCTCAATTCTTAAAGTTATTTTGAAATTAGTCTTTCCAATGAAAAGAAAAAGTAGCAATTAGAGGGCTTGCCAAGTAAAATCTATTGTTGTGGACTATTTAGCTCCTCCAATTATCATATTTTATTTCAAATTAATTCATCCAATTGCTATTTCTATTCTTGATTGGAGGGACTAAGTCCAAAATTAGTCAATACTCAGGACATGATCGCAATTTCCATGATTTAAGAGACAAATTTCAAAATGGCCTAAGATTTGGGGGACCTAGTAGCAGTTTTCATGATTAGAGGGACTAATTGCAGAATATGACAGATTTAAGGGACTAATATCGAGCAAAACCCGAATAAATCTTGGAATTAATTATGAAAAGAGGCGTATCTTTGTAGATAAAAACGCAGAAGACACGCCATATCCTAAAATCAGTTTCTACAAGTTAGTTCTAACTTATCAGTTCCTAATTTGCCCTTATAGTTAAATTAAAAAGTTCAATCTAATTACATTTTTAGCCGTGGGACTCCTTTTAACTACTATATCTTAAAATTTAGGATATAGAGAGCAAAATACTTGGTTCCATAAATACTTCTGATGCCATCCAAACTCCAAAAAGATTTATTGGAATATCCAAGCCTTTGGCTTCAAGAAAAGGGTAGATTTCACAAAAAACCCTCCCTCAAGTTTGGCCTTTTTTAAGATAACCTCCCTTAACTAATTAAATTCAGCAACCCCCTCCCCACCAAAAAACTTTGAGAGGTTTTGTACATAACCCCCTAAACTTCTATTGTTTCATGAAACCCCACTTTTAACCCTCCAATGTAACACCGTCAAGTCTCACATGTTTGTGTCAAATGTTGGGTGCCGACTCAAACTCCAAGTTCGATCCGGATTTGAAGACTAGGCCCAACCCTAGTAGCCTTTTTAGAGGCCAAGTTAATAGTTTTATTATAGGCCAAGTTGACTTGGTGGGCAAGTTAGGGGTGTCTTTAAATAAGACATCCTATTCTAGGGTTTTTTAGTAGAGGGAGAGAGATACAATATTCTTGTAATTAGGGTTTAACAAAGGGTGTAACAAGGTTCAAGGGTATTGTGAGAGAGGGTTTTACAGTCTTTGTACGCGCAAAAAATTGTAATTTGGTGGTGATAGTGGATTGTTTTCGATCCCGTGGTTTTTCCTTGTTGAGGGTTTTCCACGTTAAATCTTTTGTGATTTTATTTTTTGCGTTTGTTAGTTTTCGGGGCTTTTGCGAGATCTAAAAATCCCAACAAGTGGTATCAGATCCGACGGTGATAGTAGATTATTTTTAAATCAAATCCGACGGTGCAGATTTATTTGTCTGCTGATCGGGGAATTAGCGACGGAATTTGACAATCCAGGAGTCGTTCCTAGAGTTTTTCGACATGCTAAGTTCATTTCATAAACAAATCTACACTGTCATAAACAAATCTACACAGTCGGAATTGATTTAAAAATAATCCACTATCATCACTAAGGGTAAATCCAAGGTGAACATGTTAAAAATTCTACTTGGTGTAAAATTTGTGATGAAAGACTGGAAGCAGTAAAGAAAATTCTTGACATGGAAATTTTCAGAGATAGGAAAAGAAAGAAATTGTGGTTGTTACAGAAAAGCTACATTGAGAAAGTCCTCGTTCGCTTCAATATGCATAAACCGAAACTGGTTACCACTCTTGCAACTCATTTCAGGTTATCAGCATTATTATCGCCTAACATGGGTACGGATCGTGACTACATGTCTCAGGTACCTTATGCGAGTGCAGTTGGGAGCATCATGTATGCGATGGTATGTACTCGACTGGATCTTTCACAACCAGTTGTTGGTTCGCCTGAAAATAATAAGGAAACAGTAATTACAACAGAAGATGACAGTTATAGCTTTGCGAAAGGTAAAGGAAAGAGATTGATAAAGCCATCTCAGAGATATGTAGATTTAGTCATTGCATATGCATTGTTAGCAGCTTAAGAGATAGGTGATGCAGGAGAATCGAGCAGTTTTTTAGAAGCCATTTCATCACATGATTCTGCAAATTGGTTGATTGCTATGAATTAGGAGATGCAATCTCTTCACAAAAATTAGACTTAGGATTTGGTAGTTCCTCCAAAAGGACAAAGAATTGTCGGCTATAAGTGGGTGTTCAAGAAAAAGGAAGGCGCTACAGATGTTTCAGATGCAAGATATACGGCTCGGCTAGTTGCAAAAGGCTACAGTCAAGTTAAAGGTATTGATTACAATGATATTTTCTCGCGTGTTATTAAACACACCTCCATTTGTATTTTATTATCACTGGCTGCAGTACATGATTTGAAGTTAGAGCAATTAGATATCAAAATAGCTTTCTTGCATGGTGAACTTAAAGAGCAAATTTTTATGCAACAACCTGAGGGTTTTGTAATTGAAGGAAGAGAAGATCATGTTTGTTTGCTAAAGAAATCTGTATATGGCTTGAAGCAATTTCCTCCTCAATGGTACAGGAAATTTGATTCTTTCATGATCAGTCAAGGGTTTAGTAAGAGCAAATATGAGACGTGTTTACTTGAGGAGATTGAATGATAATTCTTTCATTTATCTGCTATTGTATGTCGACGATATGTTGAGCTCACCTATTGATCGGACGAGAGGATGACGACAATCACTACGAAGTGGGATATTGAGAAGTTTGATGGCAATATCACTTTTAGCCTTTATCAAGTTAGGATGATCGCCATGATGATACATAATTTAATTGAGGAAGGATTTATTTAGGAAGTCGAAGAAATCGGCTACCACGCGTGAGGATGATTGGATTCAACCACCGGGAGATATGAAGATATAGTAGCTTATATATCATCAATTGATGATTATGTGCCTCTATGCTATTTGGGAGCTACTTCAAGTTATGGCTCTGTAGAGTGGTTAGTTAATCGTGCGGATTATTCAGTCGATATGTTGCTGAAGTCTCTTTCAGTTGAGTCCAATAGGTGCTTGGACTTGATCAGCATGTGCCGCGCTTAGTGCCTAACAGGGCTTATTGGAGAAGGTAGAATTAAGTTAGCTTTTGGAGGTTCGATTTTGATGACTTTTTGGCTCGGTTTGCTATTACTTAGAATTTGAGTTCAATCTGCAAATAAGAGTTTCATTGTTTGAAGAAGTGTGAATTGATAAGATTAATACAAATCCTATTATTGATTAGTATAATCAATTCATATTATGTGATGGATAAGGACAAAAGGAGTTGTTTTGACTATTGGATTAAGAATTTAATCCTCTGTAGAACTCGTGACTACCAACAACTCTAAAGCCTTAGCCTTATGTATACACATTTTTAAAGCTCTTTGTTATGGATTTAATCCCACTGTGCGGCAGCTAACATGCAAGCCGTAGTTCATGGAGATTCTGAGTTTATGCAGGCAGCGACATCGAGAAAATAGTTTCAGGTTATAGGCTGCATCAAGACGAGAAACGGAGAGTTTATATGAGTTCAATCTACAAATAAGAGTTTCATTGTTTGAAGAAGTGTGAATTGATAAGATTAATACAAATCCTATTATTGATAGTATAATCAATTCATATTATGTGATGGATAAGGACGAAAGGAGTTGTTTTGATTCTGGTAGATTAAGAATTTAATCCTCTATAGAACTTGTGGCTACCAACAACTCTAAAGCCTTAACCTGATGTATACATATTTTTAAAGCTCTTTGTTGTGGATTTAATCTCACCATGCGGCAGCTAACATGCAAGTCGTAGTTCATGGAGATTCTGAGTTTATGCAGGTAGCGACATCGAGAAAATAGTTTAAGGTTGCAGGCCGCATCAAGACAAGAAACGGAGAGTTTCTCTTTGAAGCCACGAGATATAATTAGGCTTTTCGGTATGCTCTTTTTTGTGTTCCTTTTTTTAAAGAGAGATTATATTTGATCCACCTGATGGCATCAGTAAGCATTGAGACGAACTCTGCAGGCTGAAGCAATAGATTCAAGAGGTTCTTGATTTAGTTCTCTTTTTAGTTGGCTCTACAAGCAGTAGAGATTGTTAGAGAGATTAAGTGCTTCTTGGGGTGTGATTTAGAATTGATGATTGAGAGATCTCCATATTGTATTCCTCAGAATTTAGTAAAGTTATTCTCCTTCTTCGCTCGTGGACGTAGGCTATAAGCCGAACCACGTATATCTATGTATTTTTGTCTCTTTGATATTTTTCATTTTTTTCGTGTGGTTGATATTACTTTATCCTGGGGATTTTTCATAATAAATTGTAATTTGGTGGTGATAGTGGATTATTTTTAAATCAAATTCGATGGTGCAGATTTGTTTATTTGTTGATCGAGAAATTAGAAGCGGAATTTGACAATCCAGGAGTTGTTCTAGGGTTTATTGACATGCTTAGTTGGTTTTAACATCGGTTCTGCCTAATTCAATTTCTATAGTGACTAATTTGAATTTGGTTGTGGTTGGAGGATGATGACATCTTCGGGACCAAAGTTCGATATTCCTCTATTCAATGGCAAGACAAATTTTACAGTATGGTAGTGTACAGTTCAAGATCTTCTGGGGCAACAAGGTGTTAATTAAGCTTTGGAGAAGAAGAAGCCTGAAGGGATGAAGGATGCTGAACGGAATTCCATGCAAAAGAAGGCTCTCAGCACAATTCATTTGGGACTCCCTCCCGAGATCAAGTACAACATTATGCAGGAGACCACACCAAGGGGCTGTGGGATAAGCTCGAGGGGATTTATACGTGGAAGTCGATGACCAACCGATTGTGTTTGAGGATGGAGCTTTATTCATTAAAGATCGAAGAAGGTACTGCTATTCAAGACCACGTCAATACCTTTAATCAGCTAGTGTGTCAACTTATGAATATTAATGAGGAGATTAAAGAAAAGAGCAGACACTACTCCTAGTGTCTTCCCTACCGAAGTCGTACAAGTCGTTGCTTTCAGACAATAATTGTGAAGAAGCAAACTATGAAATTTGATGATGTGACAACACTCCTACGAGAGAATGAGTGAATGATAGGGAAGGAGAGCACATCTAATGGTGGTGAAAGTGCACTAGCTTTTGAAGGTTCTAATCAAGAGAGGAGTAAGGGGAGATGTGACAGTTATCGAGGAAGGTCAAAATATCGTGCCCGAGACGATAGCGAAGGGAGTGCTACTATTGTGGTGTTGATGACGTAGAGACTGATAGTGATGCGAGTAATACTTGGGTGTTAGATTCTGCATCCTCTATGCACGTTTGCAACAACAAAAAGTATTTTGACACATTGAAGATGGATGAAAAATTTGGTGACGTGATCGTTGGAAACAACGAGATGATGAAGGTTGAAGGCATTGGGAGTGTTCGCCTCAAGCTTCACACTGGGAAGGTCAGAATTCTCCATCATGTGAGATATGTGTCATCATGTGGTGCTAATTTAATTTTGTTGGGTGAAATGGCATCGCGTAGGTACAAGTATGTGGGTGAAGGAGAGTGGTGCAAAGTATATAGAGATGATGATTTGATTTTGTGAGGGAGGAAAAATAGCAATCATATTTGCTATTTAGTTGAGTGTTCTGTTAATGGTTTAGGTGACTCCTCTTAGACTTTTGTCCACAAGGGAGAGGTGAAGAATAAGAAGAAGAGAGTGAGTTTTTCTGAAGCTATTGAGATACTTGGAGATTTTTTGTTGAGGAAGGATATATTGGGTGCCAACTCAAACTCCAAGTTAGATCCGGATTTGAAGGTTAGGCTCAGTCCTAGTAGCCTTTTTAGAGGCCAAGTTAACAGTTTTCTTATAGCCGAAGTTGACTTGGGGGGCAACTCAGGGGTGTCTTTAAATAAGACATCATATTCTAGTTTTTTAGTAGAGAGAGAGAGATACAATATTCTTGTAATCAACGTTTAACAGAGGGTGTAACTAGGTTCAAGGGTATTGTAAGAGAGAGGGTTTTACAATCTTTGTCCGTGTAAAAGATTGTAACTTGGTGGTGATAGTGGATTGTTTTCGATCCCGTGGTTTTTCCTGTTGAGGGGTTTTCCACGTTAAATCTTGTGTGATTCTATTTGCTGTATTTGTTGATTTTCGGGGTTTTTGCGAGATCTAAAAATCCAAACATCAAACACGTGACCAAAACACACAAAAATACCTCTCATCCGCCAAAAATTAATGGCAATAATAAAAAGAACAAAGGGTGATCTTTTGTTTACAAACGGGTATTTTCCTCTTTTTTGTTTACATATTTGGTACGCCACCTGTTAGACATGTGCTTTTTTGTTTACATGTTTGTACGTCACACGTTAGACTTGTGGTGTTACTTTGGAGGTGTAAAGTGAAATTTTTTCAAAGGGATAAGTGAAATAAAGAAGTTTGGAGGGTTATGTGCAAACTCCTTAAAGTTAGGAGGGCATTTGGAATTAAAATAGTTAAGAGGGTTATCTCAAAAATAGCCAAACGTAAAGGGTTTTTTTGGTGAAGTTACCGTCAAAAAATTACCGCTTAAAAATTGAAGTGGGACGAGGTTGTCTCTAATTTGATATTTCTTATAAGATAACTAAATTTCGGTCATTTTACTGATAACTAAATTTCTGGCATTTTACCGCATGAATATATATATCATAGTTGGAATAAACATTACTTATTCCAGTGGATGTGTGCCACAAATATTATGAAAATTTCCTAGACGTACATTTTTGGTGGCGCAGGGGACAACCATTTCGATGTTAAAATGTATACCTAAGTATCAAATTTATTTTTTCGTTTCATTTTCATCATTTTTCGTTAGTTATTGCGTGCATCATGTTGATGTTCGTTTTGCTTACAACGAAGACGCATAATTATATGAATCTTTGCGCTGTGAATTCCTTATATGCTTTACATGCGCAGGTCCTCTAAGATTTATAATTTCAGAGTACAATGGCAGCGTACCATCTCTCATATATAATCCTTATTCATGGTCAAAGGTCAGTCCAAGCTTCAGCAATTTAACTGCGGTCTTGCTTCTCCCTAACGAGTTGTTGGGATGTTCAGGTTGCTAACATTATCTTTCTTGACACTCCTATTGGATCTGGATTCTCATACTCAACACTTGCTAGCGATTATGAGCTCAACGACACAATTGCGTCACTGCAAACCTCTAATTTTCTTATAAAGGTAAAATTATATGTATGTCATCAACTTATAGGAACAATTATGACTAACTAGCGTAAATTCAAACTTATGTTTGTTCTAACTCAATTTACAGTGGTATGAGAGTCACCCAGATTTCCTATCCAATCCCCTCTATCTCGCGGGTGATTCATATGGTGGAAAAATTGTTCCCATAGTCACTCATGCAATAGTGGCAGGTATAAGTTGTTTTTAATCTCTATGGTTTAAAATGAGAAATAAAATGATGTATATTGTCTTTTTGGCAATAGATTTCATGGTTACTTAGGATGATTATATATCAGATGTAATATACTAATAGTTACAAACTTTTGTGTATCTTATTGTTGGAATCCCAAATTTCTAATTCATTTTCGATTGTGAACAGGTGAACTAACTCCACTATTCTCTAATCTGAAGGTATGTGCTTCTATAAATTTTTAGGTACAGGAATACTTCTTCTTTTATTGGTCGCTTTTATTTTATTTTGCCGCACTTTCTTCATAGTCTTTTCAATAGTATTTAAATTTGTTTCTCATTTCCTTTTTGAATAGACCTATAAGATCCATCATTAAACACTGAGATCTCTTCATGCATAATTGTGTATACTTCATTGACCAATCAAAATTATTGGTTATAACTCCACTTTCTCCGGGATCTCCTAATGCTTTGGTCATTTCCGCTCTAGTATGTTCGCAGCAAGATAATCATATTTGAGTATGGCCTCCTAAATATTACTTTCTTGTGTAATTTCTGATTTTGAGATCTCTTCATGCATAAATTGTTTCTTATTTTCTATTTCTTTCTTGAAATACTTGGCAAACAACTCCATTCAAGATCAACTTTTCTGAAGGTAGGTATTTACTCTCCCCTTTAATATTCTGGTAAAGTTTCATTAATAAGCTTTCCTATAGCTAGCCAAACTTACCACTGATAACTTATTTGTAAATATCTAGTTATGTGCTATGAATGAGCAAAGAAAAAGTGTGCACATTAGGCATGAGCCACCAAATGTTATCAGAACATCTCCCAACAGTTAGTTCAGTAATTAAAATCATCAAGCTCTTGGATATTGATTAACTTCTGTCCAACTTTATAATTTGTATATCTAATAGCACATCTCATTAATACTTCAGAATATAATCCTTCAGATATGTTAGTAATTGGAGGGGTCTTCCCAATTGAGTGGGTGGATCCAAAGTGGGCTCAAACCGGTTCTTTAATGAACCGGTTCCTAATCCTAAATGGTTAGGATTTTATCCTCTACTCCATATATATGCACTTACATAGAGATTAGAGAGAGAGAGAGACTAATGTCATCTCCTTGGCCTCTTCATCAATTCTATGATTTATATGTTAGTCGCGGGGTGATATACGGGAGTTTCTCGCCATATCGGTGTGGTCACCATCCGACCGTTGTTTGAATTTCAAGGTAAGATGTGTGGCGATCCTCCCAAAAGATCTGGGAAAGGTAATCTCTAAACAAGAGATTTATGTATTCTTATGTTTATGCATGATTTACATTGGTATCAGAGCGAGATTAGGGTTACTCACATCTTTAATAATTTTTAGGGTTCAATCTAACTTTATTGTATCTAATGTTACTTTATATTAGATCTAGTTTCTTGATGTGATCTTGGTCTCTAGAGTAGGTAAAGTTAGGTTTTTTATTAATAAAATTTACTTTTATTAGAATTAATTTTTGGTGTAAAAGTCTAATTTTTGATATCCGGATGTCGATACGAAAAAGCCAACTTTTATGAACTAGTGAACTATTATTAATAAAGCAGGGATTTATTAAAAAAATTGAGATCTGAATTTTTTCTAAATTTTTCAGAATTTTTAAAATATTTTTTTTGATTTCTGAAAATTTAAAATAAAAATAAAAATTTTAAAACCCTAAACCTCACTGCCGCCGGCGCAAGGGGCGCTGACAGAAGCGTGACCAAAGGTTGGGGACCCAGTGCTGGATGCTGGAGTCCAAGCACTGTACCATTGTCGGCGCCCAGCGTCGGCGGTGGGTGATCTCTTTGAAAAAAATAGAAAAACAAATAGATTCGATCACCACCGGTAGGATCCATAGGTGGAGGCTCCGGCATGGGGAACCGGAGGCCTGCCACCAGCCATCGTTGGCGCTGGGTGCCGGTGAGCATTTTCTTGCATAAAAAAGGAGATGGGGGTTGCCGCTGGTGGAGACGCGTGCAGCGCCCGTGGTTGAACCCTGACCTTAGGTCGGTGTGGCACTGCTAGGCGGCACCACCGCCACTGGCCCCCCTAGATCAGACCCCTAGGGTTTCTGAAACTCTAGGGGTAAATCCGTAAATAAGAGATATTTTATTTTATTTAATTTTGAAAATTAAAGAAGGCTATTTTTAAATCAAAAAATCGTTTAAAAATAATAAAAATATCTAAATTTTTTGGGAAAATTTTACAATTTTCTTACTATTTTCTTGAAATTTTAGAAATTATCGATATGGGAATTTTTACGTGGAGCCCACTAGATTTCATAATAGAGTTATTTTTGATTTAAAAATAATTTTAAACTTTAGAAGTTTACAAAAATATTTTTAAACACCAAAAATTTAATTATTAAAATCTCAATAAAATCTTAGGAGATTTTGATGGGTACCTATTCTAGTAGGAGCCTAGAGCATATCAATTTCACGAGAAAGAAAAAAACTGTAATACAATTGACGAGATAAAATAGGGTAGTTAAATAAAAATTATGAAATTGTTTGTTTATATTTTCATGCTGCATGTTCAGATGCATACTGAAATATATAAATAAATAATTTTAAGTGGGAGATTTTCGGTGAGATGGAAATATGATTTAACTACCCAGTCTATTCTATCTCTAAAAAAATCTAATATTCTATTTTTAAAAATTTTATAATGATTTTAAAATTATTTCTTTGAATACCATGGTTGGGGCCCTAGGCCTTCTTCTCTTTATTTGGGATGTAATTTTATTATCGGTATAAAAGGCTTGATGAGATGGAATATTCTTCAAGGAAGAACAATACTACACGTAAATGTCAATAATCTTAATGTATCCGTAATTTGAGTGTATTAATTCTTCTTTTAAGGTACCAAAATAGTTAGATGACATCAGTCGTGGATTGAGTAGTTTGAGATACTTTTGTCGGAAGATCCATTTTCTCCTGAGAGCAGGAGATTTTGGTGAGTACTGAGGCGAAAATGTCCGAGTCAAAACAGGGTTCAACTTGAACTCAGATTTGAGGCCGGTCAATACAAGATCTAGAAATGGAAAGATCGTTCAAGTGGTTCACTAGGTGTATTATAAAGTGGAGCGATCTTATTGAGCAGTTACAAGATTATCTGAATGTAAAGAGCTTCCAAGACGCTCTTAATGCGAGATTCAGATATGTCTCTTCGATGAGGATCCGATACTATTATTAAGTTGGATTCAAATGAGATGACTGCTAGGCAGAATATCAATTTCACCTTCAGATGATAACATCTATGATCAAAGATCATGAGATAACTGGAATTGCATCGAGCTAGGAGCGGCAGATCCGAGATGTTATCTAGGCTTTACATAGCTCTAGGAAAGACATTTATTACCTTTATTGCATGTCGCAGATGTGGTACATTCGATGTGCAAATAAAAATGAAGTTGGAGTCTAAACACTAGGGTGTATTCAAAGCTAAAATATCTACTTCAGTTTTGGAAGCTGCATACCCGAGGTACAATGCTTTGAAGTGGGTACACGGGAGATTTTTTGGAATGAGTTCTGAAACAAAAGATGCCAATTAAAGGGAGAATATGCCAACTGATAAGGGCAAGATTAACTGCTATGACTGCAGACAAGCCAATCACCTTGCACATAAGTGCGCACAACCGAGAAAACTCAGGAGTCATAGACCGTATCTGCAGAGAAGAGACAGTATTTGTAGATCCCTGAATGGGAGCATAAAGATCTAGCCAGGGATTATGTAATGGTGTTGGGCACTGATGCATAGAGTTCTCCTCTGAGTTTAGGGAACAAATAGATCTTTTAGGATATTCTCTCACAAAGAGTAATAAATCATCTCTCGGTAGTTTGGCTTGTTGGGGATTCTTGTAGGTTTCCTGTTTATGGGTAATTTACTAAGATTTATTTTTGGGATTCTCTGCTGTGTATATGATGTCAAGCTAATTGCTTAGTTGATTTTAAAATGTGACTCATTACTAGATAATTGGATTATCTTCTACTATCTTGTGCCGTAAATTAAGATTGGATCTGAGTTATGGTATAGTAGACTAAGTCACGTTAGAGGCCACATGAAGGCTCGCCAGGGGCGCCCTCTTTGGTATATGTACTAAGGTATTTGTCAATCTACGAGTATAGTCTCGACGGTAAAATTACTAGGAAGCTATTTGGCAAGGCTATGAACACCTCAATTGTAATTTGTTCACTCTGTGATACGCAGACCAGTATTTATGAAGGTACAACGTGGAGCACGTTAATTCCTTATATTCATAGGCTATTATTCTATTTACGATAATGTGTACCTGATTTCGCGCCTAGTTGAGTGCTTAAATTTATTTCAAGTGCTAAATCAGCAAGGTGGATAATCAGTTAAGCAAAAGTATTAGGGCTTTACACTAATTATGAGAGACTATCTATCTTGCAAGTTTAGGGAACTATGTCAAGAGAAAGGAAAAGTAATACGGTTGACAATATCCTATATTCTGCTACAAATTGGTGTTGTGAAAATGAGGAATATAACTTTGCTACATATAGTTCGGAATACCTAGCCATTAGGTTTTGGGGAGATGTGTTGTTGATAGCGACATATATTCTGAATCGTGTACCTTCGAGATCAGTACAGTTGATACCCTATGAGTCATGGATCACTACGTCGATGTGGGAGTGTTGCTTTCATATGCTACTTTTCATTGGAGAAGTTTGGATCGTAGAGTGTTGAAATTTATTTCCATACACTAGTTTAGACACTCTGTAGGTTGTGTTTACATGTGAGCAATATGATGAGACTGTGACTAAAAGAGTTCTGGTATATTGAGTTTCTCGAGGAGGATTTCATCCAAAAAGAAGAAATAGTTCAAGATTTGGGTTTATACAAGATCGAGAATACTGTTATGGATCCAGCAATAAGAGGAATTAGTTCCTCTACCAGCTGGGTAAAGTGAGACCGAGATACTTTTAGATGACTTGGAGCCATCTATAGAATCTCAACTGCCTTAGAGATCGTTCCATAGAATAATACCTAGGTGATATTCTTAGATCAACTAGGAGGTGCGCATGATCGCACTGCATATTGTTGCGGAGCCTAAGTCATGTGAGGAAACTATTTCTAGATCTGCAACGAAAGAGTGGAAAATAACAATGCATGGGGAGTTTGAGGAAGAATCAAGTCTAAGACTTGGTGAATCTTCCAACTGAATGCAAGACAACTAAAAACAAACAGGTTTTCAAGGTCAAGAAGGTTAGGACGTTCAAGCGATGCAGGACACTCTTGATGGTGAAAGAGTACACCCAAGTAGTAGGGAGAACTACCGAAAGAGACATTTTTCTGGTGGTGAGAATTGACTCTATTCACCTGATATTGACTCTTGTAGCATAAATGGATCTTGAACTAGTCCAGATGGACATCGAAATAGCTTTTATCTTTGCAGAACTGGAAAAAGTGATCTATGTAGGTCAACCTATGTTTCATAGCCAAGGGACTTGAGTACAAGATGTACAAGTTAAAGGATCCTACCTATGGCTTGAAATATTTTTCCAGTGTGCAGTGTTTTTGATCCTCTTGGACCGTACTGGGTCATGGTTTCTAAACGATTAATCAGGATGGTTAGGTCCACCTATACTAAGTTGATAGAAGTTTGAGATTATGTAGTCATATGTCGATGATAAATTGCTGACTGGGTACAACATGGAGACCAGTGGGACTCCAATTGCTAAGAGTCATGTTTTAAGTATAGAGCAGTGTCCCAATATGAAAAAAAAGAAGCTAATACTAAGAATTCCTTACAATAAGTGTAGTGGATAGTCTTGTAGGCATACAATAATCAACACATCCTTTACAGTAGGACTGATGAGTAGGCATCGGTCTAATTTTGGTATGACTCACTAGGATAAGTCAAGAAGGATCCTCACATATTTGATTCAGACTGCACTTTATATGTTTTGCTACGACAGCATGGACTTCCACCTATAGAGATATTCAGATATCAACTGGGCTGAATCTGGAGGGGTGAGCGTTAATGTCTAGTTATGTTCTCTTACTGAATGGCGGGGTCATTTCTTAGAGTAGTAAGAAGCAGTAATGTATATCATTTTTCCATTTAGAGTGGAATATGTGGCAAAATACACAATAGCACTGGAGGAGTATAGTAGTGCAAATTCTTAAAGAATTTGACTATAGCGCGACATATAGAGGATGATGTGATTCTCTATCCTAATGGCATGTCGACTGCTGGTTATGCAATAGGCCCAAATTAGTTTGAGGAATTGAATAAAATCCAGATCTAGTACCACTTCACTAAGAACTACGAGAGAAGGAGGAGGTTGTGCTAAGTGTATCCCTATGAGGCAGTAGATCAGGGATCTGTTGACATAGGAAATAGTTGAGGAGCGGCTAGTGCAGCACACTTGAGCTTTATAGGCAACATCTTTAGTGACGAAGTTTTATGTTATTTGAGACCTTAGATGCTTGGGTTATTACGAATGACAGCTTCATAAGATATTATATTTTTTTATATATGCATATCTGGGACCGCTAATGTTTTATTATTGCTTGATTATTTTAGCATGGAGTATACGAGTAAATAATGTGTACAAGGTACACAAAGGGCACTGGGTGCACCATTATAAAGTTACATCAGCAGATAGGCGCTCTTGTCACACAAGAGATCCCCTTCAGAGCTATGGCAGTTGCCAAAGCTGAGACAGAGTGTCGGATGTCATTTAACTTAGAGCAATGACTACACAATTATATTACTTGATATGGTGATAGCGGGAGTACTCTACTAGTCGCCCTGACTGGGTTAGGATGAGGTTGCAGTATACTTATATGTTGATGTGACCGAAGTGGAAACCCCACGTCCACTTTGTTTTTACTATCAGCCAGACTAGGGGTCTGACCTGGCGCATGGGGTGCGGGCTTTTCGGGAGATCCCAGGCATATCGCGGGGCAGTATGGCCAAACAAGTTCATTATGGGGTAATGGAATTTGGGTCTGTACGGTATTCATTTAATGATGTATGCTCTCAGAGAGAGAGAAGTAATATTGTAGTACGTTGCCATACAACATGTGCTTGGACCGGATATAAGGAGGACGAGGGATGGATCCCTGCTCCCACATTGTGTGAGCCCTTATAGACGACCACTAGTAATTGAGGGCAGTCATTGTACCATTAGAGACACTGGGATTTCTGGGAAGGCTGTTATGAGCATCTGCTACTTTGGCTGCTGTTTCCTGCTGTGATGAAACAATACTGTATATACGGAGCAATGTTAGGAAAGATGGTGATTAACACGCTTAACTATTCAGCGCCAGAGGAAGATCGATTGACATGTCTCCTGATTGCATCACATGCGCAGCTCTTATTAATGCTAGGGCTAAGGTTTTAAGAGTGCGATGAATCGAGGGCAGACCCGGGTGTTCATGTACGCTTCTTCGAGGGATCGAAGGTACTTGAGCAAACATGGTTGATTAGATATGGGGTACGAGATACCGCATACTTACACTATTGTTTGTGTATTTTTGTTTCTATAGAGAGATCCTTATGTCGGTCCTAACGGATTTGGCTGCAAGGCTACCTACTTGCAAGTTCTCAATGGACCACATCGCACTAATGATGTATGGACATGGTATTGATAAGAAAGGAGAATCTCAGTGAGATTTTGACTTAGGGAGTCAACAGCTCAGGGAGCACACCCACTCATTTGTGAGAGTTAGAGTATGTTAGTAATTGGTGGGGTCCACCCAATTGAGTGGGTGGATCCTAAGTGGACTCAAACCGGTTCTTTAGTGAACCGGTTCCTAATTCTAAAGGGTTAAGATTTTATCCTCTACTATATATATATATATATATATATATATATATATATATATATATATATATATATATATATATATATATATATATATATATATATATATACACACTCACGTAGAGATTAAAGAGAGAAAGAGAAAAATATACTAATATCCTCTCCTTCCTCTTCATCAATTCTATAATTTATGCGTTAGTCGCAGGGTGATTTGTAGGGGCTTTTCTGTTTCTTTTTCTTTTTTTTGTTCTCCTCAAAAGCCTCCAAGATTGGATGGGCCATCCACTGGCATCAGATCATATATATCAAATATGATTACAAAAGTTACCCAGACGAAGCTGAGTAAAACAAAATTAACAAAAGCCTACAAAATACAAGTTACAAACTATCAACAACCAAAAAATAAAACTAAGAACCCCTAGTATATTCCTCCCCTTGCCTGCTTGTATGATTTGCAGGGGCTTTTCACCATATCGGTGTGGTCGCCCTCCGGCCGTTGTTCAAAGATCAAGATAGGATGCGTGGCGATCCTTCCAAAAGATCTAGGAAAAATCTCTAAACAAGAAGTTTATGTATTCTTGTGTTTATGCATGGTTTACATATTGATTATCCACAACTTTGGAACTTCGATACCTATCATCTAGATAATCATGGCCAAAGTATACCAAAGCCCAAGGCTCCTTGGCCTGGCCAATCTCATCCTGATACTCAATCTGATGTCAGATACAACCCCACAAGTCTAATTGCAGAATAGAAATTAGTTTTGAAGGATAATAAAAATAGTTAAAAGCTTTTTTTGCTTTTATTTATTTATTTATTTATTTTTGAGGAAAATAGTTAAAAGCGTTTTATCTGCTACATTACATGAAGCATGCCAAAATTAAAACTTTATCTCCTCACTTTGTGTCTTCATTAGATTAATGTTCTTGCGGAAATGATATATTGCTTTATTTTGAGTTGGTGTGTCATGAAAGAACAAAAACATTTTAACTTGGTGATACTAAGCACGTTTAGTTGGTTGCAGGGTTATATAATTGGCAACCCGGTGACGGATAAATTATTTGACGTCAAGTCCCGGGTACCATTTTCTCATGGGATGGGTATTATATCAGATGAACTCTACAAGGTTATCTTCTTATTTCATTAGAAACGATTTGCGTATTTCATTTCTACTAATGTAATAGAATACTATTAATAGAATATAAGAGAGATCTATAGTTAGCTTAGCACTCAATATTTGTTCACGGCAAAAATGTGAACCATATATGCATCTTGTTGGTATGACTTATACTTATGTATATTTTATCCTAACATAGTTGATCTAATGTCCTATGAATAGAGTGTGGTGAGGGTTGAAAGAACAAAATGGATATCTTATACACAATTTAAAATGCATGAAATTCTTCTGAAACCTATCGGTATTGAGATCAAATGCAGTCAGAAACTAATGTACCTGACATGACTAAATTGACGTTAACAATTGGCAAAGGTCACTTTCCCTACACAACAACTCCAATCATAGTTTTATACTCTTGACATGCCCTTGCAGGTTGAGCACTCTTTCTGGGTCAAAACTTGAACTCACGAACTGTGATATCTTTTACTTTATGCCACTTTAAATTGATGGCCGGTGGGATTGAACTTGGATTTCTCTGACATCATGTCAAAGGTCTCTTCTACTACACCAAAAGCCGAAACCTTATACTTAAAAAGGACAAAGGAAGATTTACACTTAAAAAGGATTGAGGGTTATAGTTTACACTCTTACAACAATCTTGAGAAGACACAGAAAGATAGTGATTTAATCAATTCGAATTCTGGTAATTCCTTCAAGAGGACAGGATAACATGTTCAAATAAAACATATTTCCTTCTTTATTGAGATAATTATACATTTCCTTCTTTTTCAGGAGATAGAAGGAAATTGTGCAGAAGAAGAAGACTACGATGACCCTAATCCTCAAAATTTACCATGCTACAAGGCACTTGCTGAGTTTAAAAAGGTTGGCATATATATACCCTCAAGACGAGAAAACCAAAAGAAATTAATGAAAAGGAAGACAATGAAAGAAGTTTAACAACCTTTATCCTCATTGTGTATTTGTATGCATTTTTCTCTTGTATGCAGTTTTGTTCAGAAATTTATGGTAAATACATTTTGGAACCTAAGTGTCCTCCACCTTCTATGCACGAAAACCGGTAGCCAGAAATAAGAGGTCACTAGGAGAAGAGGAGCAATATAAAGATATCCTTCTGCCATCACAAGCTCCCGATACAAAGTGTAAAACTGTAAGTCTTGATCCCTTGCTAGAATATGATTACTTTATGTATATTTGCTATTATATATGCTACTGTAAGTTAGCAACTATATACATATCGATCCATTTTCATATCTCCTACATATCTTTTATACAGGTATATGCTGAATACCTGTCTTATCACTGGACAAACAATAGGGCAACAAGAGAGGCTCTTCACATAAAGAAGGTAACAGACATGAAATCCTAACTTAAAATTGAAATTTTTGTATGATTCTAGAATTGCATAATTGCGAATGTGTTACGCTGAGACCTCATAAAAAAGTTTTTTGAGTTTCAGGGAACTGTACGGGAATGGGTGAGATGTAATCGTAGGCTGCATTACACAATGAATATTCCTAGCACATTGGTGTATCATCATGATCTAATACAAAGAGGATACAGAGCTCTTGTATATAGGTATATTCCCTTTAAAAAATTTATTTTTATTTTTATTTTTTAAAATTTTTATTTTTTGGTTAGAACAAGGATGAGGGGCTCAAGCGAATCCCCTAGCCATATATGCCTACATATTAGAAGCTATCCTTCCAACTCCAAAGGAAATGCTTCATATTACATGAAGTTTAAAAAGCCAAAATAACCATCCTTGAAATCTCCCTAAAAAACCTAAAAAAGCAACAAACAGCTCCAAACTTCCAACCTAATACTAGCAGCTACAGAATATATATACAACAAAATACTTTTGCTACTTATCATCCCTGGAATAATGTTATCTCCATGTCATCATCAACAACAGCTTCAGTTCCTCCTTGTGCATTGAAATTTCTCCCTCTGCGTCTTGTATAGCACCTAAAACAAGCTATAGCATTTCCTAGCCAAAAAGATGTAACATAAGTAACTTTGCTCCAAATTGCAAAAGCATGCATTGCTTTGTGATTAAAAATTCTCTTATTTCTTTTATGCCCAATACTCCACAAAAGAGCACATACGGAAACATCCCACTCTAGCTTTTACCTGTAAATGAAGTTTATACAACATAGAATTTCATGCTGAACTAACAAAATTACACTCCAAAAAAATAAAATTGTGACTTTCTATATCCATATCACACAGAACACATTTATCTTCATCAATAACCAACCTTTTTTTCAATCTGTCCATTGTATCGAGTCTTTGTCTAACAATTAGCCACATCAGCACTTTATCTTTAATGGCATAGGAATCCCCCAAATATCACTACATGAGTTTCTTAAACCTCCATCCACTAAGAAATTGTAATGAGATTTTATAGAGAACTTGCCACTGCTTTCAAATAACCACCTTCTACTATCAACTTCTTCATTTATAGAGACAGTATTAATCAGAGCCAATAAATCAAAGTATTAGAGGACTACGTTACCTTGCAACTGTCTAATAAAAGAAATTTTCCATATACATCTATTTTGCACAAAGCTTCTCATAGAAAAAACAGTGGAATTTGGATTATCAGTTAAGGCAAAAAGAGCGGGGAAATTAGAAGATAATAAACAAATCACCACACCACCTATCATGCCAAAAATAAGTATTTTTACCATTTCCAATTTCAACTTTTGAGCATGACCAAGAAAGGATCCAGATTGCTCAATATATTTCTCTAGAAATCAGTCATTCCTCTCCTCTGTCCTAGCATTTCAAGTAAATTTTTATTTTCACGATAATTATGAGCAATTAAATCTTTCCACAACACATGTGAGTTGTCAAACCACTTTCAAAACCATTTGTTTAACAAAGCTCTATTCATAATACTCAAATCCAAAATACCCAAACCTCCACAATATCTGAGTTTACACACCTCATCGTAAGCTGCCAAGTTAGAACATCCTCTTTGAGATCCTGTCCAACTCCAAGAGAACCTCCTTCTCACCTTATCAATCCTATCAATGACCCATTTTGAAATTTAATGAAAGATAACCAAAAAAGAGGCATGGCAGAAATTAAAGAGTTAAAACTTATATCAACCTTCCTCTTCTAGACAAAGAATTGCCTTTCCACATAGTTAGTCTCTTCTCAATCTTCTCAATTAAAGGATTCCACAATCATCTCTATCTAATTTCCTAGGTCTCAATGGAACTTCCCAATATGTAATTAGAAATGAACCAATAGGACCGTTCATCACAGAAGCTACTTGATTTTGGTAGTTCCACATTTTCCTATAATAAAATAACCAAAATTTTAGAAAAATTAAGAAATCATCCCAAAACCATACAAAGCATTTTCAAAACTAATAAATGATCACTTTTTGCCTTGCAGAACATCAGCATATCATCTACATAGTGCCTTAACACTTTTCTATCCATTCTATCAGGTCGCAACCCTAGAATATACCCTTCTGAAGAGGCAATTCCCAATAATTGTGTGAAAACATCAGCTGCTAAAACAAAGAGTAAAGGGGATAGAGGATCTCTTTGTTTCACTCCTCTTTTAGATATACTCCATTTTCCAGTAACACCATTGACCATAATTGCATACTTCCCTCTATGTAGACGCACAGCCACCCATCTAATAAACTTCTCTCCAACCCCTTTTCCCCTCAAGACTTCTGCTATAAAATCCCAATCAATCATGTTGTGAGTCTTGTCAAAATCTAATTTTAAAAGCATTCCATCCTTTTTTTTTTTTTTTTTTATGTTGATAACAATCATTTATCACCTCTTGAGCAACAGCCACACCATCAAATAAAAATCTCCCTTTAATAAAACCATTTTGAATAGGATAAATCAAACCCAACACTCTATTTAATCTTGTATTGAGGATTTTAGTGAGGATT